>CM018686.1:58981367-59558175 GCA_009363875.1 Mikania micrantha
TTTGTTGATTTTAGCATATGTATTGATGATCTAGAGTGATTTAGTGATATAATATGAAGAATCATGATGATGTGTATGTGAAAATAGCATGATTTGGTCTTAAATGGGCAAAATGCCTACATGCATGTATGATCCATGGCTTGTGGAATGATTTTGAATGTCCAAGTATGTTATTTATGATGTTAGCAATGTGTTCCATGATTTTGGTTTTGTCAAAATGGTTAAAACATGGATTTTTAGTAATCTTACTATTTATTGTAACTTTTTAGTTACAACTTGTTGATAATGATAAGATTAAGAACATGCATGCATATGGAATTGTTATTAGGATGATGATAAGATGATTATTATACCTAGAAGTTGATTTGGGACATGATTGTGGTCATATTTGGCCTAGTTACTATTTTTAGTAACTTTTCTAGTCGAAATGTTGATAGGTGATGATTTGATCTAGATTGACATGCTTAAATAATGCTAAATGGTATTATATGTTGTTATTTGATATGAAAACAGATTAGATATGTTTAGGATGACCATTTGGATAAAAATAGCCATGGTTACTATTTTTAGTAACTTTATTTTATGAACTATCGATTTGGGAATGCTTTGTATGTTATGAGCATGCTAAATGATTTAATATGCCTTGATATGATGATTGTATGCTAAGTAGATGGTTTCTGATGATAATTTTGCTAAATCTAGAAACTTTCCTTTTTAGGAAACTTTTATATGCAAACATGACTTGTATGCTTATTTGATTTCATATGATGACATGCTATGTGTTAACATGATCACGTAGGACTTAACTAGCATGCTAGAACTTTAAAAACGATACGTGTTATGAAACTTGCCATAAATGGAAACTTACTATATATAGTAAGTTGTCCACGGACGCGAATTGCGCGTTTGCACATGACGAGCACAATCACGTATATTACACGATTCACAACCGACACACGGTTCACCAACGGGTCGTTGACTTGACACGGTCAAACACGGTCAACCACGGTCAATGTGGACCGACACAGACAAACATGTACAACTGAGGGTTGTAGAGCACAAACACGAGCACGAACACAAAGCACGGTCACTTACACAAACTCACGCATGGTATACGATACAGGTATCCGATGACCGACTACTCGACGACGCAGGAGCTTACGCTTGCATTATCACATTTTCACTAAGGTGAGTTTACGGCCCCTCTTTAACTCTTTTACAAGCTTTTCAAATAGGGGGAGAATACTTGTTGAATCGAGTCAAACATTACTACTGTACAAACATTTTTATGTGTATGTTGGTTTATTAGACAAACTGTCACACCCCCAAATTCCCACTCGTGGTGTCAGTCCACGTGGGTGTGACGTGTCCAGAATCACAGCTCAAGGTCATATAGAACACCTCTATATGCGTTTACAAATCACACGTTTGACACATACACTTAACAAATGGTTTGCAGCGGAAAATAAAGTTATCATAACATGCAGCGGAAAGATAGTTGTTTACACAGCGGAAATGAAATTGTCACACACAACATAACTCAAAAGTAATTGTTTTCAAAAGATAAACAAAACAGAAATGCATGTATGTCCCTATGCTCGGTCCCTTAAATGTGCATTCCTGGATGTCCATCATCCTGTCAGTTACCTGAGAATACAAGTTAGAAAAAAAGCGTCAACACAATGGTTGGTGAGTTCACAGGTTTTGATATACATATAGTAATAAAAGTGTGTCATGCTGTCTATCAATGTTAGTACCGAGCCCTAGGCCCAAAGTGTCAGTGCGTCACTACCGAACTAGACTTGTTTGTCCTTGCCTCCGCTATGTCTCGTATACATAGCAAGTTAGGTCAGAGTTTGCACGGGTTATGACATCCAGTCAACATTGTGCCCCGTGGGGTTAGTCATTCCCTAATGGATCCATCCAAATCTACCACGTTGTTCGTACATTAACGGTAAGACTTTGTGAGGGCTTAATACGAGTTCAACACTTAATGTTTGTCCAATAAACCAGCATACACATAGTGTTTGTACAGTAATAGATGTTTGACTCGATGCAACTAGTATTCTCCCCCTATTTAAAAGCGTTTGAAAAAGAGTAAAGAGGGGCCGTAAACTCACCTTAGTGATGAAAGTAGTAAGTCAGCGTAAGCTCCTGCGTAGATGGCACGTCGGTCACCGGCAACCTATATCGTACACCGTACGTGAGTTCGTGTAAGTGACCGTGCTAGTGTCCGTGTTAGTGCTTGTGTTTGTGTTCAACAACCCTTGGTTGTTCATGTTAGTCCGTGTCTGTCCACAATGACCGTGTTTGCTCGTGTTGGTCCACATTGACCGTGTTTGACTGTGTTGGTCCACATTGACCGTGTTTGACTGTGTTTGACCAGAGTTGACCAAAGTTGACCGTGTCAAGTCAACAACCCGTTGGTGAACCGTGTGACGGTTGTGAATCGTGTAGCAATCGTGTAAGTGCTCGTCGTGTGCGAAACGCGCAAGTCGCGTCTATGGACAACTTACTATTTATAGTAAGTTTCCATTTTTGGAAAGTTCACAAAGCATATCGGTTTTAAAGTTCTAGCATGCTCATTAGTCCTACGTGATCATGTTAACACATAGCAACGTCATCATACGGTTTCACATAAGTCGTTTATAGCATGTTAGCACATAAAAGTTTCCTAAAATGGAAAGTTTCCATTTTTGGCATACGTGACATCGGAAACCATCTAGCTTAGCATCTAATCCACATATTATAACATAATAAGTCATTTAGCATGCTCGATTCATTCAACACGTTGACAAGTCGGTTTCTCTAAAAATAAAGTTACTATAAATAGTAACCTTCTAGTTTTTCATGAAAACAACCATTCTAACATTTCTAATCCTATTTTCTCATTAACAATCATCATAATAATCAATCTCGCATCATTCAATCATGTATATATAACCAAATTTATCATCTAGCAATATGTTGTCTCAAAAAGTTACTAAATATAGTAACTATGTTGTGTAATGACCAAGACATTATCAAAATCACATTCCAAGTATTTCAATCATCATATTATCATCATAAGAGCAATTTCAAATACATGCATGCTCATCATTTACACCAAATGTTCAACTAGTGACTAAAAAGTTACTAAAAATAGTAAGTTTGCTTCCTAATCACATTTTGACCATCATATTCACAATCTAACCTTGCAATAATATTTATACATTATCAAGAATCATCCCCATATCAACAAAATCATCTAACATGTCTTAGATCATACATGCATGGCAATATCTCAACACTTTATGAACAAAACATGAAATCTATACATACACAACATCTTGTATCATCATAAGATGCATTCTAATCATTCTAGATCATCATAAAACACATCTAAATCAACAAACCCAGAAGATAAATTCGTGCATGTGCACTATAGGTGCTTGCATGTGGGTTTTAACACTTGCATGTGAGCTTGTTAGTGCTCTTAAGCTACAAGGAGAGTGAGGCTACCTTCTAGAGTTCCTTGAATACCAAGATGATGTATAATCAGCTCCTGGATCTCCTGAGATTGCTGGTTTCGACAGGAAGAAGAGAGGTGGTGGTGGTTCCAAGCTTCCTTGAGGGTGAGGGACTCCAAATCTTCAAGTCTTGAGCTTCCAAGCTTCACACTTGAGCTTCAATGGTGGTTCTTGAGTGTTGCAGAGGTTAAGGAGGGAAGATGGTTGAGATATGATGGCTAGATATCGGAGAGAGTGTGTAGGGTGGCCAAGAAATGATTGTTCTTGGTTTTATAAAGATTTCTGCGAACTGGGTCTCGTCGCGTAGCGCGACACGTTCAAGGGTTCCCCACGCGTAACGCGAGAGAGTCCCGCGTTCAAATTTCCCCCGCCACTTGTCGCGTATCGCGACAGTGTCCTTGTGGACCGTCACGTAGCGCGACAGATCCCCTGGTGAGCCCAATAGGCCCATTTTCATTGGGTTGATCCGTTCGTTGTCGTTTTCACGTTTACGAACTTTTGTTTGGTCTTGTTTGAACTTCCAAGTTCAATGTGTGAGTGTTTCGTGGGGTTTCGAGTGTTGTGTTCCACAATGTGCTTGTCGTTCACCAACGTTCGTGTGTTTTGACACGTGTGTGCTGTTTGCCGATAATTCCACGAATTATCCAGTCATGTGTTAGTGTTCGTACTGTCGTGCCACGTGTCACACTAAATTAATCTAATTCTAGTGCCACGTGTACATAATACATTTAAATAAACATTTAAATAAATATGTTGCTGACCTGGAATTTACGGGGTGTCACATCCTCCCCTTGTTAGAAAGAATTTCGTCCCGAAATTCAACTTGCGTTGCCTGTGTTTGTCTGTTCCGCGAACAGGTGTGGGTACTTTTGTTTCATCTGGTCTTCACGTTCCCACGTGAATTCCGGTCCTCGTCGCGAATTCCATCGCACCTTCACAATAGGAATCTTGCTGAGTTTGAGCTTCTTGGTTTCCCGGTCCATAATCTCCACCGGTTCCTCAACGAAGTTCAATTGTTCGTCGATTTGTATTTCTTCGAGAGGGATAACAAGTGTCTCATCAGATAGGCACTTCTTGAGGTTAGAGATGTGGAATACGTTGTGTACACTGCTCAGCTCATCTGGCAGGTTCAGTTCGTAGGCTACAGGGCCTATTCGTTTTGTAATCTCGAAGGGTCCAATGTAACAAGGGTTCAGTTTGCCCCGTTTGCCAAACCGAATGACTCCCTTCCAGGGCGAGACCTTGAGTAGCACTCTGTCTCCCACCTGAAATTCTAACGGTTTGCGTCGTTTGTCGGCATAGCTTTTCTGTCTGTCACGAGCTGCTGCCATTCGCTTGCGTATTTGCACGATCTTTTCAGTCGTTTCGTGCACAAGTTCTGGACCGGTTAGTTGGCTGTCTCCAACTTCCGCCCAGCAGATGGGTGATCGACACTTTCGTCCGTAAAGTGCCTCGAATGGTGCAGCTTGGATGCAAGTGTGGTAGCTGTTATTGTATGAAAACTCAACTAATGGTAGATGGGTTTCCCAGCTATTCCCAAAGTCAATAACACATGCCCGGAGCATGTCCTCCAGCGTTTGTATGGTTCGCTCACTCTGTCCGTCTGTCTGTGGATGGTAAGCGGTACTCATATCCAATCTCGTGCCCAAAGCCTTATGCAAAGACTTCCAGAAGTGCGACGTGAATCGACTGTCGCGGTCAGATATAATCGAGATTGGCACTCCATGTCGAGTGACCACTTTCTTTATGTAGATACGGGTGAGCTTGTCCAACTTGTCAGTCTCCTTGATGGGTAGGAAATGTGCAGATTTCGTCAGTCGGTCTACGATAACCCAGATGGTATCGCAACCGCTTGCCGTCTTTGGCAGTTTAGTGATGAAATCCATGGAAATTTGCTCCCATTTCCACATTGGTAGTTTCGGTTGTTGAAGTAACCCTGATGGCTTTTGGTACTCAACCTTGACTTTTGAGCACGTTAAACACTTACTCACGTAAGTTGCTATCTCAGCTTTCATGTTTGGCCACCAGTAGGTTGTCTTCAAATCGTGATACATCTTGTCAGAGCCCGGATGTACGAAATACCGACTCTTGTGTGCTTCGTCCATCACTACTTCTCTCAATCCTCCGTATTGTGGAATCCAAATTCGATCCATTAAGTAATAGGCTCCGTCATCCTTTACTTTCATCTGTTTATCCATACCACGCATGGCTTCGAGAGTGAGATTTTCAGCTTTTAGGGCTTCTTGTTGTGCGATTCGTATCTGATTTGGCAATTCAGAATGAATCGTGAGTTGTAGGGCACGCACGCGTTTTGTTGTCTCTTTTCGACTCAACGCGTCGGCCACTACGTTTGCTTTACCGGGATGGTACTTGATGGCGCAATCATAATCGCCGATGAGTTCGACCCATCTTCGTTGCCTCATATTTAGCTCCTTCTGGTCGAAGATGTGTTGTAGGCTTTTATGATCGGTAAAGATAATGCATTTTGTGCCATACAAGTAGTGTCGCCAGATCTTTAAAGCGAACACTACAGCTCCCAACTCCAGGTCATGAGTAGTGTAGTTCTTTTCATGCACCTTCAGTTGTCGTGAAGCGTATGCTATCACCTTTTCGCGTTGCATCAACACACAACCGAGTCCTTGTTTCGAGGCGTCGCAATACACCACGAAGTCGTCAATCCTTCCGGTAGGGAAAGGATGGGTGCAGTGCATAGCTTCTGTTTTAGCAAGTTGAAAGCAACCTCTTGTTTTTCTCCCCAATCGAACTTCTTGTCTTTATGTGTCAGGGATGTCAGTGATTGGGCAATCTTTGAAAATCCTTCAATGAATCGTCGGTAGTACCCGGCCACACCTAGGAATTGTCGCACCTCAGTCGGAGTCTTGGGTGCTTCCCAGTTCTTAATGGCCTCGATCTTAGCTGGGTCTACATGTATTCCTTGCTCATTAACCACGTGTCCAAGGAATTGGACTTCGCGAATCCAAAAGTCGCACTTGGAGAACTTTGCGTACAACTGCTCTTTCTTTAATAATTCCAAGACTAGTCTCAGGTGTTCAGCATGTTCCTCTTGGTTCTTTGAGTAAATCAGTATGTCGTCAATGAACACTATCACGAATTTGTCAAGGTAGGGCTTGCACACTCTATTCATGAGATCCATGAACGCAGCTGGTGCGTTGGTCAGTCCGAAGGGCATAACCAGAAATTCGTAGTGTCCGTATCGGGTTCTGAAGGCAGTCTTAGGAATATCATTCTCTTGTATCCTTAGTTGATGGTAGCCCGATCTTAAATCGATTTTCGAATAGTAGCTTGACCCTTGCAATTGATCAAACAAATCGTCTATTCGTGGTAACGGGTATCGATTCTTGATCGTCACCTTGTTCAGCTCTCTATAGTCGATACACATATGGAATGTTCCGTCTTTCTTCTTCACAAATAAGACCGGTGCTTCCCAAGGTGAGAAGCTTGGTCTGATAAATCCCTTGTCTAACAGCTCCTGCAACTGGTTAGACAGTTCCTGCATCTCAGTCGGTGCTAATCGGTATGGAGCTTTAGCGATCGGTGCTGCTCCTGGTGTGAGGTCTATCTGAAACTCGACTTGTCGTTTCGGAGGTAGTCCAGGTAGATCCTCGGGAAACACTTCGGGAAAATCGCGGACTACAGCGATGTCCTCAATCTTCCTTTCCTTCTTCGGTTTCTCTGTGATGAGGGTTAGTATGGCAGTGTATCCCTTTTGTAGATACTTGTTCGCCTTCATGCATGACATGATGTTCAGAGGTACTCCCCGTCTCTCCCCCTGAATCGAGATATGTTCTCCGTTCTGCATCGTCACTCGTACGACCTTCTCGTTGCATACGATCTCAGCTTGGTTAGCGGATAACCAATCCATTCCAACGACTACATCAAAGCTTCCGAAAGTCACCGGCATTAAGTCGATTTCGAGTTCGTGATCCGCCAACACCATGACGCATCCTCGAAAGACGTGTTGTGTTTCAATTAGTTTGCCGTCGGCTAACTCTACGGTATATTTGTAGTCTAGTGGTGTTGGTGTAATATCTAGTAATTTACTAAACTCACTAGATATAAAGCTCCTATCGGCACCGGTATCAAATAATATGCTAGCATAGACATTATTTAAAAGAAACGTACCGGTTACGATGTTAGGATCGTCTTTGGCTTCCCCCGAGCCAATCACAAAAGCTCGTCCCTTGGCCGCTCCTCCTCCGGCCTTCTTCAACTGAGGGCAATCCCTCCTCATATGTCCCGGTTTTCCACATTCATAACACCCTCTGAGGGTGTTCTGGTTGTTATTTTTCTGGTTCTGGTTGGGGTTATTGTTGTTGGGAAACATGGATCTGCAGTCTTTGGCCATGTGGCCATGTCGTCCACACTTCAAGCAACGATACCGTTCGCATTGCCCCAAGTGATGGTATGAACATCGGTTGCACAGTGGGTACTTCCCTTGATACACACCCTTTCCCTTGTCATCGGGTTGGGTGGCAGTGAATGCTCTGGCAGGTGCAGATCGTTGTTGTTGTTGGGGTTGATGAGATTGGTGGTGGCTGGGTTCCCACTTCCTTTTCTGGCTTTCCTGAGGCTTTAGATGTTCGCCTCGCTTGGGTAGCTTGCCCTGGGCTACAGCTTGATCAGTCAGTTTATGGGCCAGTCGGATTAGTGGTTGGATGGTGGTGAGATCAGAAGCAGTCACCATGCTTTGGATTTGTTCGGGCAGCCCACTGATGAACTGCTCTATCTTTTTGTACTCCGGCGTCACCATAGCCGGACATAGCTTACACAGCTCATGGAATCGAGTGCAGTATTGCTCGATCTCAGAGCCCACCATCTTGAGAACCCAAAATTCGGCCTCTAGCTTCCTAACCTCATCACGAGGACAGTATTCCTCTTGCAGCAGTCGGGTGAAGTCAGCCCATGGCATGGAGTTGGCACCGTCCAACCCCCGAGTTTGAACATGGGTGTTCCACCATGTGAGGGCCGGTCCCTCCAGTGTACCGGTTGCATACTTGACCCGGTTCTCATCAGCACATTCACACATGGCGAATACAGATTCCACCTTCTCCACCCAGCGGAGCATTCCTACAGCCCCTTCAGTTCCCTTGAATTTGTGTGGGTGGCAGTTCAGGAAGGATTTAAAAGAACATCCTTTGTTGTTGTTGCCTTGTGATCCTGCTCGTCAGAAACCAATGTTGTGGGTTAGTATCGTGTTAGTTACGCTATGTTAGTCATGTTAGGCGAGTGTTAGTACCATTGTTAGAGCCACGGGTCTCACTAGCAAGGCGGTTTGCCTCGTACTCCGCCAGTACCTTGTTAACCCTTCTGTCAACCATCATCTTAATGACGGCTGCGTCCAGTGTTCGTCTAGGAGGGCGTGCATGTGGTCCTCTTCCCGCCATAGATATTTTCTATACGGAAGGGATAGAATGTTAGTAAGTCAGAATGTTAGTCAGATGTTGTGTCAGAAGTCAGATCAGATGTCATGTCAGAGGTTATGTTAGCAACAACCATAATGATACAATAAATAAAACAAGCATAATTCTCATTAATACCAGATTTGTAGTACAATAATTTCAAAAGGAAATACAATACGTGTTTCTCGAGCACATCCCGCTCGTCTAGGCCAAAATAAGAAGAAATACAAAATAAAATAGTCCTCTAGTCCGAGTCCATGGAGACGTGTGAAATGTCACTGGCAGCGTCTCCGTCATCATCGTCCTCCTCTGGATCCTCATCGGGGTCCTCGTCAAAATCCTCTTCTCCGAGGTCATTGACCTCGAATTCAGGACCATCCTCCTGTGGTGGTTCCTCTATAAACTGTGCAGCCCATGCGTTAAGCATGGCGTCGCTGGCCTGAACCATCGCCTGAGTCTCGGCTATGTCTGTCCGGTTCTCAGTGATGCGCCCATCATGCTCCTGCATGATATCGGCCATCTGACCATGCTGTGTCATAAGCTGAGACACCTGGAGACGTAGTGTCTCCACCTGCTCCTCTAGGCGATCGTTCCGCTCCTCCAGTCGCTCGTTTCGCCTTTCCAGGCGATCGTTCTTCTCGCGAAGATCTCGAACCTCATCGGATAGCTCGCCACTCCGCCAGATCTCTCGCCGAGTGCAAGCAACGTGGGCCGCGAAGGCCTGCTCCAGCGGTACTCCAAGTGGTGGTAGTCGGTGTCCCGGAGTGGTATCACCAGGGAAACGGTATGGAGGTACCCTCTCTCCGATAATCCACTCCTGTATCATAGTGGGTAACCATCCCCAGTGTCGAGCTCGTGCCGCATGTCGAGCCCGTCTATCCATCTCGGCATATACCTGTGCCACTATGTCATGGACACGTCGTCGGCTCTCTGCCACCATGTCGCCTGTGGTCGTGAGTCTAGCTGAGTTCCCGTTAGCATTGTTGTTGTCGGCCATCCTGTAAGTATCAAGTTAGAAAGTAGTAGTTTAACATAAGTAATAACATCATCAATGTGCAAGTTCTACGTGTAGTGTATATAGTTGAGCAATGGCTATAGTCTAAGTTTACTACATGCAAACCTAGTTCTCTATAACCAAGGCTCTGATACCAGTCTGTCACACCCCCAAATTCCCACTCGTGGTGTCAGTCCACGTGGGTGTGACGTGTCCAGAATCACAGCTCAAGGTCATATAGAACACCTCTATATGCGTTTACAAATCACACGTTTGACACATACACTTAACAAATGGTTTGCAGCGGAAAATAAAGTTATCATAACATGCAGCGGAAAGATAGTTGTTTACACAGCGGAAATGAAATTGTCACACACAACATAACTCAAAAGTAATTGTTTTCAAAAGATAAACAAAACAGAAATGCATGTATGTCCCTATGCTCGGTCCCTTAAATGTGCATTCCTGGATGTCCATCATCCTGTCAGTTACCTGAGAATACAAGTTAGAAAAAAAGCGTCAACACAATGGTTGGTGAGTTCACAGGTTTTGATATACATATAGTAATAAAAGTGTGTCATGCTGTCTATCAATGTTAGTACCGAGCCCTAGGCCCAAAGTGTCAGTGCGTCACTACCGAACTAGACTTGTTTGTCCTTGCCTCCGCTATGTCTCGTATACATAGCAAGTTAGGTCAGAGTTTGCACGGGTTATGACATCCAGTCAACATTGTGCCCCGTGGGGTTAGTCATTCCCTAATGGATCCATCCAAATCTACCACGTTGTTCGTACATTAACGGTAAGACTTTGTGAGGGCTTAATACGAGTTCAACACTTAATGTTTGTCCAATAAACCAGCATACACATAGTGTTTGTACAGTAATAGATGTTTGACTCGATGCAACTAGTATTCTCCCCCTATTTAAAAGCGTTTGAAAAAGAGTAAAGAGGGGCCGTAAACTCACCTTAGTGATGAAAGTAGTAAGTCAGCGTAAGCTCCTGCGTAGATGGCACGTCGGTCACCGGCAACCTATATCGTACACCGTACGTGAGTTCGTGTAAGTGACCGTGCTAGTGTCCGTGTTAGTGCTTGTGTTTGTGTTCAACAACCCTTGGTTGTTCATGTTAGTCCGTGTCTGTCCACAATGACCGTGTTTGCTCGTGTTGGTCCACAATGACCGTGTTTGCTCGTGTTGGTCCACATTGACCGTGTTTGACTGTGTTTGACCAGAGTTGACCAAAGTTGACCGTGTCAAGTCAACAACCCGTTGGTGAACCGTGTGACGGTTGTGAATCGTGTAGCAATCGTGTAAGTGCTCGTCGTGTGCGAAACGCGCAAGTCGCGTCTATGGACAACTTACTATTTATAGTAAGTTTCCATTTTTGGAAAGTTCACAAAGCATATCGGTTTTAAAGTTCTAGCATGCTCATTAGTCCTACGTGATCATGTTAACACATAGCAACGTCATCATACGGTTTCACATAAGTCGTTTATAGCATGTTAGCACATAAAAGTTTCCTAAAATGGAAAGTTTCCATTTTTGGCATACGTGACATCGGAAACCATCTAGCTTAGCATCTAATCCACATATTATAACATAATAAGTCATTTAGCATGCTCGATTCATTCAACACGTTGACAAGTCGGTTTCTCTAAAAATAAAGTTACTATAAATAGTAACCTTCTAGTTTTTCATGAAAACAACCATTCTAACATTTCTAATCCTATTTTCTCATTAACAATCATCATAATAATCAATCTCGCATCATTCAATCATGTATATATAACCAAATTTATCATCTAGCAATATGTTGTCTCAAAAAGTTACTAAATATAGTAACTATGTTGTGTAATGACCAAGACATTATCAAAATCACATTCCAAGTATTTCAATCATCATATTATCATCATAAGAGCAATTTCAAATACATGCATGCTCATCATTTACACCAAATGTTCAACTAGTGACTAAAAAGTTACTAAAAATAGTAAGTTTGCTTCCTAATCACATTTTGACCATCATATTCACAATCTAACCTTGCAATAATATTTATACATTATCAAGAATCATCCCCATATCAACAAAATCATCTAACATGTCTTAGATCATACATGCATGGCAATATCTCAACACTTTATGAACAAAACATGAAATCTATACATACACAACATCTTGTATCATCATAAGATGCATTCTAATCATTCTAGATCATCATAAAACACATCTAAATCAACAAACCCAGAAGATAAATTCGTGCATGTGCACTATAGGTGCTTGCATGTGGGTTTTAACACTTGCATGTGAGCTTGTTAGTGCTCTTAAGCTACAAGGAGAGTGAGGCTACCTTCTAGAGTTCCTTGAATACCAAGATGATGTATAATCAGCTCCTGGATCTCCTGAGATTGCTGGTTTCGACAGGAAGAAGAGAGGTGGTGGTGGTTCCAAGCTTCCTTGAGGGTGAGGGACTCCAAATCTTCAAGTCTTGAGCTTCCAAGCTTCACACTTGAGCTTCAATGGTGGTTCTTGAGTGTTGCAGAGGTGAGGGAGGGAAGATGGTCGAGATATGATGGCTAGATATCGGAGAGAGTGTGTAGGGTGGCCAAGAAATGATTGTTCTTGGTTTTATAAAGATTTCTGCGAACTGGGTCTCGTCGCGTAGCGCGACACGTTCAAGGGTTCCCCTCGCGTAACGCGAGAGAGTCCCGCGTTCAAATTTCCCCCGCCACTTGTCGCGTATCGCGACAGTGTCCTTGTGGACCGTCGCGTAGCGCGACAGATCCCCTGGTGAGCCCAATAGGCCCATTTTCATTGGGTTGATCCGTTCGTTGTCGTTTTCACGTTTACGAACTTTCGTTTGGTCTTGTTTGAACTTCCAAGTTCAATGTGTGAGTGTTTCGTTGGGTTTCGAGTGTTGTGTTCCACAATGTGCTTGTCGTTCACCAACGTTCGTGTGTTTTGACACGTGTGTGCTGTTTGCCGATAATTCCACGAATTATCCAGTCATGTGTTAGTGTTCGTACTGCCGTGCCACGTGTCGCACTAAATTAATCTAATTCTAGTGCCACGTGTACATAATACATTTAAATAAATATGTTGCTGACCTGGAATTTACGGGGTGTCACACAAACATTAAGTGTTGTAATCGTAACAAGCCTCACAAAGTCTTACCGTTAATGTACGAACAACGAGGTGAGTTTGAATGGATCCGTTTGGGTGTGACGAACCCCACGTGGCACAATACTGACCGGAGGTCGGGACACGTGAAATTTCGACCTATCTTGCTATGTTACTACGAGACATAGCGGAGGCAAGGACTAACAAGTCTAGTTCGGTAGTGACGCACTGACACTTGGAGCCTAGGGCTCGGTACTAACATTATGATAAACAGCATGACACATGTTTTCTTACTATGTATGTATATCAAAACCTGTGAACTCACCAACCATTGTGTTAACACTTTTTCTTAAACTTGTATTCTCATGTAACTAGCTGCTTATGGAATTCAGGATGCACCTAAGGAACGAGCATAGGATCACGTGCATTCATATTATGATCTTTGAAAACAAACAATTTATCTTATGTATTCAAATTATGTAGTTCTGACAATTTCTTTTCCGCTGCATGTCAAACATATTATTTTTCGCTGCATAACTATTGTAATTTCCGCTGCTTACTTTATAAACTGTTTGGTTGTGCATATGTCAAACATCGTATTTTGAAACGCATATAGAGTTGTTCTATATGACCTTGAGCTGTGATTCTGGCCACGTCACACCCATGTGGAATGACTCCATACGTGGGAATTTGGGGGTGTGATAGATCGTCCCTCTCAGTACCACGATAGAAAGGGAGGCGTGAGACACTTTCGCTTGCGCTGTTGCGGTTGCTACACAGAGTAGTTTGTGTTAGGAGGGAACGAGGTGAAGCGCTTAACAGGACCCGTTGCCAGCTTTCAAAGTCAAAGCTAGAATTCACTTAGCTAATACGAGTACCACGTGGACTGAAAGAGGGCACGCGGGGAAATCACATGGTGGAACAAAGGGAATTCTGGGTGAACAATGGTAGTATCATACAAGCTAAGCGGGGCTTCCTGGCGCCCCACCCCGTTCTAAATCAATTCTTTCGAATACAATCCCCGTATTGAGTTTGTTTTGTTCTTGTTAATCGAAGCCGGAAAAGGGGGAATTTTGGTGAAAAGAATCTATCCCGAATCATTTTTTATGACTTTATCGACAGCATGCCTCTCTTTCAGTGAGATCACCATGATACACAATCTTGTTAATTTGGCAAATCACCCGCCTTAAGCTTCTATCAACGCTATTTATCTAAGCAATTTTCAGTCTACAAATAGCTTCACCAGAGCTTTTGGTTTTTCCGAAAGAAAGGAAAGAAGAAGAAGAAGAAGAAGAAGAAGAAGAAGTGGCGGGCCTCCCCTACACATTTGATGCAGCATAGTCTTCCACCGTCGTGGACGTAAAGTTTTAGTGAGACGAAAGCTAGAGACTTTATACTGAAATACTGAATTCTCTGAAGCAGGGTGATAAACATAAGTTTGTCTTCCGGACCGGCCCAGAAGAATGTCGGGCTTTGTTTGGTAGGGCTTTCTTTCCATCTCCCCACTCTGGAAACAGAGATACCCACATTAATCCAAAGAATCAAAACGCCCGGTGATTAATGTAATTCCTTGTTGGTTCTCTGTGAAATACTCGTTTGGCCGAGGGCTTCCAAACACATCGTAAGCTAAACCAGTGCTGACGAATAACCAACCCGCAATGAATAGGGAATATATAGTAATGCTATGAATGACCCAGTAGTGAAGTTTCAAGAAATAATATCTTCTACCAAGATATTCACCAATGAAGTGGAAGCCATTTTGAAAGATTTGAATCCGAAGCGTTTAAGTACCCTTTTGATTTGATTTAAAAAATGATTGAAAAGGTTGATCAATTTGTTTAGGCTGCTTTTTCCTGAAGTATGATTCTATTTAGACTATGATTCCATATCAAAAGAATTCTAAAATTGCTTTATAGGCCCGTTTTAGAGTTATCAACAAAAATCCTTCACGCCTTTTGGAAAGAGCTGCTAAATTAAGTTCTCTTTTAGGTGAAAGAAGTATGACCGCTTTACCAATAGTTGAAACCCAATCGGGAGACGTTTCGACTTATATTCCTACTAATGTAATTTCGATTACCGATGGACAAATATTCTTATTTGCCGAACCAACAACCAAATTACAACCTATAAATTTGTTTGATTCGCATATATGGACTATTATTCCGTGTGTTACTTGGAATCAATATAAAATATTAAATTGTTAGTAAGAAAATTTATAAATTATAAAATAATATTTTGATATAAAATGATTAAACTACGTACGTATTAGTAAATACTTTAATTACTAAAACAATAATAAAAAACTATAGTTTTAAAAGAACTATTGTTTAAAATCTATGTTTTATAGTATTAAAAAATATCATTTGTTTATAAAGAAATATTGTTTAAAATCTATGTTTATAGTCTATTTTATTTGTTAAAAATTTTTGTTTTTCTTAGAATACATGACCTCTAGAAAAAAAATCTAAAAGATACCGATTTAATATACGTTATATTATTGATTTTTAGAAAAAAATCTTAGAATTTATTAAAGTGACTTTTTTAATAAAATAGTATTTTTAATTTATTATAAAACTTTTTAGTATTAAAAAGGTTAATGATGTCATTAGTATTATAATTATTGGATATGAGAGTTAATAAAACTATTTAATAAGAGTGGAAATTTAATGAGATAATAAGAAAAAACTAAGTGACACTGTTGGCATAAAATTGTGACAAGTGTCAAAAAAAATTTTTGTTTATTGTAAGAGTAAGATAAGGTGAGTTAAACATGACAAGTTTAGATTGACCCAAATTTATGTCAATCTAAATTAGGGTTGAAAGCTTTAACATTAATAAATATATGTGTGACACCCAGATCCTACACGGATCATAAAACACTTGTTTAAACATAAACACGTTGCGGAATTTGGTCCCAAAAAAAAATTGCAAGGGTTTGTTTGAAAACTCAATAAATAACCCTTTATAACCTGTCACATTCAAAAACTGACACAAACTTATTTACAGCATTTACACATCAACAAAACATAGTAAGTTTAAGTTACAACCACAAAAAAAACCAACATAACGAGTGATTCCGCTCCAAGACGTGCCCGATCTAATCGCCCGATGCATATCTATTTTTGACCTGTAAACATCACATATAAAATTCACAATTAGTTCATATGAACTAAGTAAGCAACCCCCAAGTTCCCAAAACTTATTCTAACACATCCACATACATATCATATGGATGTTTATCATGTTTAGATCATAATATATCATATTCAAACATCTAATTGCACATAACTCACCATTGTGCATTAATTTCCCTTAACGGGTCATTTTCACAAATAGGATTATATGATCTATTTTCAACTCCATTACTAGCACCTCTAGTTAATCATCAAATTATATTCACTATTTGACTCATTCAATTACGCACACTCTAGTGAGTTTTTATCAATTTAACTCCCGGCTCATCCGGTTATCCACACTCTAGTGGTTTATCACACTATCTACCGACTCATTCGGTTATCCACTCTCTAGTGGTTCAATTGATCAATTTTTACCGGCTCATCCGGCTATCCACACTCACGTGGTATTATGAACTCATCTACCGGCTCATCCGGTTAATTTTATGCCATTCATATCACACATACAACTCAAGCATAACATTCATATTGAAACTAAAATGTCTTCTCATAGGTCTTTTATCTCAATTAGTTTCATTAGTCATGTTATGCACAATCAATATATAAACACCAACATTCAAGTAGACTCTTTCTACTACTTATATGTAATATTATAGTAAGTTAGGTAACTTATCTTGTTCAAATGGTTGGTCACCTCCTACAATCTCTTTTCCACTTCTATGGATTATTCCTTGACTTCCACCACCAACACCTAGTTGCAATTCACATATATATACAACTAGTTTTAATACACACAACACACACACACACACACATATATATATATATATATTGATTCAAACTAATTTGAATCTCAATTATCACTATATAGTGTTTAGAAGTCAAGTTACTACTTATAATCACATGTTTATGTTGAAAATATTGACTTTCAAATCTCATTTTTTGTGCAGCAACTTTATGTGTTGCTGCTGAAATCAACATTTTTGACACATTTACAATATGTTTTAGCTCTTCATGTTCAAATATGGGTTGTAGTAAACTCTTAGACCTTTCCATGCATATAAAATATGCCTCAAACGGATACACGGTTGATTTTATACACAATTTACAAAATCAGACCTGCACCTTCATTTTCCCAATTCAGCTTGCTGAATTTTCCATGTTGCTGCTGTAATTGCCATTTTAACCCATCTTAAGTTTGTTTTCAGCTTTTCATGTCTAAAGATGGATTGTAGCCCTTTCAAATAGCTTTTCAACCATATAAGGCTCATTTTCTAATGATTTTTCTATGATTTTATACGAATTTTTTAATAACAGTGCAGCAACATAATTTCATTCAATTCGGCATCTAATATATTTTGGTTCAAGCATTTCACCAAGCATCTTATGTGCATAACTTATAGACACATTCATTCAGCAAGTTTACTTACTAATTAACCCCCATCATGGTTCATTAACATCAAAGTTCATAACTTTATGCAATCACACACAATAACTAGTATTTTGATTGTTTCAAACACTTAATAAGCATCTATCCATGGTTTCTAGCCCATTTAAACAATCAATTTCAAGATTTGAAACAAACCCTAACTTTGTTCATCTCAAGAACTCACAATTAACATCAAGATAGGATCTAAAATCACTTACTAGATGTTAAGCAACACTTGTGGATGGATTTAGAAGCTTCAATCTTGAATTTAGACCACAAAATCAACGAATTTTGAAGGCTAGGGCTTGAAGCTCTTTCTCATTCTTCTCTGGGTCGTAGAACACACACACAACACAAGAGATTTTCTGAATTTTGACCAAGTCAAAGGTCATATTCTCATTTTAATTCAACTTTGCCTATATGGCAACTTTGGTCCCTCAATCTTTTTAATTAGTTAACCCACTTAACTAACCTAATCAAGTTAGTTACTAGTTAACTAAAATACCCCAAATGTTATTATATTATTATCACAACATAATTTAAAATATAATAAAGTTTATTTATTAACACACGTAACCGTTAAAACCGGTCGTTACAATATGGGTCAGCTTTAAGTTGCAAAATTCAACCCAAATTTATGTCAATCAGGATTAGGGTTAAAAGCTTTAACACGAATAAATATATGACTCAGGTTTAGGTTGCAAAATTCAGCCCACCAACACAACACAATTGATAACCCTACTTTTGACTTCATTTAATCCTTTTACTAGGGGTGTGCATAAAACCAAAAAAACCGACCCAAAAACCGAAAAATCCAACCCAAAAAAACCGAACCCAAATAGAAACCGGCGGGTTTGGTTTTAGTTTTCTAAAAACCGAAAGTTTGGGTTTGGGTTTGGTTTTACCTTAAAGAAAAACCGAAAAAACCGAATACATGTGTATATGCATATATATATATATATATATATTACCTTTGAAAAATTTCAACAATTTATAAACTGTCTATTTTTATTTTCTTAGTTCTTGATATCAAAAGTTAAATATAAATCATATATTTTATTATTATTGGCTTAAAATATCAAAAACACGTATGATTTTTACTAAATTTAAATATTTTTGTATATATTTTTAAATATTAAGTAGTGTTGTACTTAAAATAATTTTAATACAAATATAATATTTTAGTTTATTTTTTTATAAGCATAATTTAAGGCTTAAGTAGAACAAACCGAAAAAACCGAAACCCAAACCGAACCCAAATGAGTTTTGAAAAGATAAAAACCGAAAGAACCGAACCCAAACGGGTTTAAAAACCGAAAAAACCGAAATTTCGGTTTTGGGTTTGGACTAAGCCAAAAACCGACCCAAACCGATCCATGCACACCCCTACCTTTTACTATATATGCTAAAAAACAACATTAGTTAGCCACCTAAAGACAAAAACAACAATAATCTATATATATGTTGGTTGGATTTCAAGTAAATGGGTATTTAGGGGAGCTGGTAAAGCCAAGTAAATAAATATTAGAGTTAACTCAACCAAAAACATAATAGACTTGATTTTGATTAATATTTATATTGAAAAGTAGTATCAAAAAACTTTAATGAAATTCATAAACACGCCGCTTTACGCGGTTTCAATTTTTTGTCTTATCTCTTTTCCAGTTATTTTTTTAAAATTCATATACCGAAACATATAGGTCACAATAGCGTTGTTTATATACATTTTAATTATTCTTAAACTTTATATGTTTAAACGTATATTACATAATAATGTTGTATATCTACATTTTAATATTCATAACGGATTAGTTGCAACTTCATGTAATTCTTTTAGTCAAACTACCATATTACAATGCATGAGTCTTAATCGTACCGCCCGCGACAGCGGGCAGGTAACTTTTATAGTTACTCTTAAAACTTAAAAGTCTAAGAGATGAATTTTGTTTATTGTTTCTATCACACTTGTTTTTTATACTATATCTTATAATAATAAATAATTAGTTAAGATAACACGTGTCACTTTATGATTTAATTTCAGTCTGTTTTTCCTATTTTTTTTCCTACTAATTAAAAGATATTTGTCACTTTCTGATTTATCCTTTTTAGTCCTATTTTTCTTTTTTTTTTCTCACATTAAATAAAATGTTATTGAATCAATGGCTTCTAAACTAATGGTTACCCCCTTGACTTCCGTATGGAAGGTCTTGGGTTCGAATCCAAGCTGAGACATATTTGCTGAAGTAAGGTCATGGGGTTTACCCAGTTGTTGGGTCCTTCCTGGGGTGGGCTCGGGTATATGCCCCAGAACGTCAAATCCGTGGGAATGGTTGAAATCCCGTCTTGGGTGTCGTTGCAACAAGCCGTTAATTTCATTTATCTTTTAAATAAACCAATCATATAATAATTTTTAAATTTTTATTAGACTATCCACAGCGGTCACCCCACTGAAAACCCTTCCCCACTGAAATTTCATGCCACGTCATCACCCCACTGAAAACCTTAAACACTCACAATGGTCACCCCACTGAAAACCCTTCCCCACTATTCCACGTCATCAACATTTTTTAAATTTAATTGATTTATTTAATTTTTTTTTTGCAAACAAAAAATAATAAAGTTAGAATTTAATTAAACCATTCAAATAAAGATATAAATAAAATAAAAATTACATTGCAAATTTAAATAAAAAAACCATACAAAAAAAACTAACAATTCAAATAAAATTTAACTATATTTATCCAAGAGTTTCTTGGTGCACATATCTTTCCACTTTGAATTTAGTTGATATGTGCGGTATTCGGCATCGAATCCCATCACTGTGTGCCAACTAACGGTTACTTTTTTCCAAAAATTTTCACGTTTTTGCGAGTTACCTTTGGTTTTGTTCTCGGATTCGTCCATGTAACATCTTCCGAGAGCGATTTCTTCATCGTGAGTCCATTGCTTCGGTGTCATTGGACCATTACTCGGCCCTGTTCCAGCCGGTTGTTTGTTTTTCTTACCTTTTTTGCGTTTTTGAGTGTCTTGTGTCTCCGGCACGACCTCGTTATCATGTTGACTCGGTGACACAAAATCAGATTCGAACCTAGGTTCAGAGTAGGGAGCAAAACCGGGTTGAAAGTTTGAAGGAGATTGGAAGTTTGGTGGATGTTGTTGAAAGTGTTGGATGTTTGGGTTTTGTTGTAGTTGAACCAATAAATTTCTAAGCGATTCGGGATCGTATGAGAACGGGTTGAATTCGGGATTGAGATTGTTAGGCCTTGGATTCATGTTTGTGATTTTTTTTAAAAAAATATAGAGATAAAGATGAAAGATGAAGAGATTTGGGTGGTTTTTTGGGTAAAAAGTTTGGGTATTTATTTAGTTTAAAAAAGTTTTTTTTTTTATGCCGTTGAATAACGGTCAAAAATGTGGCCAATCACAATGCACAAAACTCGACGGGGAGCGGAAGCCGTTGGTGCCATTTGAACGGGGCACCGCTAGCCTAGGTGCAGTGTTCCCGTGCGAAGCCGCGGCGGGGAAGAGGCCCGCTGGCCGGGCGGAATGACCATTGCGTGTGGTCTTACTAACTTTTTTTAATACAATCTAACGTATGATTATCAAATGACAGAACCACACAACTCCCGCCGGATGCACTTCCGTGTTTACCCCCAAATGTCTAGAAGAACGATCTTGAACTCTGGGCACAGACATGATTCTTCAATTATTCTCTCTTGAAATTTTCCCTACGATCTTTCGGTTTTTCAAAATTCTGAAATCCAACCTCAGAATCATTCAGTAAATTAACCCGATTACTAATTTCTTGATGTTTCAGTAACACTAATTCTTGACTTCAAAGTGTTTGATGAAATGCCGCAAAAAGGATTTGTAGTCGAAGAAACCGTTGCGACTTATTCTGGGTATGTTTTACCAGGTGAGGGTTCAGCAGAATTCAATTTATCTTAGTGTTATTTCTTGCTTATTCTATCTATGTTTCATTGGGTTTCGGGTATTATTGATATGGATTGAATACTTCTTGGTGTAGGGTTAAGGTTTGTTTTCATCCTTCCCACACCCTACTTTTAAGTGAGATTTCACTGGATATGATTGATTGATTGATTGATTGAATGTTGTCAGAACCGGACCGGTCGGACCGGAACCGGGTGGTTAACCGGCCAAATAAACACTTGTGAACCAACCTCAAGTGAACCGCCCGGTTGAGCCGATTCACCGGTCGGACAGGATTTCAAGTTTTTTTTTTTTAACTAAAATCCAAAGAATTAATATTAAAATCAAACCTTGTATTTTTTGTAATATGATTATGTTTGTTTGAACATTAATTATGTTTGTTTAAATGTGTTTATAATTCTATAATTTTTTAGAGTTTTTTATATATTTATTATGTTATCTGGTTCTTGAATCCGGTCCAACCAGTAACCAGTAAAACGTCCGGTCCAGTTCTGAAAACATTGCTGCTTAGTTTCCCAGCATATCAGATGGCTCCGAGGTCAATTTTTTGTGTCTTGTTTTCCATTTAAGCAATTGATGACACATCACACCAGATCTTTGGATTACATTAGTACCCTTAATGACATGTCACAAGCTGATAGCTATATGTCAAATATTAGTGAATTGATGCTGTATTATGTTTTAAGTTGAATGATGTGCATGTCACTTGTTATTGTAAAAGCTTCAAGAGTAGACATGACAATCTTGACTCATGGCAAGATAAATGGGTAGATTTGGGTAAACAATTATTGTATTGAACTGAAATGTATCACTTTAACACAATACGGTGCAAAATGGATAACTTAAAGTCTTAAAAACTATATTAATTTAATAAATTCAAACGGGTAATTATTAATAATATGTTGAGAAAACATTAAAAATTATTCAAATAAACTATTTGTTTATTTACAACTCATTTTAACTTGAATAAAAATGATGTTTTTTAAAACGACACATTTAAACCCAAACTGATTTTTCTTAAAACACATCTTGATCTGCACCCATCCAAACCCACACCCGTTTTGACCCATTACCTAACCCAACGCGCCCATTTTGCTAGGCATATTCAAGAGATATTAATAGACTCACCAAAAAAACACACCTGTTTATTCCATAAGAAAGCCATATAAATAGCATTACACCTTCTCTAATATGTTTCGATCCCAAGCCGATGCAGGATGTGCATGTGTCACGTATGTAAGGTTTTTTTTTTTAAAGAAAAAAAACACTAAAAAGACATTTACAGATAATCTTTTAAACTATAAACTTTTAAACACAGAGATACAAGGCAATTTCATCGTCTATGGTTAGATTTGGTCAATTGGTTATATTTGCTTAATAAAATTTGAAAAACGTAGAGTCAATGCAATTGATGGTCTAATTTGTTCAAAAAGTAGTGAAAGACCTTGAACCCAAGAGACCTCTCAATTGGTACATCATCATAAGCATAATTCTTAAACTTAAAAATGAAAATAACGTATCATGACAGCAAAAAACATAAAACATTTATAAAAATAAGTCACAAAATAACATAGCATTCAATGCTCATTGCTCAACATGATGCTCTAAAGTCATTAAGATTGCCCGTCCTTAGGATAGGGTAGTCTTCAATCATGCCACGAGACATCGTATCATCCTTAATACATGTTCAACCTAACATGCATGCTAAAGAAATCAGCAGCTTATACTGGTGAGTTTTAGTTTAGTTTAAAGTATACATTATTCGTTTGGCATGATGAATACAACCATTTGACATGCAACACATAAACATTAAGTTCATTAGTCGTGCATATCAAGTTCATTAGCTTCATTCATTCACACAACTGTTGTCACAAAGACAATATGCTTATACCGTCATAAGGCTCTAAACAATCTATGGATTCTTGGTTGCATAACCCGAATGGCAATGTGCATAAACTGACTCGTCGAAGGGATCTACGAATTCTAGTTTGTAATCCTACCAACAAATACTAGACATTGCACATAACATATCTTTCATCATTCACATCAAAGCATCATTAATTCATCATAGCATTATTCATGTCATTTGAGCATTCATAGAACATATCAATTGTTCCTTACGCAAACTAATCATCATTCATAACATTCATCTTTATCACATGTAGTTTTAATCAAAGCATTTAGGGTAGCATACACATTAGTCCCAAACGTGTTTAAAACATTTATAGGAACATTTAAATAGCGCATCTAGAACTCATTTGTGTTATGCAACTATTTACTATTCGTCAGACACTGTTGACCTTTTTCGGTAGCTAGAGTCCCTTATTAACCTATCATAATTTCACATGTGAACCGCATTAATACTTAGAATGTTTCCTACGAAAAATGTTGGCCGAGTTTGAGATCTGGTCAAGTCTTGAGATCTAACCTAGTCTGAGACTCATGCCTAAACTTTCGTTTGACACTTAACAAGTTTTGTAACTGGTTTCTGGCATTTTCGACTGCATCTAGCCACACCCGATTGAGTCTCATAACTGAAAATAAACAATCAACAACCATGCGTCGACCATTTCATTCATTTTCAATCCAAAACATATCAAGACTTGATATTTCATAACCTAAACTCATTCTCATTTGTTTTTGTTGATCATATATCACTATTACAACGTTTGTACGAAGATTTACGTGGAATACCATAAAAATCTTACCGTTTTGCAAAACCACCCAATTCAATTGCGAGTAAAAAGATGATGATGGTTATAACCAACCTCCTTTCCTAATCTTGACATTTTGTGGTTGAATCTTGCGTGAATTGCCTTTGATTAGATCAAAACCACTTTTTCACTTCCTTTACCTCTTTCTTTATCTTTGGTAGTGAATGTTGTTGGTAATCAAGAACGAATTTGGAAGAAAAACGAAGAACAGGGAATTACACAACACAAACTTGATATGAATGTTATGAAATGTTGAAATACGTACGTTTACAGACATTTGACCAAATATATATAACCCTAATTTCAATATTTACAATATAACCCTTTGACTCGTAATAATTATATAATGACACTTGACACTTACAACACACTTTAAACTAATGACACAATAGCCCCTATACTTGTATAATAATAAGTTTAGTTTAAAATAACTTTCATTCTCCCTCTTAAACTAAACTTAGTTTAAGCGAGGTCTTCATTCTTCGATATCTGATTTACCATCACAGCAGTGTTGGCTCGTCATCCTCGTGTCGAATAAGGTTTGCTTCTTCCTTCTTTTCCCGTTTTGGACATTCATGTTTGAAGTGTCCAAATCCTTTACACTTGAAGCATTTAATGTGATCTTTACTTTGCTGGAAGCGGTTCCCATCCTTGTTATTCCAAGACTTCCAATTTTTGCCTCGACGACGTCCTTTGTTATCTTGATTTGAATTTTCATGACCACACCTTTCACATTTATGCTCCTTGACTTTCTCCTTTCCATCTCCTTTAGTGAATAAGAGTTTGTAATGCATATCATCTTCCTTGATTTGTTTCTTCGTGCGTTCCTCAAAAGCCTTTAGTCTTCCAACGACTTCTTAGAATGGCATCGTATTAAGATCAGCAAACTGTTCGATTGTTGCAATAATTTGAATGAACTTCGGTGGTACCGAGCCAAGTAACTTCGTTGTCTATTATTTCTGACCGGGACAGTCGATTTACTTCGCGGTTCTGGCGATCATTGCAACAATCCTTAGGGACAAGTGTTAACTTGATGCACTGTTTATCATCCACAAACGGATGGACAAAGCGAGCGCACCATTCAAACCCTAGAGGATATGTTGAGAACATGCATCCTAGACTTCGGTGGAAGTTGGGATAGACATTTACCTCTCATTGAGTTCTCCTACAACAATAGCTACCATAGCATCATCGGATGTGCTCCTTTTGAAGCACTTTATGGTAGAAAAATGTCGGTCTCCAATTTGTTGGACCGAAGTGGGAGACAACAGAATAACTGGGCCTGAACTTATTCAGGAAACTACTGATAAGATTGCCCAGATACAACAACGATTACAAGCAACATGTAGCCGCCAAAAGAGTTATGCAGACAAACGGCGCAAGCCTTTGGAATTCGATGTGGGTGACCGAGTCATATTGAAAGTGTCCCCATGGAAAGGCGTAGTTCGTTTTGGGGCTAAAGGCAAGCTAGCACCAAGGTATGTCGGACCGTTTGAGATTACTCAACATATAGGTCCTGTGGCATACAGACTCAGACTCCCTGATGAACTCAGTGGAGTACACGATGTGTTTCATGTATCAAATCTCAAGAGGTGTTTAACAGACGAGTCATTGATCATACCATTGGAAGAGATACAAGTGGATGAGCAATTACATTTCGTTGAAGAACCTGTAGAGATTATGGAACGTGAAGTTAAGAAACTGAAACGTAGCCGTATCCCTATTGTAAAGGTTCGATGGAACTCCAAGCGTGGACCAGAATTTACTTGGGAACGCGAGGACAACATGAAAGCCAAGTATCCTCACCTGTTCGAGAAGTAAAGACCGATCTTTATGCTTAAATTTCGGGACGAAATTTCTTTAACAAGGGGAGACTGTGACAACTAGTACCCGACCACCCGGCTAGTCCGTACGGTACGTGTACTTACAAACAGTAACTGTGTGTACATACGTGATATTAAACAATACTTGTATTAACAGAATTCTAAATACAAGAACAGTTGTACGTATTTTTGTGTAAACTTAAATACATTAAGTACAACGTACATTTGAAACATTAGTTGTGTTTATTAAGTGAAAACTTAATGACAATTAACACAACAAATCATGAGAAACGACGGTATTCAACATTATTCAGAAAACAAATCGGTTGCGATCTGATGTCCATAAATGACAGGAATCAGATGGCCGACATTTCAATGTGAAAACAAGGTGAAAACAGGATGTTTAGTTGAGTCCGACAGTGAGGAAACACAATTTAAACATAAACTGCAGTGTCGTTTCAGAATAACGAACTGACAGTGTGTTTGCGTGGGTGACGATTCACACAAACACATCTGTGAGTTTAACGTTCCGAAATGATGACTGGAAAGTAGAAAACAAAAGTCGGAAAGCAAAACCATCGTCGTGTTCGTTCGAATGACGATTCGAACGAATACGCGCGATGGTGACGCGATTCGACGAAACGGAAACGGATTTCGACGCGAAACGAATTTAAATTTAATTAAATAAAATAATAAACATTTTTACAATTTTGAAACTCATCAAATTAATTAAAATAACGTTTTTAATTAATTATTTGTAATTACGCGAAATTATCCGGTTACGCGACGAGATCGTGAACCGAGCACCCGAAACGGACCCGAACACCACAGAGGGTATAAAAACCCTAAATGAATTCATTTTATTCATTTATCATCTTCATCTCTCTCTCTCTTCCATTTTTCCGGCTACAACACCCACCATCACCAAACCACCTTCAAGCTTCCATAACTTCCTCGTTTCTTGGCCGATTTGGGTGATTTTCGAACCCACGCGTAGCCCTCGACACCCTCTACTTGAAAGTACAACGGATCTAGAGATTTAGCCACTGGAAATCACGGTAAAGATCAAAGAAAAACTCGAAAAATAGGGTTTTCTATGTAATGTTCGATCAAGTTTTTCTAATAGGGCGGCTACATCATGTTAGTGACCTCAAGACCGTGAAACACTCTAAACGCACAACCAAGGTGGTGGGAACAGGTGGCTAGATGAACTTGGGGAAGGTGATGATGGAAGCTTGGGTTGTGGGTTGCAAACTGATGGTGTTCAGACCACCATGGCCGAACCCTACTCCATAGTTGGCGAACCTCGTGCAGCTCCAACCTAGCCGAAACCTTCTATCACCGAACCTTGTTTCATCTAGCGAACCCACATGTTCTCATGTTGAACGAACCTTGGCTGGATCCCATTCCCGAACCCACGTGGTTTTCTGACCTGACCCATGAAGGGCCGAGCCTTGCTTCCTGCCTCTCGAGCCATGGCGAACCTGGTAGCCAAAGCCGAACCCCTGCATGTTGCCGAACCCTAGCATGAGTGCGAACCCTCCTCCCTCATGAAACCACCGGCGAACCTTCACATACACCGAACCTACAGCTAGCAACGAACCCTATAGTAACGAACCTGCCATGTTCAACTCTAGCCGAACCATTGTGCTGCTGCTCCCTTTAATGTCTAAGCTTGCGTTTTTATGCCTAACCCTATTCGACCATCTGCATTTTCCTTGGGCCTCAGCAATTTCACTGATTGATAAAGCAAACCATTGGGCCTGTTCATTTGTTTCAACTCACGTTTGGGGCAGACCCAAAACTTATTGTTAAGAAGATTAAATGCATGGCATATGGATTATACACATGCATACGGCCACTTAAATTGTCCAGGCCCAAGAGTTAGCCAAGGCCCATTCTAATTGTTCAAGATCCAACCATTTTTGGTCCACCATATAGCCACGTCTCTTCCTTGGCCCAAACACAGTTCAGCCCACCACTTTGAATTTTGCTCGGCTAACAACAACCGAATAGGCCAGCAGTTTAGTTAACTAAGGCCCAATTTAAATTCCCTAGGCCCAACATAATTAATTCAGGCCCAAAGTCTTAACTTAATAGCATAAACACGCAGGCCCAATAACGCGGCCCAATAACGCGGCTCACATGCCGTTCGGCCCATGTGAACTTGATTCGGCCCGTTAACTCCTTTGGTCCATGATCTAAACTTTTGGTCCACATCACTAACATTGTGAACCCACACCTAAAATCTAATATGAAAACTGTACATGGAAAATAAGTTAGCATGATGTTTTATTACAGAAGATGATATAATGTTTGAGACAATTACACTTAACGACTAGGAACTATTTTACAACAATTGATGATGCTAAATGGTTAACTAAGACCCATGCTAAATGTATTTCAAATACATTAAAGAATAGGCATAATGGCAACAAGTTCATCAAAGCATGATTTACAAGTTCTTAAGATTACAAAAATGGGTCAAAGAAAATCACATAATATGAGGATTTATGGGATCAATAAATCTTAATAATAGAATCGGGACCAAAAGAAGATCGAGACCAAGAGGAAATAACAAAGATAGGGAAAAAAAACACATACACACACATAAAAATCCCTATAATTCATACTAATAAGTTATAAACATCGTGAAATCAATACAGGATCGTGAAAATACACTCAAGTACAATCAAGAGCGCGTACATTCTTGTTTAAGCTAAGTCAAACACAACAACTACAAGGTGAGTTCATATGCCCATTTTACTTTAAATCTTTACTGATTTTAACTCTCGGGGCTGAGAAACATGTTTACTTTTATTTATTTAAAAGTTTTACTTAACATGTTAGTATACTCTGATTAAATGATATTAAATTGCTTATTATCATATATCATTGTATGAATGCTTGTATGATTATGAGATAACAGGGAAACTCATATGATTATGATAAGATAATTTCTTAATTATCAATACATTATGATAACTTAGTTATAAGATTGTAACTTATAACACTTAGTTATTTCCACATGATCAGTTACTTAATCAATTTACACTTAATTACATAATGAGGCTTTGGGGAACACATGGATTCAGTAAATGATGATCATGATAACGTAAATTCATGGGATTCTTATCATTTACACCTAATTAACATAATATAATAAGACAAGTTCTTATTCGACCTTGTTAAGTACACGAGAACAATCCCACACGGATACTTTGGGATCACATGGATACAGTAAATGATGATCATGATAACGTAACTTCATGGGATTCTTATCATTTACAGTAAATGATGATCATGATAACGTAACTTCATGGGATTCTTATCATTTACACATAATTAACATAATGTAATAAGACAAGTTCTTATTCGACTTTGTTAAACACACGAGAACATTCCCACACGGATACTTTGGGAACACATGGATTCAGTAAATGACGATTCTTATCATTTACAGTGAATGACGGTCATGATAACGTAACTTCATGGGATTCTTGTCATTTACACCCGATTATCATAACGTAATAAGACAAGTTCTTATTCGACTTTGTTAATCACATGATACAATCCCACACGGAAACTTTGGGATCACACGGCGGGATAGGAGAGAATGGAATGCATTTTAATCTGATTACGTGAGGATTTAAAATGGATTCCATTCGGATTCTATACGCTACATTTGGAGACACATGATGAACAGTTAACTAATACTTTTAATTAAATTAAAAGTGTATCATAAAAGTTAACCTCACAAGTAATAGAATAATATAAGGATCAGATTTAAATAATCTAAATTCCTTAATTCAACGAGGGATTATCAATACTTCGGTTTGATGACTAAACCCCTCTTAATATATTATTATTCTACATATGATTATACAGCGGACATTTCGGATAATTGGGAAATGGATATCTTTAGTTGTATCGCAAGTGGTGTGGAACTTGGCAGAGTATGTGGTGGGATAGCGTCTGGGCTTGACCCTTTCGTGATTCCCTATATATAAGCATACTTAGTCAGGTGATATACTACTTGTACATATAACTAAGGAGAGGCCATTGGGTGGAACAGGTGAACAAGTATACAAGCAACAATTATATCATTGTGAATGTGTGCATGATCAGTTCAATGGTTTTCAATTTACTTACTTATGAACTCACCAACCTAGTGTTGACTTTGTTTAAATTACATGTTTTCTCAGGTGACGGACAGGCGTAGATACTATATGCAAATGATAAGCTAGTGGACTCATAGAAGACCTAGCTTTCTTTTGATTGCATACTTTTGTTATGACAGAACACTGAATCACTTTTGTATATCTTGTACAGATCAAGATATAAACTCATTGATTCTTTTTGATTAGATTTACTTAGTTAAATTATGAAGTACAATGTAATTTAACTTTGTAATTCTATTTCATGTCATGATTAGCATTTCTCATTCATATCTCATGTGCTATGTAAACAATCTGATCATTTGATTATCAACACAATGATATCGCGCCCCGGGAACCTTCCGCCCGACGGGAAAACACGATCCGTTCCCGCCGGCCCGGGGTGTGACAGATTGGTATCAGAGCCATGGTTATAGAGAAATATAGGTCATAATACTTAGATGGTTTGGCCTAGACTATAACCTAGGGACCTTCATGTAGAAAACACAGGACTTTGAATTTACTTGCATACGATACATTATTTGGGCATAAATACTAACCGATGATTTTTCGGTTAGGATTGACATGTCACAGGGACAACCACCATCACCACCTCATTCCCCTCTACCCGAGGTGGAACCAGCGACTGCTGCACTGGCAACCTTGATTACTGAGCAACTGGTTGCAATCATTCCTGAGATCATCAGTAGGATCATGAGCAGCGAAGAGTATACTAGGGATTTCCCACCTGTCACCACCAAAGGAAAAGAACCTGCGGAAGGTGACACCAGCAAGAAACGCAAACGTCATTCTGCTAAAAAGCAGAAGAGACCTATGAACTACACTGAGGCCACACCTATCAGTCAGGTCATGCCAGACCCGACGGTAAAGAGTGGCAAGATTTACAAGGGAAATGCCCCTCTTTGTCAACTCTGCCAATATCATCACCATGACAGAAGCCAGTGTCGTCAGTGCACCCGTTGTGGAAAGACGGGACATTGGGCTGTTGATTGCAAAACCTCAATGAGAGCAAATCTCCGTCAATACACAGGTAATCACCCCAAATGTAACAAGTGCGGATTTCATCACGCTAAGAACAATCCATGCAGCCATTGTCTGAACTGTGGAAAGAAGGGGCACTTAATTCATAGGTGCCGAAATCTTCCAACACAGAATCAGAATCAGAGAGCAAGTACATCTACTTTCTCTCAACACAATCACCACTGCTACACCTGCGGAATACTTGGACATTCCGCAAGAGACTGCCCCAGGAGAAAGCCTCTAACAACTTCAACGGTTTCAACAGGACCAACCACCATTGATGAACCACTCGCTCTACCAGCACCAGATGTACACGCGGAGTCGGATGACTTCGAGGGTATGTCCTTCTTACCATGTGTGTTTAAATTATATAGAACATTAAGATTATATATATTGTAAGTAATTAGTAACATAACTAAGGATAACTATAGATTAAATTAGGTGCCAATTAGATAATAGAACTTAGTATAAATAATACCTATGCTTGAACGGAGAATAATCAATTTCTGGAGATTCATGGAGATCAAGTGAAGCAATCGTGTCAGTGTAATATTGCACGTGAAGGCAATCAAGGTTCAGGACGTACCAGTGGTGAGAAATTTTGCAGAAGTATTTCCGGATGACTTACCGGAATTGTCACCCGAGAGATCGGTGCAGTTCCGAATCGATTTGATTCCGGGAGCAACTCCTATAGCCAAGTCTCCTTACAGACTCGCACCATCGGAGATGCAGGAGTTGTCTAATCAGTTGCAAGAACTTCTCGATAAAGGATTCATCCGACCGAGCTTTTCCCCGTGGGGAGCTCCGGTTCTTTTTGTCAAGAAGAAGGATGGAACTTTCAGAATGTGCATCAATTATCGAGAACTCAACAAACTCACCATCAAGAATCGGTACCCGTTACCGAGAATTGATGATTTGTTTGATCAATTACAGGGAGCGCAGTATTTTTCAAAGATAGACCTGAGATCAGGTTATCATCAGCTCCGGATTCAAGAGGAAGACATACCGAAGACGGCTTTTCGTACCCGATATGGTCATTACGAATTCATGGTAATGCCATTCGGATTGACGAACGCACCGGCTGTTTTCATGGACTTAATGAACCGGGTGTGCAAGCCGTATCTTGATCAGTTTGTTATTGTCTTTATTGACGATATACTGATTTATTCAAAGGACGAGAAGGAACACGAACAACACCTCAAGAAAGTTTTGGAGCTTCTGAAAGAAGAACAACTCTATGCCAAATTCTCCAAGTGTGAATTTTGGTTAAGGGAAGTTCAGTTCTTGGGTCACGTGATTAACCGTGATGGTATTCACGTGGATCCTGCCAAGATAGAGGCAATCAAGAACTGGGATGTGCCTACGACGCCAACGGAGATCCGATCATTTTTGGGATTGGCAGGTTATTACCGGAGATTCATCTCGAATTTCTCTAAGATAGCCTTGCCTCTCACCAAGCTCACACAAAAGTCTGAACCTTTTGTGTGGACTCAGAAACAAGAGGAGGTATTCCAGACATTGAAACAAAGATTGTGCAATGCTCCAATCTTAACACTCCCGGAAGGCAGTGATGACTTTGTAGTTTATTGTGATGCTTCCCATCAGGGACTTGGATGTGTTTTGATGCAACGAGACAAAGTCATTGCTTATGCCTCACGACAGCTGAAGATACATGAGAAGAATTACATGACACACGATCTTGAACTGGGAGCTGTTGTTTTTGCACTAAAGATTTGGAGACATTACCTTTATGGTACCAAATGCACTATCTTCACAGATCACAAGAGTTTACAGCACGTATTTGATCAGAAGGAGCTTAACATGAGACAGAGACGTTGGGTTGAGCTCCTGAACGATTACGATTGTGTGATCAAATACCATCCGGGCAAAGTAAATGTCGTTGCAGATGCTTTGAGCCGGAAGGAAAGAGTCAAACCTTTACGCGTTCGCGCAATGGGAATGACTGTGCTAACCAGTTTGAAAGATCACATTTTACAAGCACAACGGGAAGCAGTGGCAAGAGACAATCTGAAACGCGAGCTCGATTGTGGAGCCGAGAAACATTTCAAGACAAAACAAGATGGAGTTATCTATTATCTGGATCGTGTTTGGATTCCAGCAGTAGATGAACTTCGAACACTCATTTTTTGACGAGGCACACAAGACACGTTATTCAGTTCATCCTGGTGCCGATAAGATGTACCAAGATCTTAGGTCGTTTTATTGGTGGCCAGGCATGAAGAAAGACATTGCCACTTATGTTGGCAAATGTCTCACATGTGCCAAAGTCAAAGCTGAACACCAGAAACTTTCGGGTTTGCTGGAACAACCGGAGATACCACAATGGAAGTGGGAACAAATAGCTATGGATTTCATTACCAAGCTACCCCGCACTTCCAGCGGATACGATTCTATTTGGGTCATCATTGATCGATTGACCAAGTCCGCACATTTCTTGCCGATCAGAGAGACATACAAGATGGAGAAATTAGCAAGGCTATACATCGATGAAATAGTAGTAAGGCACGGTGTGCCGTTGTCTATTATTTCTGACCGGGACAGTCGATTTACTTCGCGGTTCTGGCGATCATTGCAACAATCCTTAGGGACAAGTGTTAACTTGATGCACTGTTTATCATCCACAAACGGATGGACAAAGCGAGCGCACCATTCAAACCCTAGAGGATATGTTGAGAACATGCATCCTAGACTTCGGTGGAAGTTGGGATAGACATTTACCTCTCATTGAGTTCTCCTACAACAATAGCTACCATAGCATCATCGGATGTGCTCCTTTTGAAGCACTTTATGGTAGAAAAATGTCGGTCTCCAATTTGTTGGACCGAAGTGGGAGACAACAGAATAACTGGGCCTGAACTTATTCAGGAAACTACTGATAAGATTGCCCAGATACAACGACGATTACAAGCAACATGTAGCCGCCAAAAGAGTTACGCAGACAAACGGCGCAAGCCTTTGGAATTCGATGTGGGTGACCGAGTCATATTGAAAGTGTCCACATGGAAAGGCGTAGTTCGTTTTGGGGCTAAAGGCAAGCTAGCACCAAGGTATGTCGGACCGTTTGAGATTACTCAACGTATAGGTCCTGTGGCATACAGACTCAGACTCCCTGATGAACTCAGTGGAGTACACGATGTGTTTCATGTATCAAATCTCAAGAGGTGTTTAACAGACGAGTCATTGATCATACCATTGGAAGAGATACAAGTGGATGAGCAATTACATTTCGTTGAAGAACCTGTAGAGATTATGGAACGTGAAGTTAAGAAACTGAAACGTAGCCGTATCCCTATTGTAAAGGTTCGATGGAACTCCAAGCGTGGACCAGAATTTACTTGGGAACGCGAGGACAACATGAAAGCCAAGTATCCTCACCTGTTCGAGAAGTAAAGACCGATCTTTATGCTTAAATTTCGGGACGAAATTTCTTTAACAAGGGGAGACTGTGACAACTAGTACCCGACCACCCGGCTAGTCCGTACGGTACGTGTACTTACAAACAGTAACTGTGTGTACATACGTGATATTAAACAATACTTGTATTAACAGAATTCTAAATACAAGAACAGTTGTACGTATTTTTGTGTAAACTTAAATACATTAAGTACAACGTACATTTGAAACATTAGTTGTGTTTATTAAGTGAAAACTTAATGACAATTAACACAACAAATCATGAGAAACGACGGTATTCAACATTATTCAGAAAACAAATCGGTTGCGATCTGATGTCCATAAATGACAGGAATCAGATGGCCGACATTTCAATGTGAAAACAAGGTGAAAACAGGATGTTTAGTTGAGTCCGACAGTGAGGAAACACAATTTAAACATAAACTGCAGTGTCGTTTCAGAATAACGAACTGACAGTGTGTTTGCGTGGGTGACGATTCACACAAACACATCTGTGAGTTTAACGTTCCGAAATGATGACTGGAAAGTAGAAAACAAAAGTCGGAAAGCAAAACCATCGTCGTGTTCGTTCGAATGACGATTCGAACGAATACGCGCGATGGTGACGCGATTCGACGAAACGGAAACGGATTTCGACGCGAAACGAATTTAAATTTAATTAAATAAAATAATAAACATTTTTACAATTTTGAAACTCATCAAATTAATTAAAATAACGTTTTTAATTAATTATTTGTAATTACGCGAAATTATCCGGTTACGCGACGAGATCGTGAACCGAGCACCCGAAACGGACCCGAACACCACAGAGGGTATAAAAACCCTAAATGAATTCATTTTATTCATTTATCATCTTCATCTCTCTCTCTCTTCCATTTTTCCGGCTACAACACCCACCATCACCAAACCACCTTCAAGCTTCCATAACTTCCTCGTTTCTTGGCCGATTTGGGTGATTTTCGAACCCACGCGTAGCCCTCGACACCCTCTACTTGAAAGTACAACGGATCTAGAGATTTAGCCACTGGAAATCACGGTAAAGATCAAAGAAAAACTCGAAAAATAGGGTTTTCTATGTAATGTTCGATCAAGTTTTTCTAATAGGGCGGCTACATCATGTTAGTGACCTCAAGACCGTGAAACACTCTAAACGCACAACCAAGGTGGTGGGAACAGGTGGCTAGATGAACTTGGGGAAGGTGATGATGGAAGCTTGGGTTGTGGGTTGCAAACTGATGGTGTTCAGACCACCATGGCCAAACCCTACTCCATAGTTGGCGAACCTCGTGCAGCTCCAACCTAGCCGAAACCTTCTATCACCGAACCTTGTTTCATCTAGCGAACCCACATGTTCTCATGTTGAACGAACCTTGGCTGGATCCCATTCCCGAACCCACGTGGTTTTCTGACCGAACCCATGAAGGGCCGAGCCTTGCTTCCTGCCTCTCGAGCCATGGCGAACCTGGTAGCCAAAGCCGAACCCCTGCATGTTGCCGAACCCTAGCATGAGTGCGAACCCTCCTCCCTCATGAAACCACCGGCGAACCTTCACATACACCGAACCTACAGCTAGCAACGAACCCTATAGTAACGAACCTGCCATGTTCAACTCTAGCCGAACCATTGTGCTGCTCCCTTTAATGTCTAAGCTTGCGTTTTTATGCCTAACCCTATTCGACCATCTGCATTTTCCTTGGGCCTCAGCAATTTCACTGATTGATAAAGCAAACCATTGGGCCTGTTCATTTGTTTCAACTCACGTTTGGGGCAGACCCAAAACTTATTGTTAAGAAGATTAAATGCATGGCATATGGATTATACACATGCATACGGCCACTTAAATTGTCCAGGCCCAAGAGTTAGCCAAGGCCCATTCTAATTGTTCAAGATCCAACCATTTTTGGTCCACCATATAGCCACGTCTCTTCCTTGGCCCAAACACAGTTCAGCCCACCACTTTGAATTTTGCTCGGCTAACAACAACCGAATAGGCCAGCAGTTTAGTTAACTAAGGCCCAATTTAAATTCCCTAGGCCCAACATAATTAATTCAGGCCCAAAGTCTTAACTTAATAGCATAAACACGCAGGCCCAATAACGCGGCCCAATAACGCGGCTCACATGCCGTTCGGCCCATGTGAACTTGATTCGGCCCGTTAACTCCTTTGGTCCATGATCTAAACTTTTGGTCCACATCACTAACATTGTGAACCCACACCTAAAATCTAATATGAAAACTATACATGGAAAATAAGTTAGCATGATGTTTTATTACAAAAGATGATATAATGTTTGAGACAATTACACTTAACGACTAGGAACTATTTTACAACAATTGATGATGCTAAATGGTTAACTAAGACCCATGCTAAATGTATTTCAAATACATTAAAGAATAGGCATAATGGCAACAAGTTCATCAAAGCATGATTTACAAGTTCTTAAGATTACAAAAATGGGTCAAAGAAAATCACATAATATGAGGATTTATGGGATCAATAAATCTTAATAATAGAATCGGGACCAAAAGAAGATCGAGACCAAGAGGAAATAACAAAGATAGGGAAAAAAAACACATACACACACATAAAAATCCCTATAATTCATACTAATAAGTTATAAACATCGTGAAATCAATACAGGATCGTGAAAATACACTCAAGTACAATCAAGAGCGCGTACATTCTTGTTTAAGCTAAGTCAAACACAACAACTACAAGGTGAGTTCATATGCCCCTTTTACTTTAAATCTTTACTGATTTTAACTCTCGGGGCTGAGAAACATGTTTACTTTTATTTATTTAAAAGTTTTACTTAACATGTTAGTATACTCTGATTAAATGATATTAAATTGCTTATTATCATATATCATTGTATGCATGCTTGTATGATTATGAGATAACAGGGAAACTCATATGATTATGATAAGATAATTTCTTAATTATCAATACATTATGATAACTTAGTTATAAGATTGTAACTTATAACACTTAGTTATTTCCACATGATCAGTTACTTAATCAATTTACACTTAATTACATAATGAGGCTTTGGGGAACACATGGATTCAGTAAATGATGATCATGATAACGTAAATTCATGGGATTCTTATCATTTACACCTAATTAACATAATGTAATAAGACAAGTTCTTATTCGACCTTGTTAAGTACACGAGAACAATCCCACACGGATACTTTGGGATCACATGGATACAGTAAATGATGATCATGATAACGTAACTTCATGGGATTCTTATCATTTACAGTAAATGATGATCATGATAACGTAACTTCATGGGATTCTTATCATTTACACATAATTAACATAATGTAATAAGACAAGTTCTTATTCGACTTTGTTAAACACACGAGAACATTCCCACACGGATACTTTGGGAACACATGGATTCAGTAAATGACGATTCTTATCATTTACAGTGAATGACGGTCATGATAACGTAACTTCATGGGATTCTTGTCATTTACACCCGATTATCATAACGTAATAAGACAAGTTCTTATTCGACTTTGTTAATCACATGATACAATCCCACACGGAAACTTTGGGATCACACGGCGGGATAGGAGAGAATGGAATGCATTTTAATCTGATTACGTGAGGATTTAAAATGGATTCCATTCGGATTCTATACGCTACATTTGGAGACACATGATGAACAGTTAACTAATACTTTTAATTAAATTAAAAGTGTATCATAAAAGTTAACATCACAAGTAATAGAATAATATAAGGATCAGATTTAAATAATCTAAATTCCTTAATTCAACGAGGGATTATCAATACTTCGGTTTGATGACTAAACCCCTCTTAATATATTATTATTCTACATATGATTATACAGCGGACATTTCGGATAATTGGGAAATGGATATCTTTAGTTGTATCGCAAGTGGTGTGGAACTTGGCAGAGTATGTGGTGGGATAGCGTCTGGGCTTGACCCTTTCGTGATTCCCTATATATAAGCATACTTAGTCAGGTGATATACTACTTGTACATATAACTAAGGAGAGGCCATTGGGTGGAACAGGTGAACAAGTATACAAGCAACAATTATATCATTGTGAATGTGTGCATGATCAGTTCAATGGTTTTCAATTTACTTACTTATGAACTCACCAACCTAGTGTTGACTTTGTTTAAATTACATGTTTTCTCAGGTGACGGACAGGCGTAGATACTATATGCAAATGATAAGCTAGTGGACTCATAGAAGACCTAGCTTTCTTTTGATTGCATACTTTTGTTATGACAGAACACTGAATCACTTTTGTATATCTTGTACAGATCAAGATATAAACTCATTGATTCTTTTTGATTAGATTTACTTAGTTAAATTATGAAGTACAATGTAATTTAACTTTGTAATTCTATTTCATGTCATGATTAGCATTTCTCATTCATATCTCATGTGCTATGTAAACAATCTGATCATTTGATTATCAACACAATGATATCGCGCCCCGGGAACCTTCCGCCCGACGGGAAAACACGATCCGTTCCCGCCGGCCCGGGGTGTGACATGATGCAATCTCACTAATTTTCCCCGCATAAACATCAAGTGACTTGTTAACACCCATTTTAAAAGATTCAAAATCTGACTCGAGTGTTTGTAACCGAGCCTCTTTAACTCTTTCAACTCCAACATGCCAAACCTTTAACGCCTCCCAAATTTCTCTGGCTGAAGTAAGATTTGCAATTTGCAAAACCATGTTTTTTGGAATTGCTTGGTATAATAATGCAATTGCTGCATTGTTTTTCTTTTCATCTACTTCAATTCCCGTTTTTGGTTCAATGGCTTCCCAAGTTCCATGGACAATAAAGATCAACCTAATCTTTACAGCCCAAATGGTATAATTTGTGGAATTTAACATGGGACATTGAAAATTCATTGATGTCCCTCCTTCCTTTGAGGTTATAACTTCTTTATCTTTGGTCTTAACCATTTTACATGGCTTCCTTTTCCCAATCTTAACAGATTGTCTACCACTTGTTTCTAATCAAATATATTACAACATTCTTTCTATAACAGAGCACAGGTTATAAAAACCAATTGTTAATTCACCAAGTTAGTACACGGTTCATCAAAAACAACTGACTTAAACAGTATACGGGTTTTTTTAAAAACCAACTGCTTCAATATCAACGGTACACAGGTTTTTCAGCCACAAAAGGGAAACAAAACCAACCGTTAATTACTGAGAATAGTACAGGGGTTTTTCTAAAGGCAAATTACAACCAACTTTTGTTTCAACCAAAAAAAGTACTCGGGTTATACAATAACGAAACAAACCAACTGTTTCTAACTACAACAGCACCCGGGTTAACCAATTGATCCAAACAGTACACGGGTTCACCAACTGTTTCTAACAGTACACGGGCAAACCAACCGTATCTATCAATACACGGGCTAACCAACTGCTTCTTACTGACAACAGTACACGGGTTTATTCCGTTTGCCTAAAGATTAAAACCAACTATTCTACACTTTTCTACTTGTTTATATTTTCAAACTTCAGATCCTAAACTCCAATATAATCAATCAATGAATTCTCAACTTTAAATTGGATCAAAAAGTTAAAAAACAAAATAAGAAAAGAACCTGATGTTGAAAATCTTTTGCTTCAATATAACAATCCCAACAATACTTCTTGATTTGATGATGGGTTCTTTTTGTTTATGCCAAGAAACAAAACAATTTAATTGTTTTAGTCCCAATCGTCTTCTTCAATTCCAAACAGGAAAACAAAAAAAAAATCTCTTCCTTCTTATTACAACACCACACCATCATAAAATCAAAGATTCCTTTTTTTCTTGAATGCAATTTCCAAGTGAATTTTAACAACAAAAGCACTACTTTTGTTTTCCAACAACCAATACCGGTTTCAGTGACTTCCTTCTAGTATTTTCCGATTCTGATTTAAATAATACCACATAAGTCAAAGGATTTGACTTTGCCCTTTTTTATTTATGGTTGCCGCACAAAACACACCAAATGTTTTCACTTTTTGTTACAGATTTGAGTGATTCTATTAATCAATTGATTCTATTTTTTTTTGAACGGCAAAGGTCTCAATTGTGTGAACCCACTGTTTCCAGGCCATGTCACTAAAGTCTAGTTACATGGACCTCCTATGAGCCATCACAACCACCCCAGGAGGAAACCCCACTAGAAAAACCCCTTACCCCCTCAGACCCCTATGTCGCTGCGGGAGGAATTTGAACCCAAGACCTCCCATTTGGAAGAATCCTAGGGTACCATTGAGGCAATGCCTCGTTGGTAATTGATTCTAATAATCTTAATTGGCACTTGCAATCACCACTGTTCTCAATTTTCCGTTTCTTTCGTGAACACAAACTTGAGATACGATTGTTCAGAACAATCGCTTCTTTCCTTCCTTCCCTTGATCGATTAATAATAACCGCTCTCTGATGCCAATTGTTGGTAATCAAGAGCGAATTTGGAAGAAAAACGAAGAACAGAGAATTACACAACACAAACTTGATATGAATGTTATGAAATGTTGAGATACGTACATTTGACCAAATATATAACCCTAATTTCAATATTTACACTATAACCCTTTGACTCATAATATTTATATAATGACACTTGACACTTAAAACACACTTTATACTAATAAGTTTAGTTTAAAATAACTTTCAAATGTGAGAATGGGCAGGGGCGAAGCTCTTTGAGGGTCCCGGGGGGGTCGCCCCCCCTCTTTTTTCGTCCGTAATGTTAATTTTTCGGTCGAAATGTTATTTTTAGTTAAAAATAGTGGTTTCGCCCCCCCCTCGCTTCAAAAAATTAACATGTATTTTGGGTTTCAAAAATTTTCGCCCCCCTCTTAGTTCGGCCAAGCTCCGCCACTGAAAATGGGGAGGGGGGGCTAAGGTGAAAAGGGAAGATTCCAGCTTTCCAACTTTTACATCATTAGCCCCTCTCCAATTCTTTCGAACTGAACCACACAAGTTTATTTCCTTAATTTACTGTTACATAATCATCGAAATTGGGGTGTTACAAGAAGTCAACTGTATGCTGCATCACATCAAACCGCATCATGCATCAGATCTCGTCAGAACGGCATTATGCGCTCTTGTTGCATGCATCATGGAATCTCATTGCAACAACTGCAATGTGCAATCTCATCACTGCATCATCGCATTATTCTCTCCTGATGCACTCATATTAAAAACCAAGAGTTTAAAAAGCTTAGACTAGACTAAACTAGCGTCAAACATGTCTAAGACAGCTACCTGGGAATGACATCCTTTGCGCCTTGAGAGTGCCTTGAGACTTTGACTATCATGAAAGAACTAATATCACATACCTCAAAAATACTACTCCCTAAAGTCTTATCAGGTCATAAGTGGTCGCTGCATATTTTTGGTCCGGACAAAAATGTCACATGAAACTGAGGGTGTCTGTGTCTCTTGTTCCTGTGTTAGTTACCAAACAAACTAAAATTAATTATCATGTTTTATGCTTTCTCTTGAACCATTAAACCCTTCACGTAAAATGTCAGCCACTGTTCATATCAACATGGCCTGTGGATATGTAGTAGTTAATGCATTTGTAGGGAAGTAAAGTAGCTCAATTGAAAAAGTAGGGTCCTGCTTGTTATCACTTAATTGTGTTTTTCATTTGTGGGTCCTGCCGTCCTGGTTAGATAGACTAAAAAGATAACAAACAAACAAACTTACCCCGGATATTCTCACTATTCAGTAGGGTTTGGGGGGGAAGGATGAACACAAACCTTACCCCTATCCCAAAGAGGTTGCTCCGAAGGAGTCCCCGGCTCAAAGCTATCGTGTGAAGTTGATCATCTCAACGCTTTTAACGTTATTTTCACAAAATAAGTAAAATAACGTTAAAATTAGTCCAATTTTACTTTTGCTCCTTGAGGGCACACACATATGTACATTATATGCGTACATAGAAGACACTTAATATGATTGGAAATTGAAGGCGGGTTGGGATTGATTTGGATTAGCTAGAAACAAGCTTTCAATGCCATACATACCTAAAAAAAACTTTGTCAGTCTATTTTATGGTTCAAGTTTGTTGCTAAAGAACATAAATTTGATGACCAGATAGTACATAGTTATGTTGGGGAAATAGTTAAGTATAGTAAACAACAATTGCACTTAAACACTAACCATTGTGCTACTCAAGTACGCATATTATCAGCTTTTGAAACATTAATTTAAATAATAAATCTTACTTTAATAACTTTGTTTGACATATGTAGTTATCATAATTCATATGCCTTAATCTTGATATATATTATCATATATATGTATGAACACTCGCAAATTAATTCTTCTTTATGATTTTCCTTGACCATTTGCTTTGTTTAGAGACCTAGTAAGATGTAATACAGCATTGTGATAGGCAAAGATATTATCATTCCAAATATCACTCTGTAGAGAAGAAAAGAACCATATCAGTAACTCAAAATGGTAGTTTTGACATATAATGGGTCGATTTAGGTAAAAAATGTCGAAAGCCTCCTAAAGTAATAAAAGCACACTATTTAATGAATAAAACTGGAAATCATTTTATTAGAATGCTTAGATTTGGCTTGACATATGATAATTTTTGTCATCATATCTGACACATCGTATAAACAACAAAAGGGCTTGTATCCCAATGGTATCCACGTGTCTACATATAGTGAGTACCCCTCATGAGGTTGAGAGTTCAAGACTCACATTAGATAATGGTATAGTATTAAAAGTATGCTATTAAAGAAAAGAGTAAATTACGGTTTTGGCCCCTCTGGTTTAAGTGTTTTAACTATTTCGGCCTAAAATAGAATTTTCTATCAATTCAGCCCATGTGGTTTAGATAAATATCAGTTTTGGCCCCTTAAACTTAATTATTATAACGGTTTTGCCCAAAATCTAACTATGGTTGGGGGCCAAAAACGTTAGTTTGCCTAAACCACAAGGGTTGAATTGATATACGATTCTATTTTGGGTAAAAATAGTTAAAACACTTAAACCATAGGGGCCAAAACTGTAATTTACTCTAATGGAAATGTCATGTTACCCAACCCACGTATTTTGTCAAGTAGCAGTGAAATTTCAGCAACTTACGCAGTACTCAGAACATCAGGATGCAGATTGTACTCCCGAGCAAACACAAAAGGCACAATCCCCTGTGGTAAAGACGCTTGTACGATAGAAACCTGTAGGATTGTGCCTCTTAGACCTACAGCTATAGAAGCAACTGCCATCACAGCAGGTCCTGCTACAAACCTTGCTACCATCCCGTATGCTGCTAATTTATTCCCACATGCTATCAGCTTTGGTTGTGAAGCCATGAACAAACCTTGAACAATACAAAGAGTAATTTTTATGTTGTTGAAACTTTTAAAAAGAATGCTAGTTCTTCTTTGGATGGGTGGTTTGGGCAGGTTGGGTAACGGGTTAAAAGGGCTAAGTCGCAATGGGCTGGATAGGTTGGTTAATCTGCAACCGCTCAACCAATTTATGTCCGTTCGTTATGAATAAGTAGCGTGTTAAACCTTTTTTTAACTAAAACAAAATTATTTGAATAGTAAAATAGATCTTTGAATCAAACAATTTAGGAAGTCATACATCTTTAAATTAGACTTTGGGCCATTTTCGACTCACTTGACCCATTCCTCTTATTATAGTTGCATATTTTGGACATTTTTAGAGCAGCCTCTCTATTCCAACTGGAATAAAGTAAGGTTTGTCTTTATCCTTCCTCCCAGACCCTACTGAATGGTGGAAAAAAATTGGGTAAGTTTGTTTTTATTTTGATTCAACCAATTTATAGTGTGTATATAAAAACACAACCCAAATGACCTGTTTATTCAAAATTAAACAACAAGCATACCCAGTAAAAATCCCACTTAGAGTAGGGTCTGGAGGGAAAGATAGAGACAAACCTTACCCCTATCCCAGTTGGGATAGAGAGGCTGCTTCGAAGGAGTCCCCGGCTCAAAGTTATCGTTTGAGGTTAATCACCTCAACGCTTTTAACGATTATTTTCACAAAATAACGTTAAAATTAGTGCAATTTTACTTTTGCCCCTTAAGGGCCAACACATATATACATTATATGCGTGCATCACAAATGGGGCGTATGTTTATTCAAAATTGCAACCTCTAATTTCATTTCTACCTAGACTAAACATAGCCATCCCTAGGCCTGCATCTGAAAGAATGGTAACTGAATTTTCAAGAATCTGTGGTTTCTTTATTCCCCATCTACATATATCATAAAAAAAAACAAAAAACAAAAGTTAAAAGTTTTGTTCTTGATTCTTGATCTTTACTAACTCAAACCCATGTGAATCAAGTGCTATTTACCTGCAAGAAGCTAAAGCCCAGCCTAAACCAATTACGCTTGCATATGAATTCGGGTTTTTCACTAGCTTAATGCACACCATTTTCAAGATTTTCTTTAACATTTCTGGTGATCTTGGAGACTGAACAACATTCAATTCTTCAATGCTCATTGATTTCTCATTCTCCCTGCTGCATACGTCTACAGACTGTTCACATACTCCTGTTTGATTCACACGTCAAACTGGTCAACATGTGTTCCTCTAAAAAGAAGGTTTGGAGATTATTCATATATATACAAATATAAACAAACAAACTTACCTAGTATATTCTCATTTTTCAGTAGGGTCTGGGAGGAAGGATGGACACAAACCTTACCCCTATCCCAGTTGAGATAGAGAGGCTGCTCCGAAGGAGTCCCCGACTCAAAGTTATCGTTTGAAGTTAATCATCTTAGCACTTTTAACGTTATTTTCACAAAATAAGTAAAATAACGTTAAAATTGGAGCAATTTTACTTTGGCCACTTGAGGGTCCACATACATATATATCATATGCGTGGACAGCAAATGGGGCGTAGATATATACATATATACCAATATCAACATGTTTATAACTATTTTTTTGAAGGAGGCAAAAGAAGTGTTTGCGTGTCAAATGGGTTGAAACTTAATTAAAGCATGTTTTTAATGCATGCAATCTCATATGTTGTATTATTCATAGATTTAGACCAATATCATTATAATTAAAACAATAATTAGTTATAATATTTTTTTAAAAGTTGACAAAAGAAGTGTTTTCTGGTCAAACCGTCAAACTGATCTGACCTATTGTAGAGATTACTCCAGAATACGAACACAATTGAATCACAGTATGAATTGAAAGTCGTGGATCTTTCAGATCATACTATTTGTGGTTCACTCAGATGTTTGATCGGATAAAATTCAATTCGAAATCAAGAACTAGCATGAAATTGTTGAATTTCTTGAAATGAACCAGAAAGATTTTTGATCGATCAAACAGGTTTTGAAATACGTTGATTATTTGAAAACTGCCTGGAAGTTTCCTAATTCCCGAATTTGCCACTAAAATTATAAAACAAATTTTATATCAAACATTAAACAAGCGTGCATCTTACACCCAACTTGTTTAATGAATTTCATGATTCGTATTGATCGTTAAAATTAATCCCAATTACACTAAAATATCTAACATCTGTTTCTACTTATCTTTGTTTGTAATCTTACCAGGAGATGTGCAGCATTTGCATCTCCAAATGAACAGATGCAAATCTCTTTTACCATCTTCTACTTCACTTGCAACTGCAGGTGCCACTCTATTGAGACTTTGAAGCATATGCGGATTAGAAGGCGTCGAAAGAATTGCATCAACAATATCATCTTCATTACAGGTACTTCTCTCAATTCTTTCTTGAAATTCCCTGTTATTAATACTACAACTGCTGCTATCTTTTTCATGTGTTTCCATGATCATATTCTTTGCTTCCCTATATTCAAACAAGAACAAAAGCAATGTGTACCAAATTATACACTGCAACACAACCGCTTGTACCATGATCGATTCTTTATCGTCACCATACATGGATTTTAAAAGTGGGATTCCCATAACAAGTGTGTTTGGGAGGGTAGAAAGTGAAAACATTGTAATAGCCCACTCCAAGTTTCCTTTTTTTGACAAATTTGACCATATAAACAAGAAAATTAGTGTCAAGATCTTTGACACACAATCGGCTGCTATGAATTTGAGGTTCATTTTGTAAGGATCAATTCTTGAAATGAACTCAAAGGACAATAGAGGAACTGCGAAAATGGCTACAAATCTGTTGATGCCTGCACACTGTTGTGGAGAGAAAATGTTCCATTTTACAGAAGCATAAGCCAAGAACATGGTAACATAGAGAGGTACAACTGCAGTAAGCACACTGTACAAGTCACCAAAGTTGATCATTTCTATTGGGTTGTTAAGAATTTGGCGGGAATATAAAAGATTATGTAGCAGTTAAGTGGGAGTTATTTATGGGGAGCATGGATTTTGATGTCTTAAGTTGTGTACCATAACAAAGCTGATCTTTATCTTAAGAATGCATGGTTGAGTTGTGTAGCATAGAAAAGTTGATCATCTTCTTGGCTTCTTTAGTCTTAAATGGCCTTGTGATGCATTAGATAATTGCATGGACGGACCTTAAGAAGGCCCAGGGGGCCCTGACCCCTCCGTTTTTCTGGTCAAAATGGTCAATTTAGTAGTATTTCGTCGGAAAATACTTCAGGCCCCTTCGTTTTCTTCCTAAAAATCCTTCGCCTCCTTCATTTTCTTCCTAAAAATCCTTTGGTCCCCTCTGTTTTCTTCCTAAAAATCCTTCGGCCTGCTCTAAGCTTTTCTTTAAGCTCTGTCAATGGCTAGTTGTACAGGACATTGGTACGTCGTTGTTAGCACGCATTGCAAGCCAATAACATGGAAGGTTAAGTAACATAAATAGATATAATATCACAAAACATCATGTAACCATGCTATACACTACAGGTTCAGTATTAATTCGACACACAACTATAGACCAACACGGGTTAGCCGGCTTTGTCGTCCATCGTTCGACACGGAGTAACATGGTTTAAAAGTTGTGGGGTAGGATAAGAAAATTGACATAAGTGAAGGGTTGCTTGAAAGTTCAAAGATTGTAAACTTGTCAATAAATGGCACATATATTGCAAGGTTGGTGCTTGGCATATCCATGTGGGTGTGACACTGGCTGCTCATTGTAAACACATGGCCCCATCAAGTCTGTATTCTTTTGTCATTAACAATATACCATAAGAATGACATTTAATATCTTTAATAATTTATGGGTTTTATTTTATTTTGGAAAATAAATAATGTGATTAAGTTGACTTGATTGACCCTTTATGTTAAAATTATGTAAGATCACCTTCTTTTATGTGATAGAATAGCCGTATAGGTTGGCATGTTAGCTTAAATGTTGTAAATTTAGTTCAAACATTTGTGAGAATGTTACGCACATGATTTTGAAGGCTTGGTAAGATTACATGTTTAGTTTCTAACATTGAAAAATTGCAAGCGTACTGCAAATATTTGTGAAATGATTGCATAAATGGTCTTTTTGATTTGATCAATTGTAGATATAATCATCAAATCAAATAACCATTGTATTTTAAATGTTACAACTTAACTATTTAATACCGATTAATACAAATAATCTGTCAAAACTACCATGATGATATGCTCAAAAACTTGTAAAACAAACATACTCAGTGTATTCTCAATCTGTGGCCTGTGGGGTCTGGAGGGAAAGATAAAGACATACCTTACATCTATCTCAAAAATGTGGTAGAGAGGTTGTTTCTAAGAAGACATCCAACTCATGTTCAAAAACTTGTTACACTTAGGATTAAAAAAATTAAAAAAAAAATGAAAACTTGTTTAACTCTTTTAGAATTTCAGCAAATATAATATATTACATGGAGTTATACAAACCAATACAATATATTAAGATGGCCATATCATCATAAAAAAAGCCAAAATAATGTATTTGATGATCATAGTCGATGAAGAACAATGCCATAAAATGACATAAAGATTTGTTGATGGTTAATTGGACCCCTAAATACCAAAAACCAATCTAACCCATGATTTGATTTTCTATCAAACTATCTCCTATAGTTCAATGACATGAATAATAAAGATAGAGTTTGACGTCTTTTGACGCCTCAAGTTCAATACTAACTGTTGTGCACCAAAAATTACCCGAAATATTTCAGGATCATGGATATTTAGAAATATATTTACGACTGACCAATATCTCTGTTTATTCCTAATCTGAATGTCGAGATTGTAGGTTAACAGGTCAACAACTTACCAAGCTATAATCACTAGAGAAGTCAACAAACATTCCAAAAGAGAGAACATGGACTACGGGGAACCGTGATGACTCGATGCTACTAAATTTGAACAAGTCGTCCACAAATGGAATGATCCCGAAATAACCGCAACGGCTATAATGACCGTTCTTTGTAATTTTGTAGTATAAATACTGAGGTATTGATCGATATTAGGGACACACAACACACTCAGCAGCTGTACAAGATTACTTACACTTTTAGCATCGATCATACTGCGCTTTTTCTTTGTATTTTGGTTGAATCCATATTAATAAACTAGGCAGAGTGACAATTGTCACCTCCCGAGGTTTTTATGCCGGCAATCCTAAGGGATTAAGGGTTTTTCCTCGTATAAATCTCGTGTGTTTAGCTATTTTTCTGTTTCATATTCTGGAATATCCCTAGGGATCCTCAGGGATATTTTTGTTACAAGTTACGTATATTCTCACTTTTCTAATTCGGTTTTGCTGAAAATTATATTTGTTAATTTTTACCCGAAACATTAACTATGGAGATTTTTATCACAACTATTAGTTTCCTTTTAAACTGGTAAGATATATATAGTGTGATTAATATACGAGTTTTCCTTTGTGAACATGCTGTTAATCGACTGTCGTCATTTAAAAAAACATTTTTTGATTATCTATCCTGCGTTTTGACAATAGATTAACGTAGTGTATGCATGGAAAACTTATAAATATAATTCATAATAAAAAGTTAAAAACAAAAACACAAAAACCTTAGAATTTAGAGGTTGCTTATTGTGGAAAGATGAATAAGATGGGGAATGTGTGTTCTAATTGATATCCTAACTAATACTTGGAACCCATTTATATGGTAAACTCCTAATATACTACGGTGTGTGATTTGATTGAAATTTTGATTTTACAGAGCCATGGTGGTCCCCCCAAGACCATCGGGATCCTGCTCTTTCTTATATATCGCAGACCTAGATCCCCAAATATACGACTTATCGGGGGAACATGTAAAGCGTGGCTGCAAACAATTGGGTCAGTGGCCTTCAAGAAAAATCACCCTAAGTATGAATTGAACTTAAGACCTATATGTTGTATCTCCTCAGTTTAACCAGTAAACCACTTCTTTAAAGTCAACTAATTGTTCTAGTCATGTTACATGCATCCTTGTAACAGCACGAATATTCGTCTAAAAATAGTTTTTTTGAAAAAAAAATTATATTTATATATATTTATTGGTTAAGATTTTAGTTTTTTTTCTTTGACCGATCAAGCAAAGAATATATTGTTCACTTCTGACTCGATTGTCAATTGCGTTTGTAGTCCAACGGTTAGGATAATTGCCTTCCAAGCAATAGACCCGGGTTCGACTCCCGGCAAACGCACTTTTTGATTTCATGACTTGCTTATGTTTTCTGCTTTTAATCCATTTTCTTACATTTTATTGTTTAATTTTATAATAAACAAACAAACATACCCAGTATATTCCCACTGTTCAGTAGGGTCTGGAGGAGAAGAATGGAAACAAACCTTATCTCTATCTCAGTTGGAATAGAGATACTGCTCCGATGGAGTTCCCGGCTCAAAGTTGTCGTTTGAAGTAGTCATCCCAATACTTTTAACGTTATTTTCACAAAATAAATAAATTAACGTTAAAATTAGTGTAATTTTACTTTTGCTCCTTGAGGGCCAACACATATACATTATATGTGTGCACCGCAAATGAGACATTATTGTTTAATTTTGTAATATGATAATTTATACATAGTTCATTTAGTATTAAATAACTTATTTTTATTTATGTTTTATGATATTTTATTCAAAATTGGTTTATTTCAGCTAGCATTTATCTTATTTATGTTCTTAGCTTTATGTTTTTATTCTTTTTTCTATTGATGTAATTTGTTACAATAGTAAAGTTTTGACCCCGAAATTATAAAATATCAGTACAAAATTAACATAACACAGAGATCAACTGTGTAATTAGCTCTTTATTTTATTTTAACTACATATATATTATAAGTTTACTCATAAATTATTTTAACTAATCTTCTTGAGTTTGAACCTAGTATCTGTAGTTTAAAAGACAAATATCTTTATGAAGTAGACAAATAGTAACAGTAACGGACTCACGATTTTTTCCTATGTGGTCACTTTTTTCTTGTAGTCTTATTTCTACAAACTCGATGCTACAACTTTTAGATCGTATCTAGACCAGCTTGGGTTGGATAAAATAATAACATAAGATATTATAAATGAAATACGATATCATTTAAAAACAAACAATAAAATCACAATGTGAATTAAATAAAAAAAACTTACATTTTAATGTTGTTCTCTAGGTGTTTCATCTTTTGAAAACATTATATCATTTGTTAAAAAAACCCTTATATTTGAATCTTGAACTTATTTTTTTTTTTTAAAAAGACCCATGAATCTCTCAATAATCATTCTAGTAACTTTAATTTTAGAGTTATAAACCTCATTTAATTATATTTATGGGGCCAATCCAAAAAATCCTATGGGTTTAAAAAAAAATTCACGATATGCATTCTATTAATGAGTTTAGATTCAATGGGTCCCATAACCCCGATCCGATATATACAAGTCCACCTATGAAAGTAACTTGGCTTGATCTCTATTTAATATGATTTTTCTTAATAAAATGAGCATTAACCTTGTGACTTTCAAACCTTGAGCAACGGTGCTCTTGACATTATTCTGAATTATGATGATCCAAGTTAACTATATTTATTAACCGTTTTAAAAACGAGGGAGAACCATTATTAAAATGTTTATTTATTTAATAGGTTAATATCACATGTATTGTATATAATATATATTTATCTTCAAAATCAAATATTGTTTAATTTAGGTAGTCATGATATTAGTTTAAATATTCAATATTTAGTTGTATCCATATCATATTTATCTCCTTGATTAGTGCTTGTAATTAGCTTAAATACCTTTGTGGTGAATGACAAATTAAGTCTTTTCAACATTTCAATTATATTGTTAACATGGTATCAAGAGCCTGATTCACTCCAACGTATTTTTTTTACCTCTCGATCCGACATACCAGCTCTTCTTCTACTTCACAACCCTCCCATGGCATCTCAACAAATCATTCACCTTACAGCATCAAATCACTTTTCAATTAAATTTACATCTAACAACTTCCCTTCATGGCATAAACAAGTTCTATCCACTCTCATAGGACTTGAACTTGACCACCATATTGTTGGTCAATTTGAACCGTCGGCCAAAACAATTGTCACTGGTGATGTCTCCAAACCAAACCCGGCCTACCTACGTTGGTTCCGACAAGAGCAGATGGTCATAGGTGCTCTACTTGGTAGCTGTTCAGATGCAATTCAGCCACTCGTTTCATCCGCTGACATGGAGCGGCAGGCCTGGAACGCCCTAAACTCCAGCTATGCAAGCGGCTCTCGTTCATGCGTCGTCTCTCTCAAGTCCAATTTAGCCAAAAACCCCAAAGGATCTAGATCTGTCACAGATTTCTTACATGACATGAAATCAATTTCGAATGAGTTAGCCGTTGCTCAAATTCCCATTGATGAAGAAGACTTGGTGGTTCACATCATGAACCAACTCGGTAATGATTTCGCCGGTCTAGTTGCTGCCTTAAAAACACGTGGCACTGCCATCTCCTTTGCTCAGTTGTTTGATAAACTACTGGACCATCAACGGAATCTTAACTCCTCTGACCCAATTATTGCCACCGTGAATCAAACTCAATGACAACCCACAAGAAACTTCTCCAAATTTCAGCCTGATAATCGCTCCAACAAACCAAGACAATTAGTTGTCACTTGCCCCTCATGGTCTGCTAGACCCACCCATAACACCAACAACAATCGTGCTAACCGTACCAATGCATATTGTTACTTTTGTAATATCCCAAGACACGACACAAAAGATTGTTGAAAGCTAGACACAATTATCCAGTACAAGGTCATCCCGTCTCCGTGCCTACTGTGAACTACACCTCTACTCATCCCACTGTCACAAACCAGCCATGGATGTGGGACACTGGAGCCTCAAGTCATACCACTCCCACTCAAAGCTCTTTGCCCGTTCTTTCCGAATACGGTGGCTCAGATGAGATTGTTTTAGGTGATGGCAAAACTCTTCCCATTACACATCACACCATTATTCACACAAACTCACGTCCACTTCTCTTAAATAATGTTCTTATTGTTCCTCACTTACGTAACCCCTCTTGTATCCGTTGCCAAAATATGTCGAACTAATTATGTATCCGTTGAATTTTTTCCATCTTATTTCATGGTTAAGGACCTACGCACAGGGGCACATCTCATGTGGGGAGTGAATGCCAATGATGTTTACTATGTACCATTTCCTTCATCCCATCAAGTCAATGCAACCGGAACAAGATCTCTTATCGTGTGGCACCACACTCTTGGACATCCTTTGTTTCAAGTTTTCAAGTATTTCCTTCCTAGATTAGGATTTCAATGTAATAAAGTGTCACCCAATTCGTTTCATCGTAGATCTTGTTCTTTAAATAAAAGCCATAAGCTTCCTTTTGGACAAAATTTCTTCTCTGTTCACAAAACCCTTGGAACTTATGTATTCGGATGTTTGGGGTCTAGTACATACCTCCGTTGATGGGTTTAAATACTATGTTATATTTGTTGATCTCTATTCAAAATATATATAGTTATACCCTATGAAGAGAAAATCCGATGTCTCTATTCTTTTCCCACAATTCAAATCATTAGTTGAAAATTTTTCAAGACACCTCTAATCTCTCTATTCACTGACAACGGTGGTGAATACATTGGACTTAAACCGTATCTCGCCTTACATGGAATTTCTCATTATACAACACCGCCTCATACTCCAGAGCAAAATGGTGTTGCCGAAAGGCGTTACTGTCATGTTGTCGAAACGGGTCTTGCTCTTCTTTACTATGCTAACCTTCCACTAAGTAGGTGGCGGCCTACTTAGTGCTTAGGTTAGTCTAGAGTATTACTCGTGCGCGCTTCGATACTTCTGCAGGTGACCACCTTATGGGTAAAAAGAATGTGGCCGAATGCAATGACATGTTTGAGAGTTTCGCTCGGGCAGAATATGAGCAATGACATGCAATGACACTTGACATGCATTCCAAACCGCCACCTACCTAATTAATCGTCTTCTTACTACAATTCTTAACAACAAATCTCCTTACGATATGTTGTTTGATACACCACCTACTTATTCCAAATTTAAACCTTTCGGTTGTCTTAGCTACCCGTGGCTTCGCCCGTACACCACCTCCAAGTTACAACCATGCTCACAAATGTGTATCTTTCTCGGTTACTCGACATCTAAATCCGCCTTTAAATGCTTTGACCCGGCAACTGAAAAATTATATCGTTCCAAACACGTAGAATTCATACAACATATTTTTCCTGCTCAAAACAACGTGACCACATCCTCTGATTCAACACATGATTACCTTTTTCCCATACAACATGCATCCACCAACAGTTCCTCATGTCCTATGCCTACACCCACTACTACATATAATTCTCATATACCACCTTTTCTCTCTCCAAATCGTATTTCACCTCAGCCTATTGAAACTACTTCTAAATACTCACAACCATCCCCTACAAATTCACCTTCACCCCCCTCACCCTTACGTGATCAGTCTGAGCCATCCACTTTGTCCCATCCAATCTCACCCCCCCTCTCTTTTTCAGACAGTACATCACCTAACCAGTCTACAACTCACAACCAATCACCAAATTTATCCTCATCTATTCCCACGCCTATATCAGCTTCACCCTCTACTCCTGTCAATCCCTCCACGACTGCTCTCAAAAGACAACCCAAACCAAACACTAAATATTTCAATTCCAATTTTGTAAACTTCACCACCCTTCATCCTCTTCCTTCTACTCTTAAACCCACAACACATATCCAAGTCATGAAGAATCCCTACTGGAGACGTACTATGGATCTTGAGCATAGTTGTTAAATACCCTCGCCTGGGCGCCCAGGAGCAAAAAAAAAAAGCCTAGCTCACTCTTAGCGCTTCTGTGATGCTTAGGCGCAGATTAGGGCTTTTTTTTTTTCCAAAAGCCATTAGAGACGGTGGCTTAAGGGTAGGCGAAGTTGAATCCAGGCGGTGACTTTTTTCAAAAAAAGCGTTTTTTTTTTAAATTTTTTTAGTTTTGATATTATTGGATTTAGTTTAATCTTTTTTTTTTTTAAATACTCAACTAAACGAATAAGAAAAATAATATTTTACATATTATTTGTTTTGAAAATCAAAAAATTGGGCCGACTACTCTGACTCTTTAGTCTAATCGCATCACATTATCAGCTTCATGAGCTTGTATTCGAACATCATGAAATTGGTTTTTATCATTTGATATTTATTAATATGAGTTGGACTTTTGGTACAAAGTATATTATTTTATATTCTAAAGTATAAAATGTGTAATATAATTTTAGTTTTTTTTTATTATATGTGCGCTTTTTTTCCTCATGCTAGCGTTTTTTTTGCGCCTATCGCCTAGGCTCTGGGCAAGACCATTGCGACTTAAGTGTGTCTAACGCCTTTAACAACTATGGCCTTGAGTTAAATGCACTTCTTCAAAATCAAACATGGGACCTCGTTCCACGAACCGATCAAAACATAATTGGTTGCAAATGGGTTTTTCAAATTAAACGAATACCCGATGGTACTATTGACAAGTACAAAGCGTGCCTCGTTGCTAAGGGTTTTCATCAACAATTTGGCAAAGACTACTTCGACACATTCAGTCCGGTCATGAACTCATGAAACCGGTTACCATTCGTACCATCCTATCCATTGCTCTTTCTAACAGGTGGCCCTTACGTCAACTCGATGCCAACAATGCATTTCTTCACGGTACCTAACATGAAGATGTCTTTATGACTCAACCACTCGGGTTTGCTAACTCTGATTTTCCTGATCATATTTGCAAACTCCGAAAATCACTCTACGGGAACAAACCTCGAGGGAATGGTACAATGAGCTCAAATCATTTCTACTCCACTTTGGTTTTCGCAAGTCTTTATCTCATGCCTCTCTTTTCGTTTATTATCAGGATGGTATCACTTGCTACCTTCGAGTCTATGTTGATGACATCGTTATCATCGGAAGTGACAACAATTTTATGGATCGTTTTGTTTGTGCCCTTGGTCAAAAATTTTCTATCAAGGACCTTGGCTCTTTACATCTCTTCTTAGACGTTGAGGTTATTCCTACACCTCACGGTCTCTTCATTTCCCAACATCGCCATATTCATGAAATTCTTACTACCTTCAAAATAGATGGCGCCAAAGAGGTTCTTACTCCTCTCAGTGTCTCCGACCCGCTCAAACTTGTAGACTCCACACCACTCGTTGACCCTACTCCATACCAAAAACTAGTTGGCACCCTACAATACTTGGCCTTTACCTGTCCTGATATATCCTTTGCCATAAACAAACTGTCACAATTCATGCACAATCCTAGACAACCACATTAGCAAGCTCTCAAACGGGTCTTATGTTATTTAAAAGGAACGGTGCACTATGGGCTATTTCTACATCATGATTCTCCTCAAATTTACGCGCATTTTCTAACTCCGATTGGGGAGGAGTCAATGATGAGGGACGGTCTACTACTGCGTACATCTTGTAGCTTGGTTCCAACATCATTTCTTGGCGTTCTTCCCGACAAAAGACCATATCTAGCTCGTTCTTCGACGGAAGCGGAGCACAAGGCGATTGCTAATGCTGCTGCGGAAATCTCATGGGTGAAAAACTTACTTCTTGAACTTGGGATACCACAATTGCACACCCCACAATTATTATGTGACAATACAGGTGCTACATACCTATGTGCAAATCCGATTTACTACTCTCGTATGAAACACGTTGCCTTAGATTATCACATCATCAGGGAACAAGTGAATTCTGGAAAATTGAAAGTCTTACATGTTAGCTCTAAAGATCAACTTGCTGATGTCCTCACCAAACCACTGCTGAGAACGCCTTTTATATCTATTCATTCCAAGATTGGAGTCTCCAACGGATCCTCCATCTTGCGGGGGCGTATTAGCAATATATAAATAAAATATGTATATAATATATATTTATCTTCAAAATCAAATATTGTTTAATTTAGGTAGTCAAGATACTAGTTTAAATAGTCAATATTCTGTTGTATCCATATCATATTTATCTCCTTGATTAGTGCTTGTAATTAGCTTAAATACCTTTGTGGTGAATGAAATTAAGTCTTTTCAACATTTCAATTATATTGTTAACAGTAGAAGCATTCAAACAATAAATGATGAGATCTTGGTGATCACAAGCATGTGCAGTTTCCTACTTGTCCGACCTTTTTTTTACATATAAACCAAATTTAGCATTAACTTTCCAAAACTATTATATGTATAATCCAACATAGTTAAATTTTTCATAAGTACAGATGAGGCCAGGAGGGGTAACATTAGGCTGATTCAGGTTATTTTAACCTCTGAGAAGTCAAATGGGTAAAATCAGAAAAAGAAAACACTAAAAAGAAAAAAATTCAAATAGGTTGAACCGTTGAAGGTCACCCACGAGTGTACTTCTAATGCATACAATCTCCTAAATTACTTTATTTACAGATTTGGATTACAACTGAAATGATATACTACTTTTTACTATGCAGGACCCTAAATATACATAAAAAGAATTGGACAAAAAGTGTTTTGTTGTTTGGCTGAATTCGACCCGTAAACACATTTTGCCACCTCTTCCCTTCTAATTTTTAACTTTGGATTGTTTCTAGGCATGCCTGGTATGACCGCTTATGTTGGTTTCTATGAGATTTGTGCTCCACAGAAAGGGGAGTATGTCTTCGTTTCAGCAGCTTCAGGTGCAGTTGGTCAGCTCGTCGGTCAGTTTGCAAAGTTGTCTGGATGCTATGTTGTTGGGAGTGCTGGTACAAAAGAAAAGGTTGGTGCATTTTGAATCTTTTACCATAATTTATAGTTAGATGATTGTTTATTTCATTTAAGAAATTGATATGTTTGTTTCTGAATCCTTTTCTTCCTATTACCTATGACCAACAAGGAATCAAGGACAACCTAATGGCTAATGCTTTTATTCTAATGCCACAGTTTCTTTATTTATTTATTTATTTATTTATTTTGTATTTAAATCATTAGTGTATGTGTCTTTCATCACCCTAGGTTGATCTGTTGAAGAAAAAATTTGGATTTGACGAGGCTTTTAACTACAAAGAAGAGCAAGACCTGGATGCAGCTTTAAAGAGGTTAGCCTTTGTCACCCATGGTTATAATTTCTTGAAGAGATAAATGTCAAATGTGTAGCAAATGGTAAGGGTGTTCAGGGTTCGCTTTGGTCGGTTTTGATGATAATTTTGCACTGAACTGCTAACTACTTTTTTCGTACAATGATAAACCATGCCACAAGTTGGGTAAGCCGGTTAGACCACGGTTAATTCTACAGTTCTGCTTTTACGGTTTTGCATTTGAACTGATTTTTTTTTTTTAGTTTCAAAAACATTGGTTTGTTTTCAAATTTTAAAATGATAAAGGTGGTTCATGATTACAATAAATATACATGACTACATATTACAAAAATGAAGAAAATAATTCATAAATAATAGAAGTTAAACAACCAGTTTTAAACTGGACTGAACTGTTGGACCGACAAATTGCCACGACCGAACTGTTTGGATCTTCAACTTGCCAATTTGCTTCAGTCTAAGCTGTTTGGTCAGTTTTTAAAGGTTTATAAACAATACAATAAGCATACCCAGTAAAAATCCCACCTAGAGTAGGGTCTGGGGGGAAGGATAGAGACAAACCTTACCCCTATCCTAGTTGGGATAGAGAGGCTGCTCCGAAGTTTTAAAGGTTTATAAACAATCCTAGAAAATGACCAGGAGAGTAATTAATAATAATGTATACAACCTCCTGAATATTTTATAAAAAAAGTTATTATCAAATGTATAACTGTTTTCTCATATTTGATTGACTAAATACTCGTATAAAAATCCTTGCAAAAATTATGGACAAAACAGATTCCACCCCAACCAAACAAACCCAATTCACTTTGAGTGGTTTTTAAAGTTAGCCATTTTGAACTTTACCGAACCCGCCTGGTTAAACACCTCTAACCAATGTAAAGCAGGACCGTTCTTACATTATTTTTTATAGATTATTCTTATTTTTTTTAATTTAATGCGACAGATACTTTCCCAATGGAATTGATATCTACTTCGAGAACGTTGGAGGAAAGATGTTGGAGGCGGTACTCTCAAATATGCGAGTAAATGGTCGAATTTCGGCCTGCGGGATGATTTCTCAGTACAATCTAGAGCAAGAGGAGGGGGTGCACAACCTAATTAACATAATTACAAAAAGCTTGCGCATGCAAGGCTTCATTGTGAGTGGATACTATCACTTATACCCAAAGTATCTGGAAATGATTATGCCTTTGATAAAACAAGGTAAGATTTGTTACATTGAAGATGTTGCAGAAGGGCTTGAGAGTGCACCCATGGCTTTGATTGGGCTGTTTTCTGGCAAAAATGTCGGGAAGCAAGTAGTGGTTGTGGCTCGTGATTGAGCTGAGTCGAGTCGAGTCAATTTCCTTGGGCTTTTGCTTTAAATGATGTACATAAAGAATGAACAGTGTGTTTGTGTGCATGTGTGAAAATAAGAGAATTTTTGTTACATGTTTAAGTGTGGAGTGTCATCGATTCCTATGATTAGATTATGAACATATGCATTCGAAAACAACAACAACAATAATAAAATAATAACAGCAGCAGCTCAGCAGCAGTAGCACCAGCAGTAGCTCATTTGGAAATTTCCCGAAAAGCTAATCATAGGTTCCTCTCTCCATCGGAACAATAAATAATAATAACAAGAACAATAACAATAACAATAACAACAAGAACGACGAGGAGGAGGAGGAGGAGGAGACGAGGAGGAGGAGGATGGTGGTGGTGGTTGTGAACACATAATTGATTACTATCATGATTCTTGATAGCATTAGATCTAATTGCGTTTCTGTGTTAGGTGTATGATGAGGATGAATTTAGATATAAAGGCTTAGTGGTTTACAAATTCTAAAGGTTAGATGTGATGTTAACATTAGTCTAATTAAGAACCTTATTCTTCTTTATATACATACAAAGAGAAACCATAATTAGGATAGCAAGGGTAGTTACATCCAAAATATAATTACCTATTTTATAAGAATTTATAAGTAACGGATAACTTAGACAAAATAATTTAAAGTGCCATGTTCCAAATATATAATTTAATCTTAAATGGAGTCAAGGCCGGTTCTAACAGTCAGCCGTGCACATTGTAGAAAGTGTTTAATTGTAAATTGAGGTTGTACTAATTGAGAAAACCAATTCTTGTTGATGTTTTGCATGGTGTTAAGTTTAAATCCGACTATCATGTGATAATAAGTAGGCATCAATAAGACTATATATAATACTCACCCTGCGGAAAATCTTAAAACCCCTTAATGGTCATCCCACTGAAAAACATTTCTCACTGAGCCACATCATCACTAATTTATAATTTTTTATTTGTTATTAAACCCCTTGTGGGTCCTTTTTTTTAAATGCACCAATGAAATCCATGCAAGCTCAACAAAGAGCGGAAGCCGCTGGGAGCAAGAATTTGATCCCACTGGGAGGGGGCCGATGTTCCTACTGAAAGCCACTACCCCACTAGATCCCACTGAACCCACGGTGACCATTACATATGGCCTAAAAGACTTGAAATCACTTCAATATAAAATCAAGTGATTATCATGTTCTAATGACATGTAAGATTCATATCTTAAACAAGAAGTTATATGCATAATCTATATGCGTGATTTATAAATTACTGATGCCTAAGCAGTTTCGCCAAAAACATTTATTCATACTCCCCAATATTTTCAAACATCTTTCCTTTTTTTTTTAAAACGACGAAAATCTCAATCGTGTGAGCCAACTATTTTCAGGTCATGTCATCAATGTTTTGTTACATGGACCTCATATGAACCCCACAGCCACCTCAGAAGGAAACCTCACAGGAAAACCCCTGACCCCCTTTTTGGCTGTGGGAGGGTTTCGAACCCAAAACCTCTCATTTGAAAGAATCTCAGTGTACCGCTGAGGCATTACCTCGTTGGTAAACATCTTTCCTACTATGCAAGGAACGGCTTCCCACAAGTGAGGCTAAGAAGGATGTTTAAAAACTCGAAAACTGTACCAAACAAACTCCGATTGAATTCATTTTTACATCATTGGAACCGGCTTGTAATTCCCTAAAACTTAAACCTTAAATCATAAACAATAAACTCTGATAACAAAATCAAAATTATAAAAACAAACCCTAAACCTAAAGATAAAACCTAAAAACCTAAAAAAACATGCCCTAAAATCCAAACTCTAAGGTGGTGTTTGTTTTTTCAGAGGTAAAACGTCTGCGGTCTGCGGACCACATCTGCAAACCTCTTTTGTAGAAGAGGTGGACTAAACATCTGCAAGAAGATCTTTTAGAGGTGTTTGTTTTTCAGTTTTAAAACCTCTTCCAGACCCAAAAACCAACGCCACCATCCACCACCTACCCGGCCACCGCAGACGATCGCGACCACCGCAGACGGCGGCGGTAGGTGAGATGTACATATTATCCTTCTCCTCCTCCTCCGGCCACCGCAGACGGCGGCGATTATGCAGCCGTTCTCCTCCTCGCCACCGATCGTCTCCAACCTAGGGTTCGATCGTCCACCGATCGTCTCCAACCTAGGGTTCGATCGAACGACCTACCGCCGCTCATGACGGATCTTCCAACCTAGGGTTCGATCGAACGACCTAGAGGTCTCCAATCTTCCACCTACCGCCGCTCACGATCGCGACCTAGAGGGCTCGTTTTTCGTCGCCCCTCATCTCCGATCGAACGACATCGGTGGCTTGGGAGGCGGCTGTGAAGGAGATTGATGGTGGGGGGAGGCGGCTGTGGAGGACACCGGCGGTGGGGGGAGTCGGATGTGGAGGAGACCGGCGGTGGGGGGAGGCGGCTGTGGAGGAGACCGACGGTGGGGGGATTCGGATGTGGAGGAGATCGACCAAAGGTGAAGAGATGAAGTGAGAAGAGGTTAGAAGAGCTCAAAAAGAGCTTGGTCCAGGTCTGCGCCAAGAAGAGGCCGCGCAGACGTTTTTTAATGAAACGTCTGCGAGAAAACAAACAGCCTAACCTCTTCCCGCGTCTGCGCGGCGCAGACATAAGAGGTTAGAAGAGGTTAGAAGATGTTTTTTACAAAAAACAAACACCCCCTAAAACTAGTTGTTAACGCTAAAACCAAAAAGCAAATATTGTAGGGTTCGATGCAACGGTTCCAATGCCATCAAAATAAGTTCAATCGGTGTTCGTTTGGGTCGGTTTTAGAGATTTTTAAAATCTTTTTTAGCCTTCTTAGGCAAAATATACTTTTTATTTGATCCTTGCCCCCCCCCCCACACACACACATATATATATATAGGGGGTTCAAAAGAAAACTATCACTTTGAAGAAAATTAAAAAACTCCTACTAACCAATCAATTTTTAAATTTTTTTCATGATTTTTTATTATTAGCTTAAAAATGTTATAAACAAAAAAAAATTAATAAAAATATATAGATCACGAAACAAATCTAACCTTATAACAAAACAAAATGTAGAACAAAAAACAAAAAATTAAATTAATTGATAATAATTGTGATTAGTTTTCTATGTTTCACAAATATGAAGGTTTTCATTAGAACCGTCCCCTATATATATAGGATTCGCATCTTATAATAACCAACCCTTTTTGTTCTTCATACTATATCTCAAATTATAAAAAAAAAAAAAATTAAACCTACATACAAATGCCTTATATAGGCATCTTAAAGGTACATAATTGTCAAATTTTGCATGAAAGGAAAACTAAAAAAAAATGCTTAGTCAATACTAGTATGAATACAAGAATTAAAATACATCTTAGTCAACAAAAAGATAAAATTCTATGAGTATTTTTCTTGTGGGTATTTTTCTAGGGGCATAGATAGTGGAAATAAAAAAAATAATAATAATGGCATCAACAATATACTCACTAAGAAAAATACTTATAGAATTTTATCCTTTTGTTGACTAAGATGTATTTTAATTCTTAAATTTATACTAGTATTGACTAAGTATTTTTTTAGTTTTTCTTTTCGTGCAAAAGTTGATAATTTTGTAACTTTAAGATGCCTATATAAGGCATATGTATGTAGGTTTAAAATCATCTAACAAAGAAATAATATCAAGTTTCTTTTCAAAAAATTGTCTCACTAAAATCATACTTTCGTCTCTCTACCTCTTAACTCCAAAAACTTTTAGATTTCTATTCTTCATACTATATCTCAAATTATTTAAAAAAAAAAAAACCTTAGTCAATATTAGTATGAATACAAGTAGAATTTTATCCTAAAATCATCTCAGTCAAGAGGTAGGGAGACGAAAGAAACAACATAAGAAATAAGATGTATTTTAATTCTTTTGGAGTTAAGAGGTAGTGGGACGAAAGGATGAATTTAGTGAGACATATTTTTTGAAAAGAAACTTGATATTATTTTTTTGTTGAGTGATTTTAAAACTACATTCATATGCCTTATATAGGCATCTTAAAGGTACATAATTGTCAACTTTTGCATTAAAAGAAAAATTAAAAAATACTTAGTCAATACTAGTATGAACACAAGAATTAAAATACATCTTAGTCAACAAAAGGATAAAATTTTATGAATATTTTTCTAGTAGGTATACTGTTGGTGCCATTATTTCTTCTGTTTATTCACTATGTCTTCTTATTATTCTTCTTTTTTTATTTTCACTATCTATGCCTATTTTTGTGGTGTGAAGATTAAATGTTATTAAGATGTTCCTCATTTACCTGGCCACAACATGAACCAGAACTTGCTAAACCATAACTATAACCGACCAAAAACAGTCAAAAACTGGTATAAAACCAATACTAATTAGATCAGGAACAGGTTGAAGAACTAGTAAAGGTTAAAAAAAAAAGTTTGGCCCCATCTAGTGTCAAGTCGTCATAAACTATCAATGAAAATTTGTTATCATGATGATATGTGTCAGTATATACATATACGGGAATAATTCATAAGAAAACTACTTTTAATCAATCAAAAAAATTCTTTAACTTAATTAAATTGGTATTTTTAGTAATAAACATCTTTTTATTTCTCAGATTTATTTTAATTTCAAATACAATTTTTTTTCTCAAATGTTTGAAATTCAATTTCATATGCATCATTATGCATTCACAAACGAAACCCTATCACAACTCCAAAACTCTCCAATCAGACAATTAAATTCTGTATGATTAGCTAGAGATGCACAAATTGGTAAACTGGTCGGAAATCGGCTTGACATTAGCTTTTCACTTTTTTCCAAAAACTAGTTCACTTAAAAATAAAAATAGGTTTTTAAACCTATATTTCGTAACCCATATAACCAACCGGTTAACTAGTTAAATCGGTTAAAAAAACAGCGATTTTTTTTTCAAGCGTATAAATTTGTTAAAAAAGTGGCAAAATAAATAATATTTTTATTAATAAAAAATTATAAATAGAAAATAAAGTTAAATGAAAAAATAATTAAAAATCTTTTATTAATTACACAAAATTATAAATACAAAACAAAATTAAATAAAAATCTAACAATGAATTACGCAAAATTATATATAAAAAATAAAACTAAATAAAAAATGTAACATATAGTTACACAAAATTATAAATAGAAAATAAAAATATAAAGTTAATGTTGAAAACATATCTAGCTTTCCAATTGGACTTTGAGGCTATTGTTTCTCATCTATTCATCAATTGTTTACTCTTTATCAGAAAATAGTAATGTTATAACTTTTCTAGTTAAGATCAATTGCTAATGTGTCTATTTAAACTTTCACTGAATCTTGTATTGTTAGTTGAGTGTGACCAAGTCACTTAATTTTTCTATAAAGATACATATAGATCAGCGGCGACTTGCTGAGTCAAGCACATAAAGCATTTGCTTTAGGACTCATATTGTTACGGTTGCTTATAACATGTCATAATGGTTGTAATATCAAAATGCATACCAAACTGACCGCGACGAGAAAAAAAATCGAATGTTACCCTCGAATACGAACTCGCACAAAAACAAACAACGTTAAAAATCATAGAACGAAAACATAAAAAAATATTTACATTTATAAAATATATAATTAAGAAATGTGAACACAAGGACAACAAATAATAGTTAATTGTTCTTATTATTTAAAAAGTATTATTGACCTATTAATATTATTCTATTATTATTAAATTAATATTTATATTAAATTTAAATAGTTTTAGTATTTAATTAATGTTAAATTTAAATAATATTACTTAATTATTAATTATATTTAATAATTAATGATAGTGATTAAATAATATTAATAATTAAATTATAATATTTAAATTTAATAATAATTAAAAATATTAATAATTATTATTATCATTTAAATCTTTTAATTTTTTTATATTTAATAATTAATATGATTTCATTGCTAGTGTTAATTGAATATTATTACTATTATTAAATTTATATAGTAATAATTAAGTTTTAATAATATTAATTACTATATATAATTAAATGTCATGAAATTGAATAGTAATTTATAGATATTAAATATAGGTGGGTCCATGATATTATACACACACACACACACATATATATAATATAATATCCAATAGTGTGTATATATATTAATAGTAATGTATAGTGCATAGGTGTTTGATCCATGTAGTGGCGTTTTGAAAATTTAGACATGGATCAAAAGTGGTTTTTTTAACTTTGAAAATTAGTAAACACAGATAAGTAATAGTAATGTATAGTGCATAGGTGTTTAATCCATGTAGTGACGTTTTGAAAGTTTAGACATGGACCAAAAGAGGTTTTTTTAACATTGAAAATTAGTAAACATATATGAGAACATTAAATTAGAGATATTTGCTTAGATATTTGCTTTTTATTAAATTTGAAAGATTTGCTTATATATTGGGTTTTTATCAGTTTAGGGTTTATGTTTAAGCTTTAGGTCTTAGAGTTTAGTTCGTGATGGGAGATTTGATTTGCTATATAATTTATGTTTTTGCAGATGATATATAATACCCGTTTTTGAAAGTTGTGATAACCCGTCGCAGTGCACGGGTGGAATAAACCTATATATATTAAAAACCATTAAAAGGAATAGTATTTATATTGTTATTATATATTTAGTGGGTCCCATTGTGTGTATATATATATTTAAAATCTCAACACACACACATATATATTATTTAGGTTTATGATCCATGTAGTGACGTTTTAAAAATTTAGACTTAAATTATCAAAAGTTTTTTTTTAACTTTAAAAAGTAGTAAACAGAGATAAGAGTATTAAATTTGAGAGATTTACTTAAGGATGGAAGTTTTTATTAAATTTGAGATATTTGAGACACCATTTAATAACGTTTTAAAATTTAGACTTTGACCATCAAAAGTTTTTTAACTTTAAAAAGTAGTAAAATAGATAATGGTATTAATTTGAAAGATTTGCTTATAGGTTTGGATTTTTTATTAAATTTGAGATATTTACTTAGAGATTTTGGTTTTTTCTATTAATTCAAACGATTGATTAGACGGATTTTGTGAGTACTTTTTATATTATTTTTAAACATATTTGTGAGGTTTTGTATGATTTTATGTTTTTATGAAAAATTTGTATATAGTTCGTGATGAGAGATTTGATGTAACTTATGCTTCTGCAAATGATATAAAATATACATTCTCATGAGTGTACTGTGATAACCCGCCGCAACGCGCGGGTTGAATAAACCTAGTTATTAGTATTACTTACTTATTATTATGTTAGTACGATTATTAAATTTAATCAGTATTAATATTTTATTTTTAACAATTTTTAATTATAAGTGTTATATATTCATTTATATATTATAATATAATAAAATACATTTAGAAGTTGGATAACAATATCAATTCAAGATTATTATTATTATTATTATTATTATTATTATTATTATTATTATTATTATTATTATTATTATTATTTCCTTTTTTCCCAACTTTTCATTACTACACAGGAGTTAATACTAATGATAATATATGATATTAATACTAATTAAATAATAATAATTGATTAACATGTGTATTGAATGTAAAAAAAGGCGTCATGATATATAATAATGATTACTATTTTTATAAAATGTTAATACTAATTATTATAAAATAATTAAATAATAATAATAACAATAATTAATTAACTAACACTCAAAACTTTTGCAGACGATTCGATTTATTGTTTTAGGATATATGTGTTGCGACCGATTTTCGGTCCACGTTTTCATATTCATGATAATTAATAATAATAAGTATTATTATTAATAGTAACCTCAAAATTAATTAACAATAGTAATTATTAAATAATAATTAAGTTTTTGCCGTTTTATTTGGTCGTTTTATGTTCGTTTTTATTAATGCTAGATTTTATAACTAAGAATGACATTTTTTGTTATATTATGTAAAACACGTTTATGTCAGCTGCATTTTAAGGTTTTACGTCGAAGTAACAACTGTTGTAGCGATGCTAATTCCTGATTGATCGGAGGTTTCCTTTTAATTTTATATTTATATATAATGGGTTTGTTTGAACCGAATCAGATTATACATTTCAAAGTGTGCTACAACGATTCATAATTATTGTCTTTTTTGTTTTTTTTTCCTTCTGCTTTTCAAGTTGGTTAATATTTCAATACACATGTGTATTTTATGTTATCGAGCTATTCTTTTAAAATGTGTTTCATCTTAGATTGGTCATCTATTTTTCTCTTTTACTATTTTATTAGATACATAATGTTTTATTTTTTCATTGTTTATTGAAGTTCTTTGTTTATCATTTTTCCAATATTTCTTTTACTAATATAACATCGTAATGTGTTTTTTTATCTACATTCAATGGCTAAAACTGATTTAATGTAAGAATGTTTTTATTAACATTTTGTTTTCCTAAATTTCCTATTCGGCTTTACGTCTGTGTTTCGATTTAATTTAACATTTATTAAATATCGACCCGTCCAGTTAATCGCGGTCTTCCACGTTTAAGATTATAGTTATACGATTTATATAGATTCGTTTTCATGTTTCCAATGCTCATTTTTACAACGGTAAACATTTATGCCGAACTTTATTATCAATTGCCCCAATTACCGTCGCGAAGCGCGTGTATAACCCTAGTTTATATATACAATTAGAGGTGTACAAATCAGGTTTTTTTTTAACCGCTAGTTCCAGTCAACAAAGTCAATACCCGGTTCCGGTTCCGGTTCCAATTCCGGGTTTTTACCGGTTCCAACCGGTTTTTGACCGGTTCCGGTTCGGGTTTTGGCCAGGTTCAGGTGGAACCGGTTTTCCGGTTCCGGTTCTAATTTGTCTGAAAAACCATACCCATTCGTACCCACCGGTTCCGGTTCTGGGTCCGGTTTTTTTGCCTACCTCTATATACAATTTAGAAAGGTAATGATTACGTATACTCAATACTAATATTTTTTTTTTTTATCAATTTTGTTTTAAATAAATATGTAATTGTTTTGCTTCATCGTCGACAATCCTTTGGTGACATAGGTAGCCTCCTTCCCGCTGCATACTGTTTGAATTGAATCTCGCACACGACCCTTTTTTTTTTCTTTCTTTCATGAGTTTTTAAACTCTAACTCGGAAATAACGATAGCAACAAGTCGTAACTTAAATAATTAAACATTTAAAGGATCAAACCTGAAAAGGGGAGAGAGTTTATGAATTTATCCGGTTTCCTCGTATCTGATAAATATGGTCTCAGGACGATCGAGAAATCAACTTTGGCTACATCGTCTAGTTTGTTTTGTTTAGCACGCGAAGATCCCCTGGTTTTAAAAAATTATTAAATATTACCAATTATAATTTAACGATACTAATTAAAAATTAATAATAATTAAGTATTTGTTTATTTTATGTTTTGTGCTTATATTTGGGTTCATATTTCTCGCGACTAACACTTCCTTTTGCGATGATTCAATTTATTGTTTTATGACTGGCTAATACCCGTTATGACCAGATTTTTGGTCTGTGTTTAATATTTATGATGTTGTTATCCCTATCTTGATCAGATATCCATATCAACAAAGTGATATGGCTCAATATTTTTTTATAAAATTTTAATTTATCAAATATTATGTTATTTTCTGTTCAATACGGGATTACCATCGCAACACGCGAGTAACTATAGTTAGTATTAAATTTAAATATTATTTTTAATATTAATAAATTTTTCGTTTAAAAAAATATATTATTTAATTATTATTACCAAAAACAGGCATTACTAAATTTTCCTTTTTTGGATAAATACAATTTCCTGTTTATCGTTACCATAGAAACCTGTGTTCCCTGTCATCCCCCGATTTCAACATTCGTCGTGATTTTCTCATTTCAATCCCCTGCGCCACTGATTCAACACCATTAATGGCAGAAGTGAAGAACAAACAGATCATATTGAAGCATTACATCAATGGCTCCCCTAAGGAATCCGACATGCTTCTCGTTACTTCCACCTCCATCAACCTCAACCTTCCAGAAGCTTCTAATGCCGTTCTCCTTAAGAACCTCTATCTCTCCTGTGATCCTTACATGCGTAGCAGAATGACTGAATTAGTAGGAAGTTACATCGATTCCTTCACTCCTGGATCGGTCGGTAACTTTATCTTCGTAATTTTATCCTTATCTGTTTCAATTTTAGATGAAATTAAGTATTTAAGTTGTTTATCTGAGCGAATTGATCCTAGGGTTATGTTTGTTCGTTCGATTTAGACTTGGAACCCCCAATTTCGTGTAATTGAATTGTAAAATTAGGAGGAAATGAGATGATTTTGGAAAATTTTGTTTTCTGAAATCATTAAAATCATCAGGCCTGATCAGTTAGCTATGCCCTAACGCCAGAGCATGAAAATCACACAATATTCGACATAAAAAAACAGGGACTAGGCTTTTATTTTTTTTGAACAGCTAAACAAATCATCGGACCCAACAACCCACGCGCTGCGAACACAGACCGCTACCATTTAGGAGGAAACTCACACTGAGAAAACCCCCTAGCTCACCCAGAACATTTTTTGCTTCAGGCGAGACTCGAACCCAATACCTCACATTGCTGGTGGTCAAGAAGTACCACTAGGCTATAAGCCCAACAATAGGGACTAGGCTTTTATAATAATAACTAGTTAATAACATGTGTATTATACGGATTATGTAAAAAATATTATATCGTAAGGATTTTGAAAACAATTTTTGATATAAAATACATATGATTGAATTTATGTATACATATTTAAATAACAGGGACTAGGGTTTTATAATAATAATTAGGGGTGTACTGAGTGGTTAAAACTAATAATCTCGGATTGACTTACTAGAAACTCAAATTAAGCCAAGCTTAAACGAGCTTGAGATTGTATTATGACTTATTTAATAAATGAAGATACTAAAGCTTGCGAGCTTGAAAGAACATTTTATTTATACCATCTTTAGTTTGTTAAATGCAAATATTGAAAATATTCTTATACACAAAATTATGATAAAAATAATTAAATGATATATCAATTTAATGTATGAATTAAAAGTATAATTACAACCGTATAAATTAATTTTTCTATTCTAATAAAGAAAATTAATTTTTGACACTTGTCAAATTCTCATGTTTTTATTGTCACTTGTCATATTTTTATCAACTTATTTAATTCTCTATCATATTAATTAATTACACTCTCTCCTATTAAATACTTATAATATTAATTAATAATAATATTATTTGTCTTTTTTCATGCAAGAAAATATTTTTTAATAAATTAAAATTCAAATATTTTTATTCAAAAGCACACTTAAATTTTTTTTATAAAATATGAAATTTTCTATAAATTATTTTTTTTTAAAAGTAAAAAAAATATTTTAAGTTAGTATTTTTAGAAAGGGGTAATTTTGTAAAAATATAACCAAGTTTTAATTTTGTTCTAATCAAATCACTCAAACTTTGTTCTGTTCCAATATGATAACTTAAGTTTATTTTTATGTTTCAATCTTAGATATTTGTGACTTATATAACTTGTAACCATAATTTTTTTATTTTCATTTTTTATTTTTATTGTATGAAAACATGAAAATAACATGGATTTTGAAAAAAAAATCTCAAAATATTTTTAAAATTGCAAAAAAATTTTAAAAATTAAAAAATTTGTGAATTTTTTTAAAAGATGTAAAAGTATTTAGTTGATTAGAAAAAAAACAAAATGCTCAAATGAGACTAAAATACGTCTAAAACTTTCAAACGGATTATAAAATCATCTAAAAATTCACTTATAAAGCCTAAACGAATCAAGATTACCTGTTAACAAGGTTTTTTATCTAGTATTAGAACATAAATCAAACTTAAGTTACCTAATTGAAACAAAACAAAGTTTCGGTGATTTAATTGGAACAAAATCAAAAGTTGATTATGTTTATATAACATTTTCCCTTTTAGAAAATAAAAGTTTAATAAAAAAAACTTTAAAAATAAAATAAACTATAAATCACGGTTTTCAAATAATGAGATTTTTATAAACAAATGATTTCCTAAAACGAAATGATTAAAAATAAATATTTTAAACCAAAAGTTATGAAAATGATAGGAAAAATTAAACTTTAGTTATTTATATGTTCAATGATATTTCCAAATTAAGTCATCTAACTTTAACAATTATATAAATTGTACATTATCTTCTTGGTTTGTAACAATTAGTTTTTGATAAAAAGTAAATGAATTTTTAACATCAATTAGTTTAAGAAACTTTATTCTTACAAAACAAGTAGGTCACGTAATATTTTTTTAGTTATTGAAAAATTTATTTATTATTTTATTATTTGAAATACTCATTAATATGTAATTTAATTAATTTATAACAAAATATTGTATAATTTTTAAATTTTTATTACTAATTATTTAATATTTTATATCTTCAATCCGTGTAATAAACGGGGTAATAATCTAGTTATAATAATATAATAATTAAATAATAAACATGTAAAGGCGAACTAGAGCCAGTCAAAATGAGCCGAACTAGGTGAGTTTGAGCTTGTTTTGACTTAAGAGAGTCCGAGTTTGGCTCGTTTATTATTTAATTATATATATATATATATATATATATATATATATATATATATATATATATGAAGGTTCCCCTAAAAAGTCAATTTTGCTTAAGAAGGATTTTCAAAAACACGAAAACCGACCGAAACAAACTCCGATTGAATTAATTTTTACATCATTGAAACCGGCTTGTTGAACCCTAAAATACAAACATTAAATTGTAAACAAAAAACCCAAATACTAAAACCAAAACTTTAAAAACAAACCATAAACCTACAAATAAAACCTAAAAAGCCAAAAACCAAGCCTAAAATCTAAACTTTAAAAATAGTTATTAAAGTTAAAACTTAAAAGCTAATATTGTAGGGTTCGATGAGACGATTCCAACGCCATCGAAATGAGTTCAATCAGAGTTCGTTTAGGCAAAATTGTCACACCCCGAGCCGGCGGGGTTGGATCGGATTCCCCGTCGGGCGGAAGGTTCCCGGGGCGCGATATCGGGAATGATAATCGTGATGATCAGATTGTTTACATGGCATCAATGTTAAGAATATCTAAAGCACAAAGACATTTAACTAAAATCTACAAAGTTAAATTACAATATCAATGTTTGATAATTTAACAAAGTAAACATATCAAAATGAATCATAAGTTCACTATCTTGTATTAGTACAAGATATCAAAAATGATTCACAATGATCAACAAAATATGTGCTTTCCAAAACTACTAGGTCCTCTAACTGAACATTCTAGCGTGCAATCCAAATCCCTAGCTTAATCCTGTACATCACTTGAGAAAGCATGAAAATAAAACAAAGTCAACACAATGGTTGGTGAGTTCATATGATTTTGGTATTTGAAAATAGTTTTGCAAACCTTTTAGGTAAAACCTTAACCTCATTATCAACACCTGTATCATCCAACTCGATATGCTTATATATAGGGCATACCCCTGAGTCGAGCCTACGACCCGCCCAGACGCCGTCCCACCACATACTAAGTCACATAGGACATTGTTGTTAATGATAATTACCATTCCCTTCTATGATCATCTGAGATTTAAAGCACTCTGTTTAACAGTTTATGATATCAACCCAAAAATGTTTATGTTTCCCCCTAGGTAACAACCTTAATCTCATTAACATCACATGTATCATCCAGCTCGGTATGCTTATATATAGGGCATACCCCTGAGTTGAGCCTACGACCCCAGACGCCGTCCCACCACATACTAAGCCGCATAAGACATTGATCTTAATGATAATTAACCGTCTTACCTAACACCCACTTCTATGATAAAACTGAATTTCCATAATTTGAAATAAAGCTGATTTCCTGGGTTCACCATGTCTTCATGATTTCCCAAAAGCAATTATAGAAATAAAATGTTAAATGTTTAATTAAATAAATAAATAAATAAACATTTACATACAACTAAGACATGATGATTGGGCCTTATTTGACTCAATCAGTTAGACTTAGTTGTTGGTGTTGTACAAGTTGTACCCTCTCACACGTGGCCCATATCAGGCATGAACCACAAGGAGTCTACCTGTATGCGTCGGAACTTTCATGATTTGCCCATATCAGCTTGACCCTTTGGCCTACTGTATGCGTCGGGACTTTAAGGATATCCTTTGATTCTGATTTTCATTGATTCATGATTCTCTTGATTTCATTTGATAGATTAAGTTATTGCCCATGTAGCTTGATTACAATAGTCTACTACAGTGAAGGGAATTTCCGTGTGTTACACGTGGTCTCGATTTACATACAACTGACAACTCACCTTACTTTAGGTATTAATGATTTCATTAGATCATAATGATTTCATTATTTCAATGATTCACACACGGTTATGATTCCATTGATCCCTTTGATTTTGATCTATAGAATTCCATGATTTCACAGTGATTATAGATTCATGATTAGGATCCTAAGTTTACTGATCACACACTGGATTAGATTCCATTGCATTTGATCTTTAGCTTTGGTTCTTTTGATTCCACTTTGACTTTAGATTCTGGAATTTGAACTCGATAGACTAAGGGTTTATTTATAATTTCAGAATTAAGGTAATTACTCATAAGAGTAATTTAATTAAGTTGCTTAATTAACTTGATAGTTAAGTTAGCCTGAGATTTACCTAGACAGGAGTCTAAGTATATAAACAAACATATATAAAGTATGTAAGAAGTAAAAGCATTTAAGTAAACAATTTAATTAAAACAGTTTACGCATGCTTCTCAGCCCCGCGTTTGAAAACAAAAAGGTTTAGAAAAGGGGCAATGAACTCACCTGTGTTGCTCAGTATTGAATTACCACAAAATGCGCGCTCGTTGTTTGTAACCTAAGTATCTTCAGTACCTGAGTTGTTTTAAATTTGAAGACGATAAGTAATTATAATAGTTGTCGTACCTAGGGTTTGGTCTCGGTGTGCAACTAAGTGTCCTATGTTACTACTGTGTTTCTAAGACTTCATCTAATTAGTCTAACTTATTACCCTTGAGTAACCCAAGTCCCAATGTCATTCATCACTAGTATTTATTACCATTCTCTAGTTAAATATTTTTAGGTTAATGAATTTTAAGTTAAACATTTATTTAGAAAATCATTTAAATTAATTTGTTAGGATTTTTAAGTAAATTTTCTTTTATTGAAAGAAAACATAATTTATTTAAGAAAATATGCTTTACACATGATGGGCTTAGGTTAATCCCATATGATTAACTCTAGGCCCATTACTAACTTTTGTTAGTCAGATGTTTCTCGATCAACTCTTTGAATAACTCGTCCTAGATAATTCAAGTGAATCATCTCGGTTAGTTATATGTTCTTATGAAATTCCTAAGGATTAGATGTTAATAGTTACATCAACACACTTGTCCTTAGCTTATTGTTTTAATACTCGTGATTTCTCAAATATGTTGAGCCTAAAATGATGTTCAAATCCATATTTTAATGATAATAAAGTTAAGAAACTCTTGTTATCCCAACCCTAATTCATGATTCTTTTAAATAATCCTTGCATTCTAGACCAATCCCACGTGAAATGATCCATAGTTGACCTCGTTACCCTTTAGGAAAACACACATGTTTAACTCTTTAGGTAATGTAAGTTGGTTTCCTATTATGAAAACCCTAATAATCTCTCGTGAACTTAAATTTCCATTTGATAGATGAAATCCATGATTTATATCCTTAGGAAAGATAAGTTGGTTACATCTAAAGGAAACCCTATTATCCTTCTCTCATGCACCCACACACATCCACACTTACTCCCCATGCAATGCATACGTGACCCCACCCATGCATAATCACATTAGGTTCGCCATACTAGTTTCTCATGTCGATTCCCTCGGTCGAATAGGGACAGCCGTATGAGGCTTGGTCCGAATGAGGCTATGCTCATAAATCCTTGACTGACCGAATGGAGGTCCTAGTCGACGAAGGGTGGGCGAATGACTTGGGCCGAATAGTCTTTGGCCGAATGTGGCTTGGTTCGGTTGAGATCTTGGCCGAAAGAAGTTGAGCCGAACCAGTTGGGTAGTATGGAGGGCGAACGAATGAGGTCCTTCGGCTGTTGGCCTTTCGGCCGAATGGAGGAGGGTGAGTATGAAACTATTCGGCCGGTTGGTTCGCTCGCAAGCCTGTCGGCCATGCCATTCGGCCGAAAGAGGGTAGGTCGCCCATTCGGTGGGCTGGGTATACGCATTAGGCTGGTTCAAGTTTCATGGCTGAAATTTTCGAAATATCGACTTTAGGGCTAGATTATGGTGTCGTCTTGGTTCCTATACCATTCTAAGAGTTGTTTTGTGTGAATCCTATGGTTCAAAGGGGAGTAAACCGATTGTAACAGTTACCGATCAAAAGGGTTTCAAAAACCCTAAAACCGAATCAAAAAGCTCGATTTTACCTCGAATCTGATGGTTCCAAGCCCCGATCTGTTGTACTTCTATGATCTTCGAGTTATGGTGGTCATTTTGACACCAAGAACTCAAGATTTTATGAAGAAATGGGGAAGAATTCTTAGAGAGAGAGTGGGAAGTTCTAGAGAGAGAGAGTTCTGGGTTTTTGTTTTTAGAGAGAGAAAGTGAAGAGGGTGAATGAGGAAGAAGATTCAATTGGGGTATTTATACCCCGGGTGAGTTCGGGTTCGTTTCGGTTGCTCGGTTTCGCGAAAGATGTCGGTTTCGTTTCGTTCTCGTAACGAAAAGTATCGGTTTAAAATAAGGTTAATAAAATTATTTTAGGTTGTGATTCCTAATAAATTAACTAAATATCTTCTGTTTATTTTAAATTTTTGAAAATATTTAAGTTACTGTTTAATAATCTAATAGTACAGTTGTCGCGCGTATTCGTTCGAATCGTCACCCGTACGAACACTGCGATAACTATACTTTTCAATATGGTTTTCTAATTATCGAGAACGTTAAAATTTCAGATGTATTCGTACAGATCGTCACCTATACGAATAATCCGTCGGTTTAGCATTCACATAACGACATCCGTTTTGTTTTGTTCTGTAAAGCCTCACAAACGTTTATACATAATAAAATCCTAACAAATAATCACATGATGACTCTGTTTTGCCAGATAATTATCTGACTGATGAACCATGTTTCTGAGTTTCGTTTCTGAAATAATTTCGAAACTGTGCTATGACAACATAAAATGATAATGATATGTGAACATCAACTGGTTTATGTACTTGACTCACTGTTCATGTTACTGTGTTGATCACTGTTCCGGTGACGTTTCCGGCACTGATGTTACAGTCTCCCCTTGTTAGAGAAATTTCGTCCGAAATTTAAGAATAGTTATCGGGTACGGCTTTCTCTGTAAACAGTTGGGGATTACCTGAACTTCATATGATCTTCGCATTTCTCAAGTAAGCTTGAGTTTGCGCCTTGAATTCCAATGAAACTTAGCAATCGGGGTACGACCTCGCCTTATTTGTTTAACCTAGCGAGCCATAATCTCCGAAAATTCTTAGATAAAGTATAAATGTCTGTCCAATTGAATTTCTTCAACTGATATGACGAGCGATTCGTCAGTAAAACATTTCTTCAAATTTGAGACGTGAAACACGTCGTGCACACAACTGAGATCATCTGGTGATCTCAGTCTATATGCTACAAGACGGATACGTTCGATGATCTAGAAGTATCCTGCGTTTCGTGGTGCTTATTTGTCCCTTTATTCCTAAATGGACTACACCTTTCCTCAGGGTACCTTTAACTTGATAAGATTTCCCATTCAAAATGTCAACGGCTTGCGTTATTCATTGGTTTAACTATTCTGTCTGATCCTTGCTATCCGTAGCCTTTGTTAAATCTGAGCTATCTTGTCAATAGTTTCTTTACTAAGCTCTGCTTTAGCTGTTCGATTATCTCCTGTCTCAGTCCAACAGCTCGATAGCCGACATATTCCGGTCTTAATGAGCCTTGAATGATGTGCATTCAATGCTACTATTATGACTGTTGTTGCAGGAGAATTTGATCAGTGGCAATTGAGAGTCCCAATTTCCACCGAAGTTTAACACACAGGTTCTCAACATATCCTCTAGGGTCTGTGTCGTACTTTAGCTTCGACCGTCTGTTGATGGATGGTGAACTATACTCGGGTTTAAGTACATCTCTAGAGGTTTCTGCGATGTTTGTCAGAACCTTAACGTGAATTCACTGTCTCTATCCAAAATGGTAGCCAATGATACTCTGTGATGTACCATTATCTCGTTACTGTATAATTTGTCAGTTTATCTATCATGAAGATTTCCTGCGTTAGCAAGAAATGGATAGATTTTTGTCAATCGGTCATTGGTGACCCAAAGAGCATCATGACCAATGGAAGTGCGGGGTAACTTGGCTTCGAAATTCCATAGCTGTTTGTTCTTACTTCCAAAACGGAATTTCAGACTGTTCCAGTAACCCTGACGGTTTCGGGTGTTCCGCCTTTACTCTTGCACACGTAATACATCTGTCGACATATTCAGCTATGTCTTTCTTCATTCCCGGCCATCAATAAAATCTCTGTAAATCTCGGTACTTTTTATCGGCGCCCTAATGCACTGATTATCTGTCTCGTGTGCCTTCTCAAGAACAAGTCTTCTTGATTTACCTATCGCCGGAATCCACCCACTATTTTGATAGTAGGTATTTCATCCGGTTTATCTCAAACTATCTTTCTGCTCTACAATCTAACACACTCCTTAAAGTTTTTCAGAGGTGGCTCTCACAACTCTAGGTCTTGATCGTCAGATCAAGACCCTTGAGTTGCACATGGTGAATCCTTAGGTTATTTGATATAATCGTATACCTACTTCACCATCTAGTTAATCTATTCTCCTCTTTAAAAGGGTACTCTATAAGTCGGGGAGGTCTACCATGAAATATGGCAGATCCTATTAGGATAAAGGTAATGATTTACCTTTTAAGTAATCATATACCCATCTGCGAGATGATGTATATTTACCTTACTTCTACCCGAAAGTCATGTGACTTACGGAAACCCATTGTAACTGTTGCTCCAACTGTTACTTATTCTCATCCTAATTTCACAATTGAAGAATTTAACATATAGTTGTTCTTCCTTTACAGCTCTAGAATATCCCTGAGATGTCGTTCGCGTTCTGTCTTGCTACTAGAATAAATCAGTATGTCATCCCAAATGACAATGACAAACTAATCCAGATACGGTTTGCACACTCGGTTCATGAGGTCCACAAAAACCATAGGTGCATTTTTCTATCCGAAAGGCATCATCGTAACTAAGAATGCCCATATTTAATTCGGAATATTATCTTTGGCGTATCTTCATCTTGCACTCACAACTGATTTCCCTTGATCTACTTATCTAGTTTAAATAAGAACCCAGCACAGTTCTAACATTCATCCTTTCCTAACATTCCTTAAACCGGAGTTCTCAACTTGAGTAATTCAAAATTCTAAGAGGTCTAGATAGAAAGTGAAAGTTTACACACTGATTTTGACATTTTGAATTCCTACGGCTTTTAGTGTTCTATTCAAATAAGGTCCTCTTCCTAAATACAGTATTTAAACTGTAATTAAGAATTTCCCTATCTCTATTTAATCATTTAACGCTTACTTAACCTAAAGGTTCTTTCAGTTATCATTCCGATTATCTTTTTGGCAATGACTTTGCTTACAACTATTTTAAATTTATTGTTTCTAAAACTACAACAGACTATGCATTTCAAATTAGCACACCAATAAATGATTTAATGTACCATGCTGAAATTTGCATACCTATGGGCTCATCCAACTCCAAATCTGCATCAGAAACTGGTAAAGTAACCGTTCCCTCAGAACGTGCAGGACCTGTTGAAGATATCCTCACGGGGCAGTCACGTGCAATGTGTTCGGATAGTCCGCACACATAGCAATCTTTGCTGTGTCGAGGAAGGGGATATGTAGTGTTTCCAGGATTCTGGTTATGAGTCGGGAGATTACTACAATCACGACTCCAGTGCCTCTTCTTCCCGCAATTTAGGCAATGTTTTCACAGTTTATTCTTAGCATGGTGCAGACTGCACGTGGCACATAAAGGAAATTTGTCAGCACTCTTTTTGCATCTCAATTCCATCAAAGATTTGCATTGATGGTCCCAATGGTTCATCTTACCACAATGGGTGCATTGCTTGCATGAGATTTCAGCACAGTGGTGATAGTGATAGCTAGCGCAGAAGGGGGCTTTTCCAGCATAACGCTTACGACCCTCTGACTCAGGAGCAACGACCATTTGGCGAAGGGGAATGACCTCATTGTAGATTACAGGATCCCTTGATTTCTTAGGACGACACCATTTTCGCTTCTTGCTTGTTTCTCCTTTCTCCGGTTCCTTCTTCTCCGTAGAGATTTGTGAGAAGTTCCTAGCAAACTCTTCACTGTTCCGGATCCGGGTGATGATTCCAGGGATAACCGCCATCAACTCTTCAGTTATCAGAGTTACTAGTGAATCAACTGCTGGGTCCATCTCCTGTGAAGGAGGAGGCGGTGATGGTTGTCTTCTTGGTGACATTCTAATCACAACCAATAGGGTATTGGTTAGTGCAATGATCGAATGCAGAAGACACAATGCAAGTAAATTCCTAATTCCTATGTTCTCTACATGCAGGGTCCCTAAGTTATAGTCTAGGCCAAACCGTTTTAAGTAAATGACCTATTATTCTCTATAACCTTGAGCTCTGATACCAATCTGTCACACCCCGAGCCAGCGGGGTTGGATCGAATTCCCCGTCGGGCGGAAGGTTCCCGAGGCGTGATATCGGGAATGATAATCGTGATGATCAGATTGTTTACATAGCATCAATGTTAAGAATATCTAAAGCACAAAGACATTTAACTAAAATCTACAAAGCTAAATTACAATATCAATGTTTGATAATTTAACCAAGTAAACATATCAAAATGAATCATAAGTTCACTATCTTGTATTAGTACAAGATATCAAAAATGATTCACAATGATCAACAAAAGATGTGCTTTCCAAAACTACTAGGTCCTCTAACTGAGCATTCTAGCGTGCAATCCAAATCCCTAGCTTAATCCTGTACATCACCTGAGAAAGCATGAAAATAAAACAAAGTCAACACAATGGTTGGTGAGTTCATATGATTTTGGTATTTGAAAATAGTTTTGCAAACCTTTTAGGTAAAACCTTAACCTCATTATCAACACCTGTATCATCCAACTCGGTATGCTTATATATAGGGCATACCCCTGAGTTGAGCCTACGACCCGCCCAAACGCCGCCCCACCACATACTAAGTCACATAGGACATTGTTGTTAATGATAATTAAGCATTTTACCTACCATTCCCTTCTATGATCATCTGAGATTTAAAGCACTATGTTTAACAGTTTATGATATCAACCCAAAAATGTTCATGTTTCCCCCTAGGTAACAACCTTAATCTCATTAACATCACCTGTATCATCCAGCTCGGTATGATTATATACAGGGCATACCCCTGAGTCGAGCCTACGACCCGCCCAAACGCCGTCCTACCACATACTAAGCAGCATAGGACATTGATCTTAATGATAATTAAGCGTCTTACCTAACACCCACTTCTATGATAAAACTGAATTTCCATAATTTGAAATAAAGCTGATTTCCTGGGTTTACCATGTATTCATGATTTCCCAAAAGCAATTATAGAAATAAAATGTTAAATGTTTAAATAAATAAATAAATAAATAAACATTTACATACAACTAAGACATGATGATTGGGCCTTATTTGACTCAATCAATTAGACTTACTTGTTGGTGGTTGTCCAAGTTGTACCATCTCACACGTGGCCCATATCAGGCATGACCCACAAGGAGTCTACCTGTATGCGTCGGAACTTTCATGATTTGCCCATATCAGCTTGACCCTTTGGCCTACTGTATGCGTCGGGACTTTAAGGATATCCTTTGATTCTGATCTTCATTGATTCATGATTCTCTTTATTTCTTGATTTCATTTGATAGATTAAGCTATTGCCCATGTAGCTTGACTACAAGAGTCTACTACAGTGAAGGGAATTTCCGTGTATTACACGTGGTCTCGATTTACATACAACTGAAAACTCACCTTACTTTAGGTATTAATGATTTCATTAGATCATAATGTTTTCATTATTTCAATGATTCACACACGGTTATGATTCCCTTGATCCCTTTGATTTTAATCTATAGAATTCCATGATTTCACAGTGATTATAGATTCATGATTAGGATCCTGAGTTTACTGATCACACACTGGATTAGATTCCATTGCATTTGATCTTTAGCTTTGGTTCTTTTGATTTCACTTTGACTTTAGATTCTGGAATTTGAACTCGATAGACTAAGGGTTTATTTATAATTTCAGAATTAAGGTAATTACTCATAAGAGTAATTTAATTAAGTTGCTTAATTAACTTGATAGTTAAGTTAGCCTGAGATTTACCTAGACAGGAGTCTAAGTATATAAACAAACATATATAAAGTATGTAAGAAGTAAAAGCATTTAAGTAAACAATTTAATTAAAACAGTTTACGCATGCTTCTCAGCCCCGCGTTTGAAAACAAAAAGGTTTAGAAAAGGGGCAATGAACTCACCTGTGTTGCTCAGTATTGAATTACCACAAAATGCGCGCTCGTTGTTTGTAACCTAAGTATCTTCAGTACCTGAGTTGTTTTAAATTTGAAGACGATAAGTAATTATAATAGTTGTCGTACCTAGGGTTTGGTCTCGGTGTGCAACTAAGTGTCCTATGTTACTACTGTGTTTCTAAGACTTCATCTAATTAGTCTAACTTATTACCCTTGAGTAACCCAAGTCCCAATGTCATTCATCACTAGTATTTATTACCATTCTCTAGTTAAATATTTTTAGGTTAATGAATTTTAAGTTAAACATTTATTTAGAAAATCATTTAAATTAATTTGTTAGGATTTTTAAGTAAATTTTATTTATTGAAAGAAAACATAATTTATTTAAGAAAATATGCTTTACACATGATGGGCTTAGGTTAATCCCATATGATTAACTCTAGGCCCATTACTAACTTTTGTTAGTCAGATGTTTCTCGATCAACTCTTTGAATAACTCGTCCTAGATAATTCAAGTGAATCATCTCGGTTAGTTATATGTTCTTATGAAATTCCTAAGGATTAGATGTTAATAGTTACATCAACACACTTGTCCTTAGCTTATTGTTTTAATACTCGTGATTTCTCAAATATGTTGAGCCTAAAATGATGTTCAAATCCATATTTTAATGATAATAAAGTTAAGAAACTCTTGTTATCCCAACCCTAATTCATGATTCTTTTAAATAATCCTTGCATTCTAGACCAATCCCACATGAAATGATCCATAGTTCACCTCGTTACCCCTTAGGAAAACACACATGTTTAACTCTTTAGGTAATGTAAGTTGGTTTCCTATTATGAAAACCCTAATAATCTCTCGTGAACTTAAATTTCCATTTGATAGATGAAATCCATGATTTATATCCTTAGGAAAGATAAGTTGGTTACATCTAAAGGAAACCCTATTATCCTTCTCTCATGCACCCACACACACCCACGCTTACTCCCCATGCAATGCATACGTGACCCCACCCATGCATAATCACATTAGGTTCGCCATACTAGTTTCTCATGTCGATTCCCTCGGTCGAATAGGGACAGCCGTATGAGGCTTGATCCGAATGAGCCTATGCTCATAAATCCTTGGCTGACCGAATGGAGGTCCTAGTCGACGAGGGGTGGGCGAATGACTTGGGCCGAATAGTCTTTGGCCGAATGTGGCTTGGTTCGGTTGAGATCTTGGCCGAAAGAAGTTGAGCCGAACCAGTTGGGTAGTATGGAGGGCGAACGAATGAGGTCCTTCGGCTGTTGGCCTTTCGGCCTAATGGAGGAGGGTGAGTATGAAACTATTCGGACAGTTGGTTCGCTCGCAAGCCTATCGGCCATGCCATTCAGCCGAAAAAGGGTAGGTCGCCCATTCGGTGGGCTGGGTATACCCATTCGGCTGGTTCAAGTTTCATGGCTGAAATTTTCGAAATATCGACTTTAGGGTTAGATTATGGTGTCATCTTGGTTCCTACACCATTCTAAGAGTTGTTTTGTGTGAATCCTATGGTTCAAAAGGGGAGTAAACCGATTGTAACAGTTACCGATCAAAAGGGTTTCAAAAACCCTAAAACCGAATCAAAAAGCTCGATTTTACCTCGAATCTAATGGTTCCAAGGCCCGATCTGTTGTACTTCTATGATCTTCGAGTTATAGTGGTCATTTTGACACCAAGAACTCAAGATTTTATGAAGAAATGGGGAAGAAATCTTAGAGTGAGAGTGGGAAGTTCTAGAGAGAGAGTTCTGGGTTTTTGTTTTTAGAGAGAGAAAGTGAAGAGAGTGAATGAGGAAGAAGATTCAATTGGGGTATTTATACCCCGGGTGAGTTCGGGTTCGTTTCGGTTGCTCGGTTTCGCGAAAGATGTCGGTTTCGTTTCGTTCTCGTAACGAAACGTCTCGGTTTTAAAATAAGGTTAATAAAATTATTTTCGGTTGTGATTCCTAATAAATTAACTAAATATCTTCTGTTTATTTTAAATTTTTGAAAATATTTAAGTTATTGTTTAATAATCGAATAGTACAGTTGTCGCGCGTATTCATTCGAATCGTCACCCGTACGAACACTGCGATAACTATATTTTTCAATATGGTTTTTTAATTATCGGATATCATTCAGAACGTTAAAATTTCAGATGTATTCGTACAGGTCGTCACCTATACGAATAATCCGTCGGTTTAGCATTCACATAACGACATCCGTTTTGTTTTGTTCTGTAAAGCCTCACAAACGTTTATACATAATAAAATCCTAACAAATAATCACATGATGGCTCTGTATTTCCAGATAATTATCTGACTGATGAACCATGTTTCTGAGTTTCCATTCTGAAATAATTTCGAAACTGTGCTATGACAACATAAAATGATAATGATATGTGAACATCAACTGGTTTATGTACTTGGCTCACTGTTCATGTTACTGTGTTGATCACTGTTCCGGTGACGTTTTCGGCACTGATGTTACAAAAATAGACTTTTTATTTGATCTTTCCCCTATATATATATATATATATATATATATATATAGACACACACACACACACACACATAGGATTTGAATCCTATGAAAGCCCGATCTTAAAGAGAAAACCCTTAAACCATGTGTGGACCGTTAGATCAAACTTATTAATTTTTTATTTATTATTAACTAGAGGGGTATTTTGATATTTTTTTCACCCTCTATTACCAGCCATATATTTTTTCTTTTTTCATTTACTGATTTCTACACACACACACACACTCTCTCTCTCTTTCATCTCTCAAAAAACACACACACTCACTGATGATGATGGTGGTGGTTTACGGTGGTGCCGATGATGAGCAACAGCGACAACAACCGACTCGTGATGGTGCTTGTGGCGAGGTTCAGTGGTGATGGTGGTGGGTATTAGGCGACGGTGGTGGTGGCTGTGCGGTGGTTCGATGGTGATAGAGTTTTCTCTTCTCTCTCTCTCTAAAGATCAAGGTGGTGGTGGGTTTTTCAAGCGGTTTTGGGTGGATATGGGGTGGCAACACGCGACGGTGGTGGTAGGTCTAGGCGACGAAGGTGGTGGTGGTGGTGGTGGTGGTGCTAGCCGTTTCAAGAGGCGTCGATGGGTCTCTGGTGGTGGTGGTGGGTTTTAGGCGACGGTGGTGGTGGCTGTGCGGTGGTCCGATGATGATTGTGTTTTCTCTTCTCTCTCTCTCTCTCTAAAGATCAAGATCAAGGTGGTGGTGGGTCTAGGAGGAGGTGGTGGTAAGTCCAGGCGACAAAAGTGGTCGTGGTGGTGCTGGTCGTTTCAAGGGGCATCGATGGGTCTAGGAGGAGGTGGTGGCAGTTTCAAGAGGTGGTGCTCATGGTGGTGGTTTGAATACATGCTTGACCAGGTGTATTTTATGCTAAAAAACTTGTACATTTTTATTATTACACATGTGTAGTTTTTAGGTCTTTTATAATAGTGCTTGACCAGGTGTATTGTGTGTTGTAAAACTTGTACATCTTTATTTATTACACATGTGTAGTTTTCAGGTCTTTTATAATAGTGCTTGACCAGGTGTATTGTGCGTTGTAAAACTTGTACATATTTATTTATACACATGTGTAGTTTTCAGGTCTTATAATATTGCTTTGATGAGATGTACCTTGTGTAGTGAAACTTGTACATTATTATTTATATACACATGTGTAGTTTTTCAGATCTTATAGTAGTGCTTGAGCAGGTGTATTGTGTGTTGTAAAACTTGTACATTTTTATTTTATACACATGTGTACTTTTTGTTGTTTTGGTTAATTTGATGTTCTTGTATAAAATTACACATGTGTAATGTTTATTTTCATATGTAAAAATACACATGTGTAATGTTTTATTTATGATTGAAAATATGTAATTTTGTGTTTGTGTAATAATTTTTGTTTTTGATACACATGAGCATATATTTTTTTTCTTTAATAAAAAATGACTTTTTAATTTTATATGAAAATTAGATATTTTTTGTTGTTGTTGTAATACTTTAAAAAATATTTTTTTAATTGAAAAAACATTACACATGTGTATTATTTTTGTGTATTCTTTTTAAAAAAAATGAGAGAGGAGAGAGAGTGATGGTGACAGAAATAAAGAGGAGAGAGACATTGATTGTGACAGAAAGAGAGAGGAGAGAGAAAAATGTAGTGAAAAAAAGTCATTTTTACCCCTTAAGAGGTAAAATAAGTATTTTCTTTTAAAAAAATATCAATAAAATAATCAACTTTAATTGTGCACCACATATTTTTTCTGTTTAATTAATTAAAAAGTAAAATAAGTTTGATTTAATGGCTGAGATAGAGTTTAAGGGTTTTCTCTTTAAGATCGGGTTTTCAAAGTATTCAAACCCTATATACATATCTACACACACACACACTATACTTTATCTATATAACATAATATATTTTATTTAATTATTTTTGTCATAATTTTATATATAATAGTAATTATTTTTATAAATATCTACTAGACTAAATAAAATTTACATAAATAAAAGAATCGTCTAGGCTTGCAAGCCAGCTTAGCACACTTACACTCTATAGTAATCACATATAATGCTATTAAATCGGTACACTATATGGTTTCAGATAAGCTACTCCGGTTTGGGTGAGTATTGTTTGGTTTGGTGCGGTTATGACCATTTCTATTACCAAAACCGCTACTCCGGTTAGTTCTAAATTCATATCCATAGACATAACCAATTGATCGATTAACCACCGGTTATGGTTCGGTTACACACACACAACTTATCGAGTTGTGCCATAAACTTATTTGCATGTTAGTATTGATCAAATTAGAGCAACATCTAGCACACTTGAAGCCTTCCAAACCCATGTACTAATTAGAGAATGAGACATTATGCATTTAAGTATATGGTGTGTTACTTTTTTCAAACTATTTACTGTTACAATTACTTTGTTATATAACCATTTGAGGGCTTGTGTTTTGATGTAATCTTTAACACCTTGCAGCCTATAATAGGATATGGAGTAGCCAAAGTCCTTGATTCTGGGCATTCAAACTTCAAGAAGGGAGATCTGGTTTGGGGATTCACTGGATGGGAGGAATACAGCATTATCAATGAACCTGAGACTCTATTCAAGATTGAACATACCGATGTGCCTCTATCTTATTATACAGGAATTCTTGGTATGTTTACAAATTACATTTCTTATAATATTGAACTAAATCCTTGCAAAATATGCAAGGTACATTAGTAGTATACCACTTTCATCCTATGTTGTCGAAGGCAGTAGGCGCACTCAAGGCATAAAGGTCTCGCCCGGGGCCTAGGCTCACAAAAAGTTATAGCCTAAGGGAAAAAAAAAGCACATATATAGGTATGCGTATAACCATGGTTTAAAAAAATGGTCGAAGCGAAACGGAGGAAAAACGTTTTTGAGGCGGCATCTCACAAGATCTGAAGAAACGCACGCCTCACTGGGCCGAGGCGGTCTATATGGGCTGATGCTTTTTCTAAACATTCCAAGTCTTTTTGTGTTTTATAGATTTTGTCCTTTTTATGTTTATTAAATGATGTTGATTTTAGTTATAAAAGCTCTTTAATTGATGTTTAGTATTTTTTTTGATATATATATATTATAAAAATATTTATTTATATGCTACTGTCTCGGACTTACGCCTCGTTTCTCCTTGAGGCGTATGCCTCGCGAGGCAGAGTGAAAATGCCTCGAGGCGCGATTCGTTCTTTTAAACCTTGCGTATAACTATAGGAGTATTTGTTAATTTCCGTATTTATCTAGGTATAGAATTTAAATAAAATCAAAACAAATCCAAAACAACAAACCAAAAATAAAAAAAATTCAAAAAAAAAAGATTATTATGCTTTTATATTCAAAATTCCTCCTCCTTTTATGCCTTGCGCCAATATAAAAACCATCACCTATTATGACTTTTGTAAAGAAAATCCCTGATCTACGCCTAAGTACTCCAAAGGCGTTTTCCCCGGGTCTGACTTATTTTCTGGACCTAGGCGCGTGCCCAAGAGCTTTTGACAACACAACTTTCATCATGCCCACTTTGTATGTATCTGTGTGTATAAGAAGACAACTAGACAAGTATGTAATTAAGTAGAGTCATGTAGCATATAACATGTTGTAGAAGCATTCAAATCATAAGTGATGAGATCTGGAAGATCACAAGCATGTGCAGTTGTAAAGAGGATCAGAATTATGGTTGTTGACTGGTTATGATAAAGGATGATCTAATTTATGGCATCTAACACAATAAATGTTAGAGCCTTATGCCCACTAGCCACAAATGAATTATTGATTTTATCTTTTGGTGCATGAGTGTGTCCTACCTATATGTTATTAACAAGGGTATTCTAGGCATTTAAGCGAAATTAAAGTTGTAATTATATATGTTGGCAATCAGATATATTTATTATTCAATTAGAAAAACATTGTGAATAATACAACAGTCCCTAACCCCTAATTTACTAATTTAATCCTTGCAAAACAAGACTTCTTGCTAGGATTTAAAATCCTACTAATATGGACATTTATACTACATAAATAAACCAAACACTTATCCTGACCCATACTTGACAAACATACCAATTTAAACTTTATATAAAAACTCATAAAAAGACTAAATTTAGTAATAGCTATCCGAAAATATCAAATGTATAATCCAACATGATTAATTTTCATGACAAGTATAGAAGAGGCCAAGAGAGGTTGATTCAGGTTATTTTTACCTCTGACAAGTCAAATGGATAAAATGAGAAAAAGAAAAGGTCGCCCACGAGTGTGCTTCTAATGCATACACAGGGGCGTAGCTCTATTGAGACCGGGGGCGACCCCTCCTATTTTTTTCGCCAGTAGTGTTAATTTTCGGGCTGAAATGTTATTTTTAGTTAAAAATACGGGTTTCGCCTCCCTCTTTTAAAAATTTTAACATGTATTTTGAATCTTATACATTTCCGCCCCTCTTCTCTAACTCTCAAGCTCCACCACTGTGCATACAACCTCCTAAATTATTTTATTTACACTTTTACATATTTATATTACAGCTGAAATAATATACCATTTGTGATACTTGTAAAAAGAATTAGACAAAAAATGTTTCGTCATGTGGCTGAATTCGACCCGTAAACACATTTTGCCACCTCTTCCCTTATAATTTTTATCTTTGGATTGTTTATAGGAATGCCTGGTATGACCGCTTATGTTGGTTTCTATGAGATTTGTGCTCCAAAGAAAGGAGAGTATGTGTTCGTTTCAGCAGCTTCAGGTGCAGTTGGTCAGCTCGTCGGTCAGTTTGCAAAGTTGTCCGGATGCTATGTTGTTGGGAGTGCTGGTACAAAAGAAAAGGTTGGTGCATTTTGAATCTTTTACATAGTTTATACTTAGATGACTGTTTATTTCATTTAAGAAATTGATATGTTTGTTTCTGAATCCTTTTCTTCCTATTACCTATGACCAACAAGGAGTCAAGGACAACCTAATGCTTCTATTCTAAGAGAAAATTCCCAAAATGTTCGTTTGACCACGATTTTTTTCCAAAAATGTCAATTTGACTTTTCATTTCCAAAAAATGTTGATTGTCTGTAGGCGCCGCCCGTACTTCTCCCACACCAAATAGGATCCGCCTGTACGGAGACACACGGCAATTTTTGATTTGATGGCTTTTATGGGTGCCGCCCATATAAGTACGGGCGCCGTCGCTTTTATAGCTAAAAAGTCAATGGACATTTGAGGAAAAAATCTGGTCCAATGGACAGATAGGGAATTGAAATTTATTCTAATGCCATAGTTTCTTTATTTATTTATTTTTTTCTTTTTATTTATTTATTATTATTTTTTATTTAAATCATTAGTGTATGTCTCTTCATCACCCTAGGTTGATCTGTTGAAGAACAAATTTGGATATGATGAGGCTTTTAACTACAATGAAGAGCAAGATCTGGATGCTGCTCTAAAGAGGTTAGCCTCTGGCATAATTGTACTATATTTTTTTACTGGATTTTTTTTTTGCATTTTATTTTTATTTTTTTGTATTAGATTTTTTTTACTTAATTTTTGTTTTTTGTACTGGATTTTTATTTTTTGTAATGGATTTTTATTTTTTTTGTACTGGATTTTTTTTTGTGCTTGATTTTTTATTTTTGTACTGGATTTTTGTCTTTTGTACTGTATTTTTATTTTTTTGTACTGGATTTTTTTTGTATTTTGTTTTTTGTATTGTATTTTTATTTTTTTGTACTGGATTTTTGATTTTTTTTACTGTATTTTTGATTTCTTTGTACCGGATTTTATTTTTTGTACTGGATTTTATTTTTTTTACTGGATTTTATTTTTTTGTACTGGATTTCAATTTTTTTTTGTACTGCATTTTGTCTTTCGTACTAGATTTTTGTTTTTATATTATTAGCATGTCACATGTTAAATTCATATTGTTTCTTACTCTCTTAGGCAAAAATCTCTTCTCACTGGATCCAACCCTTATATATAACCAATATTTTCAGAACCGGACCGGACATCGAACCGGTCTCCTTACCGGTCAGAGGTCGGACCGGTTGGACCGGATTTGAGAACCGGATGATTTTTTAAACATTTTATAAATATATATATATATATATATATAAATTCAAAAAAAAATTAAAAAATTAAAAAAAATTAAAAAATAAAAATAAAAAAACCGGTTCAATCACCGGTCCGACCACCGGTTCGCCGGTCCGACCGGCCGGGTCACCCCAAAATGGTTTTGAGTCTAGAACCGGCCCGCTCTACACTCCGAATCCCGGTCCGACCGGCCGGTCTGGTCCGGGTTTGAAAACACTGTATATAACATAACTACATATCCCAAAAATGAAAAAATACATAAATAATGAAATTAAGCATCAGACAGAACTGTAAACCGACAATTCGCAACAAACGAACCATTTGGATCTCAAATCTACTATGAGCAGTTTGGTTGGTTGTAACGGTTTATGAACAATCATAGAAACTGACCCAGATTGGAATTATAACATATACAACCTCCTCCTGAACAGAGATGGGCAAAAAAACCGAACCCGGAACTGGCAACCGGAACCGGACCCAGTCATACCCGAACCGACAGGTACAAACGGGTACGGTTTTTTAGGTAAATTAAAACCGGAACCAGGTAAACCGGAACTAATTCCACCTGTACCCAGCCAAAACCCGAACCGGAACCGGCGAAACCCGAATCAGCCAAAACCCGAGCCGGAACCGGTCGAAACTCGGAACCGGAACCAGAACCGAGTATTGACTTTGTTGACTGGAACTAGAATCAATTGGAACCGGAACCAGTTCTTAAAAAAAACCCGATTTGCGCACCTCTACTCCTGAATCATGTTCCGCCCCAACCCAACAAACCCAATCCACTTTGATGGGTTCTTAAAATTAGCCATTTTGATCTTTTGAACCGGTAAAAACCTGACCCATCCAAGTTAACACCTCTAGGTCCTCTAACCATAAATCAGGACCATTGTCACATTAATTTTAGCGAATCTTTTTATTTTTTAATTTAACGTGACAGATACTTTCCCAATGGAATTGACATCTACTTCGACAACGTTGGGGGGAAAATGTTGGACGCAGTACTCCCAAATATGCGAGTAAACGGTCGGATTTTGGCTTGTGGGATGATTTCTCAGTATAATCTGGAGCAAATGGAGGGGATACACAACTTGTTCTACATGATTACAAAAAGCTTGCGGATGCAAGGCTTCATCGTGCTTCATTACTATCACTTGTATCCAAAGTATCTGGAAATGATCATGCCTTTGATAAAACAAGGGAAGATTTGTTACGTTGAAGACGTTACAGAAGGGCTCGAGAGTGCACCCGCGGCTTTGATTGGGCTCTATTCGGGCAGAAATGTCGGGAAGCAAGTAGTGGTTGTGGCTCGTGATTGAATCGAGTCGAGGCGAGTCGATATCTTTAGGCTTTTGCTTTACATAATGTATTATATACATATGGTTAATTTTACTAGGGATAATGAACAGGCTGTTTGTGTGCATGTGTGTAAAAAATGGTAAGGCAGCGTTTATTACATGTGTTTGTAACTTTGTACTTTTGTTGTGCAGTGGTTCAATACGAATATTAAGCAAATAATTGTTAATATTACACAAATATGCATAATATTACACGTGGAGTTAATAACAAATCTTAAATAAAAATAAAACAAATAATTAAGGAAAAATACCCAAAATAACCATTTTGACCCAAAATTGCCCCAAAATGTTCATTTAACTTTCTCCTTCGAGAAATGACAACCGTTAAAATTTCATTTTTCCTTAACTGGCGGCCGCCCGTGACAAGTGTGTCAGAGTGGACCCAACGCCCGTGACAAGATTTTTGAAATTACGGGTGTGCGTCAGAGTTAACGGGCACTCACGCTCGTATACGCCAGATGGCAATTTTTCATTGGGTCTTAAATAGGCGTCCGTCCACTTATAAACAGGCGCCGGCGCCTGCTAAGGTGTGAACATTTCTGAAAGGAGAAAGTCAAATGAATATTTTGAGACAAATCTTGGTCAAATGTTCATTTTGGTTATTTTCCCAATAATTAATATGTTTGAAAAAAATCTTGAGCTCGATCTAATAATGTACAATCATCTTTCTCTCTTAACTAAAGAATAAATACAATAATAGAAAAATCAAAACCAAAATAAAATTGCAGATCAAAGTAGACTTAAAACGAACGAAAGCTTCAATGAAGCCAATTGTTAGAATCTTCAAAACGTAGCGAACACTCGTCGTAACACTCGTCGATTGATCCCCTTTTGGCTTAACCGGACCTTCCACCTTGTATCATCTTTGCGACGTCACCGAAGACCATTGATTATTTCTTTGTGGAGTAAAGCTCTAAGATCAGGTTAGCAAATGATAATTTTTTTTCAAAAATAGGGTGTTTTGCACTAGTATCATTAATAGTAGGGTCGGTCAAAACTTTTTTGTAACAACCGGTTTTCAATAATGAAAGGTATTTGAAATTATCGTTCCAACAACGATTGTGATTGTTGTAATTTGAAAGTATGTGAAAATCATTAACGTGGGAGAAAACCGTGCGCGAAACGGAGTTACGGATTGTCCGGAATCGCGAAACGAAGAAAATTTCAAAGACATTATGTTTTGGGACCCTTCGCGGTACGCGAAGGTGGTTCTGAGGTTCCTTCGCGGTACGCGAAGCACTCAAAATATCTAAAAAGTCCCGAATTGCTTCGCGGTACGCGAAGCCTTTCTTTGATCTTCGTCGCGGTACGCGACGGGTAAGGCGGTTTAGAAACATCTCAAATTTATCAGATTTCACAGAAAGTTTATAACTTTCTTTCTTTCGAACTTCCAACATCAACAGACGAACTTTGAGGCCGCCAAACTCCGATTTGAAGCCGATTAAACCCACGGATCGTACCAAAGAACGTATCTGCAAGTTCTGATCGTCGTTTTCATCCGAGAACTTCGTTCAAGGAGGTAACGATTCGATTTCTCCTACCAGTTTGATATTCTGTGGATTAAATTTAGTTTTGAATGTATTACTATGATTATGGGTATTGATTATTGCCTAGTTGATAACTAGGGGTTGCTAGAAACGAAGAACTTGATATTTTGATGGGGAAATCTTCGTTTTGAAGCCGGTATAATGTCCGGTTGTTATGAAACCCATATCATGGTGTGATAACTAGTAGGATGGGTAAATTGTGGTTTCGAAATATATATGGATTATGATCCATGGATTAAACAATGATTTTGAGGAATTGATGTTAAAAATTATTAACAGTTATGATCATAAATGAATTTTGATTAAAAGAAGTAATTGAGATCATAACTAATATGATAAACATCAATTATTTGATGAAATGCCTAAGGGAGGCATGGGATATGATTAATTATAATAATTGACTAAAACTTACTAAGAATAGTAAGATAGAGCCAATTATGTAATAAGTTGACTTTGAGAAAGTCAAATCAGTCAAGTGCGTTAAACTTGATTGTATGTGTTATATGTATTGAACATAGTTGTATATGTGTGAATATGCAACTAGGTAATTGGTGGTGAAAGTCAAAGGACAATTCACAGAAGTGGAAAAGGGGTTGTAGGAAGTGAACAACCGCTTGAACCAGGTAAGTTACCCAACTTACTGTAACATTACATATAAGTAGTAGAAAGAGTCTACTTGCGTGCTTGAAATATGTGAATGATGTTAATTTGTGATTCAAACTATGGGATGAGAAATCCTTTAGTTTGTGTTTGTTGAGTTTCAATAAGAAACATATATGCAATATAATTGCATTAGAATAACCGAATGAGCCGGTGATTGATTAATATGATTTTGATGTTTATATATTGATTGTGCATAACTTGACTAATGAAACTAATAGAGTTAAAAGACCTTTGAGAAGGCATTATTAGTTTCAAAATGAATGTTATGCTTGAGTTGTATGCATAATATAAATGCATTAAAATTTAGCAGGATGAGCCGGTGAAATTGATTTAATTGAACCACAAATGTGTGGCTAACCGGTTAATCCGGGAATTGAATTATTTATGACTCCACAATGGTGGATAGCCAGAGGTGCTGGCAATTGTCTAGATGGAAGTACCGGTGGGTGAACATCTTAGACTTAATAAATATGACTCCACAATGGTGGATAGCTAGGGGTGCTGGCAATTGTCTAGATGGAAGTACCGGTGGGTGAACATCTTAGACTTAATAAATATGACTCCACAATGGTGGATAGCCAGAGGTGCTGGCAATTGTCTAGATGGAAGTACCGGTGGGTGAACATCTTAGACTTAATAAATATGACTCCACAATGGTGGATAGCCAGAGGTGCTGGCAATTGTCTTAGATGGAAGTACCGGTGGGTGAACATCTTAAGACTTACTATATGTATGACTCCACAAATGGTGGATAGCCAGAGGTGCTGGCAATTGTCTTAGATGGAAGGACCGGTGGGTGAACATCTTAAGACTTAAATTAATTATGATATCACGAATGTGTGAATAGTCAGAGGTGCTGACAAATAGCTATGGTGGAAGCACATGAATGTGAACACCATAGTGTAATTTTGATTAAACTATTGTGAGCAATAGTTGATGATTGGTAATATGATATTATTACCTTGTGAGAGATTTTTAATATATGTATGATACCACAAATGTGTGGATAACCGGTTAATCCGGAAACTAAATTGTTGAAACCAAAGGTGTGTGGGTAATTGGTTAAGCCAATAAATGTGTATATATATATATATGGTGTTTTAATTTAGCCAGAAGTGCTGGTAATGGAGTTGGATTAGATAATATAATCATATTTGTGAAAATGTCCCATTAAGGGAAATAAATGCACAATGTGTGTTGTGTGCAAGTTGATGTTTGAATATGATATATTACTATCTAAACTTGGTAAACATCCATATGATATGTATGTGGATGTGTTTAAATAAGTTTTTGGAAACTGTGGAAAGGGTTACTTACTTAGTTCATATGAACTAATTGTGACCTTATATGTGATGTTACAGGTCAAAGGTAGATATGCATCGGGCGATCAGATCGGGGCACGTTGTGAAGCAGAACCAAACGTTATGTAAATCTTTGATGGTAATAAACTTAAACACACTAGTTTTATTAATCAAAAATGTAAATGATTTGAAATTAAGTGTGTTTAATCATGAAATATTAATTTCACGCTTCCGAACATAAATTTTTGATAAAGTTTAATCTGGGACCTAAAAATGGGACACGTGTAATCGTGTGAAAAGTCTGGGTGTTACAGAGTTGGTATCAGAGCAATGATTTGAGTGAATCAAGTGTGTCATGAACACTTGATCTCAAACTTTTGTGCTCTTGATATGAAAACATAACGTTTGATTCGAAGACCCGATCATGATGCCGAATGTATGAGGTTAGCATATCTATGTCCTGTGTTATAATTGTTAAATGTAATGTGAATCATTACATGTTAAATGTGATTTGAGTGATTGTTTGAAACCAAAATCAATGTCTTGAGTATGAAATGAAGGAAGTAAGGAATTGGGCATATAATGAATGAACTAATACGTCTGGCCAACTTACTAGTGTAAACATGATATGAACAAGCACTTATGGGGATCATTTTATACTTAGGCTATTGAGATTAGGTAAGGTGTTATGAGTTTAATGTATCTATTACTTGTGAGTAATAGTGTTACCAATTCAAGAGAAATGAATTGGAGAATTAATGTGAAAAGACCTACATGAGTGCAGGCAATAACACTTAAGGTGTTGGGGGAATTAATCCATTTGAACATGGAAAATGTTTTGGTGTGTATACACAAATCAAAAATGTGAAATTTTACCCGTTTAGGGTAAAATGGGGAAAAAGGATACATAATTATGTTTATGTGTTCATACATGTTTAAGTTTGAGATGTAATGATTTAAACATGTTAATAATTGATATAATGTGCATATAATCTATATGCGTGATATATAGAGTTGTAAGTATACAATGTGTTACGTATAGTGAATGTTATGATATGATTTCATAACTAGTGATAGTGTCATTACATGTTGATAGTAATTGACACATTGAATTGGAAACTATTTATAATAGTGTTAAAGCAAATTTAAGACCATGACGTATGGCATTTTGTGTGTATAACATGTAAGACCACTGGTGGGTGGCATTGGATTTAACATGTAAGACCGCTGGTAGGTGGCATTGGATATAACATGTAAGACCACTGGTGGGTGGCATTGGATATAACATGTAAGACCACTGGTGGGTGGCATTGGATATAACATGTAAGACTATTGGTGGGTGGCATTGGATTTAACATGTAAGACCATTGGTGAATGGCATTGGATTTAACATATAAGACCACCTATGAGTGGCGTTGAATTTGTTTGTAAGACTACTTGTGAGTGGCCTTGTGTTAGATGTGTAAAACCATCTTGGAATGACATTGAATTTGTCATACAAATCCTCCTTAGAGAGGTATTGGGAGAATTCACATGCGTGTGGATTGGTCAATATGTGAGTATGTGTTGAATGGTGTTGACTTTTAAAAAAGGTCAAAGTTATGGTTAATGTGAATAGGTGAGTTATTTACTCACTAATATGCAAGCATAAGACATATTGGTGCTTATGTGTTGTGTGATTATGTTTGTTGTTACTACTTGTAATTGACTTGTAGTAATTGTGATAAATTGACCATATGTGTCATGAAGATATGAAACCACATGGTGGTGGTATTTAACTACTTGATAGATGTCTTGTAGTATTGGATGAATGTTATGTGCTAATTGCATAAGTTGAAAGGTGTTACTAAATGATAATTTATAGTTGACGCTATAAAATGATGATAATCCGCATTGAGTGGAAGTATATGAATATGAAACCACATGGGGTGGTATATGAGTTGTTGAAATTGATTAATGTGATGATATATTGAATAATTAATAAAAGTGTCGTTATATGTTTAGAATAACTGACACAGATAATGGGTGACGCTTCACATTCGTGTGAAACTGATGTAAGACCACTGGTGCGTGGCATTAATATTTGTCATCTAAGTCCACATTTTTGTGGCATTGGGGTAAACCATGTACATGTACATGATAGTAAGTTACCTATTTGATTGAACTTGTAGTTGAAGGACTGGGTGAGTCCACACTATAAGTAATTATGCATTTAGCATAGATATATATGATTTGTTGAGTTGATTGAAATGATATAAATGAATGTGGTTATTGTTGTCACATGATTCACAAGGTGTGTGAACATGTGGTAATCTACTAATATGTAGATGTTAAATTGGAATTGTGCATGCTGATTCACAAGGTGTGTGAACATAAGACATGTAATTCCAATGTAATAGATTTACAAGGTGTGTGAACAAATGGTGAATTGGAAGTGTGCATGCTGATTCACAAGGTGTGTGAACATAAGACATGTAATTCCAATGTAATAGATTCACAAGGTGTGTGAACAAATGGTGAATTGGAAATGTGCATGCTGATTCACAATGTGTGTGAACATAAGACATGTAATTCCAATGTAATAGATTCACAAGGTGTGTGAACAAATGGTGGATTGGAAGTGTGCATGCTGATTCACAAGGTGTGTGAACATAAGACATGTAATTCCAATGTAATTGATTCACAAGGTGTGTGAACAATAGATGATCTACAAGAGTGTAGACATCAAATTTCAAGAGTCAAATTGTTTAAGTTTGACTTTTGGGAAATATGATGCACAACTGGAGTTTGTGTGTACACACATGCATTGTGTTAAATGATAATGGTTAAGCATGAATGGTAGATAAGAATGTCTATCTATGTGAATGAATGCACTAATTACCATTGTGTGTAATTAACAGCTCGTATGAGATAACAGATAACGCGAATGTTAAGTCATTCGGTTGTGGTTGTGTGTTAAATACATTATACATGATATTTGACTTTAAAAAGTCAAGGTTAAGCCTATTTGTAAAGAAATAGGATATTTATAATATGATGAGGTGAATATTTATGTAAATATTCAAAAGAGAGGTAAAATGTACGTAGAAATACACTTGAGTGTATGATTTGGTTTGGATGAAGAAAGTCAAACGAAATAATAAATTGTAGATTGATTATGTGGAATCATGTATAATGATCACGTTTATTTAAGGGTAAACGTTCAATTATGCTTGAAATATATGTTAGAGAAGTGGTGTCTAGGCATGGTGTGCCAGTGACGATTATTTCTAATCGAGACACTTGATTTACTTCTCATTTCTGGAGAAATTTCAGAAAGAATTAGGAATGTTGATAAGCACGGCGTATCATCCTCAGATTGATGGTCAAAGTGAAATGACCATTCAAACATTGGAGGATTTGTTACGAGCGTGTATAATAGATTTTAAGGGTAGTTGGGATAATTATCTACCTTTGGCTAAATTCTCATATAACAATAGTTATCATTCCAGTATTGGGATGCCTCCATATTAAATGTTGTATGGGAGGAAATGTCGTATTCATGTGTGTTGGGAAGAAATTGGGCAACGAGAATTAGCAAATAAAAAAAGTAATTGAAGTAACAAATGAACATATAGATCAAATTCTAGTTCATTTGAAGGCGGCACAAGACCGTCAGAAATCTTATGTTGATAAGCATAGGAGATTATTGAGTTATAGGTGGGAGACTCTGTATTGTTAAAAAGTCTCACCTTGGAAAAGTGTTATATGTTTCAGAAAGCGAGAGAAGTTAAGTCCGTATTTTATCGGACCATTCAATATTATAGCTCGGTTTGGCGATGTTGCTTATCGTCTTGATTTACCGGAGGAATTGAATGGCATACATGACACTTTTCATGTGTCATATTTGAGAAAATGTTTGGCGGATGAATCGGCTTATGTGCCACTAGAAGACTTGGAAATTTATGACAAGTTGAACTACGTGGAAAGGCCGGTAGCTATATTAGACCGAAATGTCAAACATTTGAGAAACAAGTCCCTGAACCAGGTGAAGGTTCAATTGAAAAATATAGAAGAGAATCTGACACCACGTGGGAGTCAGAAGATGAGATGAGGAAATATTATCCTTTCCTTTTTAAGGTTTAATCGGTTTCGGAGACGAAACCTTCGTAAGGAGGGGAGATTTGTAACAACCGGTTTTCAATAATAAACGTATTTGAAATAATCGTTCCAACAACGATTGTGATTGTTGTAATTTGAAAGTATGTGAGAAATCATTAACGTGGGAGAAAACCGTGCGCGAAACGGAGTTACGGATTGTCCGGAATGGCGAAACGAAGAAAATTTCAAAGACATTATGTTTTGGGACCCTTCGCGGTACGCGAAGGTGGTTCTGAGGTTCCTTCGCGTTACGCGAAGCACTCAAAATATCTAAAAAGTCCCGAATTGCTTCGCGGTACGCGAAGCCTTTCTTTGATCTTCGTCGCGGTACGCGACGGGTAACGCGGTTTAGAAACATCTCAAATTTATCAGATTTCACAGAAAGTTTATAACTTTCTTTCTTTCGAACTTCCAACATCAACAGACGAACTTTGAGGCCGCCAAACTCCGATTTGAAGCCGATTAAACCCACGGATCGTACCAAAGAACGTATCTGCAAGTTCTGATCGTCGTTTTCATCCGAGAACTTCGTTCAAGGAGGTAACGATTCGATTTCTCCTACCAGTTTGATATTCTGTGGATTAAATTTAGTTTTGAATGTATTACTATGATTATGGGTATTGATTATTGCCTAGTTGATAACTAGGGGTTGCTAGAAACGAAGAACTTGATATTTTGATGGGGAAATCTTCGTTTTGAAGCCGGTATAATGTCCGGTTGTTATGAAACCCATATCATGGTGTGATAACTAGTAGGATGGGTAAATTGTGGTTTCGAAATATATATGGATTATGATCCATGGATTAAACAATGATTTTGAGGAATTGATGTTAAAAATTATTAACAGTTATGTTCATAAATGAATTTTGATTAAAAGAAGTAATTGAGATCATAACTAATATGATAAACATCAATTATTTGATGAAATGCCTAAGGGAGGCATGGGATATGATTAATTATAATAATTGACTAAAACTTACTAAGAATAGTAAGATAGAGCCAATTATGTAATAAGTTGACTTTGAGAAAGTCAAATCAGTCAAGTGCGTTAAACTTGATTGTATGTGTTATATGTATTGAACATAGTTGTATATGTGTGAATATGCAACTAGGTAATTGGTGGTGAAAGTCAAAGGACAATTCACAGAAGTGGAAAAGGGGTTGTAGGAAGTGAACAACCGCTTGAACCAGGTAAGTTACCCAACTTACTGTAACATTACATATAAGTAGTAGAAAGAGTCTACTTGCGTGCTTGAAATATGTGAATGATGTTAATTTGTGATTCAAACTATGGGATGAGAAATCCTTTAGTTTGTGTTTGTTGAGTTTCAATAAGAAACATATATGCAATATAATTGCATTAGAATAACCGAATGAGCCGGTGATTGATTAATATGATTTTGATGTTTATATTTTGATTGTGCATAACTTGACTAATGAAACTAATGGAGTTAAAAGACCTTTGAGAAGGCATTATTAGTTTCAAAATGAATGTTATGCTTGAGTTGTATGCATAATATAAATGCATTAAAATTTAGCCGGATGAGCCGGTGAAATTGATTTAATTGAACCATAAATGTGTGGCTAACCGGTTAATCCGGGAATTGAATTATTTATGACTCCACAATGGTGGATAGCCAGAGGTGCTGGCAATTGTCTAGATGGAAGTACCGGTGGGTGAACATCTTAGACTTAATAAATATGACTCCACAATGGTGGATAGCTAGGGGTGCTGGCAATTGTCTAGATGGAAGTACCGGTGGGTGAACATCTTAGACTTAATAAATATGACTCCACAATGGTGGATAGCCAGAGGTGCTGACAATTGTCTTAGATGGAAGTACCGGTGGGTGAACATCTTAAGACTTACTATATGTATGACTCCACAAATGGTGGATAGCCAGAGGTGCTGGCAATTGTCTTAGATGGAAGGACCGGTGGGTGAACATCTTAAGACTTAAATTAATTATGATATCACGAATGTGTGAATAGTCAGAGGTGCTGACAAATAGCTATGGTGGAAGCACATGAATGTGAACACCATAGTGTAATTTTGATTAAACTATTGTGAGCAATAGTTGATGATTGGTAATATGATATTATTACCTTGTGAGAGATTTTTAATATATGTATGATACCACAAATGTGTGGATAACCGGTTAATCCGGAAACTAAATTGTTGAAACCAAAGGTGTGTGGGTAATTGGTTAAGCCAATAAATGTATATATATATATATGGTGTTTTAATTTAGCCAGAAGTGCTGGTAATGGAGTTTGATTAGATAATATAATCATATTTGTAAAAATGTCCCATTAAGGGAAATAAATGCACAATGTGTGTTGTGTGCAAGTTGATGTTTGAATATGATATATTATTATCTAAACTTGGTAAACATCCATATGATATGTATGTGGATGTGTTTAAATAAGTTTTTGGAAACTGTGGAAAGGGTTACTTACTTAGTTCATATGAACTAATTGTGACCTTATATGTGATGTTACAGGTCAAAGGTAGATATGCATCGGGCGATCAGATCGGGGCACGTTGTGAAGCAGAACTAAACGTTATGTAAATCTTTGATGGTAATAAACTTAAACACACTAGTTTTATTAATCAAAAATGTAAATGATTTGAAATTAAGTGTGTTTAATCATGAAATATTAATTTCACGCTTCCGAACATAAATTTTTGATAAAGTTTAATCTGGGACCTAAAAATGGGACACGTGTAATCGTGTGAAAAGTCTGGGTGTTACATTTTTTCACAAATGGGTAATCGCCACTGGTAAGGGCGATGGCTCACTAATCTCTTCTCATTAACACTGATTAGCAGATGAGTCTAGTTTTTAGATGTCAGAATTCGCCCATAGCATGGGGGAATGCTGATGTGGATTCTAAGTCACCTAACTCGCCAATGGTAGGGGCGACATTGCCCAAGTGGACGCCAACTAAGTTATTTTCAAACGAAAAAAATAAAAAGAAAGTCCATGTGTACGTTCAAATGAAAAAATTTGAGCCATTGCCCTTGCTAAGGACGAGATCTGCCAAGATACTACCAACTTTTAGAGTCATTGCCCATAGCAGGGGCAAGATATGCCAAGATAGTACGATTTTTGGAGCCATTGCCTATGGTAGGGGCAAGATCTGCCATGCCTACTTAAATCACCATCTTTTTTTCGAGTAAATTACGGTTTTGGCCCCTGTAATTTGAGTATTTTAACTATTTTGGCCCAAAATAGAATCTTTTATCAATTCAGCCCCTGTGGTTTAGAAAAGTATCGTTTTTGGCCCCTAACCATAGTTAAATTTTGGGCAAAAACCGTTATAATAGTTAAGTTTTGAGGGGACAAAACCGATAGTTTTCTAAACCACGGGGGCTGAATTGATAGAAGATTCTAATTTGGGCCAAAATAGTTAAAACACTCAAACCACGGGGGCCACAACCGTAATTTACTCTTTTTTTTCAAACAAAAAAAATATAACCACGTATATGTTGTTAAAATAAAAAGTAATATAACCTACATATAAAAAATTTTTTTTTTCACACAAAAAAAAAAACAATAACCTACGAATGCTAGGTTCATTCAAAAAAATAATAATAATCAAAACACCCTATTTTTTTAAAAAAAAAACCGTTTTGAAAACTCTTGAGATTTTTATTATACATATGTTAAAAAGATTGGATCTCACACTTTTTCAAATGAAAAAATAAATCACGTGAAGCTGTCATTTGTGTGTGCATAATTGATGTTATTTATGGGGAGATTTTGTTTGGACATGGAGCTATTGTCCATGGCAGTGGCAATAGCCTGGGTATTGTCATTTCACAACTTTTCTTTTGTTACCGTGTGAGATACAATGTTATTAGATGAGTAATTCAAAACAAGCATAATGTCGCCCATGGTGAATGGTTGAATGCGATGTTTAAAAATTATCTAAGCAACCATACACATCAATTCCATACATCAACTATCTCTTTCATTTTTTTCTAAAATGAATACTCAATTTACGTCTGGTCCACTTAATAATGATTTACTGTGGCTAAGCGGTAGTCATACAAAGGATTATTATTTTCAAAACCTAGATAGAGATGGAGTATTAAGAATTAGACGTGGCGATCAAAATTTTTGGGTACATTTAACTTCAAATCCCATCCCCGATAATGTTATGGAATTCATAACATTGGCAGGATTTGGAGGTATCATTCAATGTGGAAACCGAAGACTTGATAGAGCTTTAATATCCGCACTTGTGGAAAGATAGTGTCCTGAAACACATACTTTTCACTTACCTGTTGGAGAAACCACAATAACATTACAAGATGTTAATATATTGTGGGGTTTACCAATTGAAGGAAATGTAGTTTCAGGTGCCGATTTGACTTTAAATGGTAATCAAATTGCATCACTGTTTGAAAATCTGATGGGTGTTGAACTGCCTTTAGAGGCAATCAATGGATATAAAATAAACCTTCCCTTTTATTTTATCCATAATAAAAACAGATTTATCTGAAAATCCATCTAGACTGCAATTAATTCAGCGGGCTAGGTTGATTATTTTCTATTTGATTGATGCAACATTATTCCCAGATACAACAAGCAATTGGGTCCATATCAATTATTTGACTCATTTAGAAAATTTAAATAATATAATTAGACGTGGCAATCAAGATTATAAATATCAATATCTAATTTCAACTTTCACACTACAAAGTTTCACATATGTCAAATAAAAGAAACACACCATTTTCTGCCCCACAACCACCTCCATTAGATGTACCAGAAGCCCCTTCATATCTACCTCCACTTGAAAACCTTCCACTACCTTTTAAAAACCCACAACATGCAAACCCTCTAGGTCTTCCCCCACACCCGCCAAACCCATTAGCTCTTCACCCACCCCACAAGATCCTCCAAGTATAGAGGAATGATATGAAGATGGTAATGATGTGTTTTGAAACTGGGCATTTGATAATTTATATCCACCAATTGAATACCAGGTTGAAAACGAAGAACAACCCGAAGATGAGTGTGTGTCAAATGATCCATGGACAGTCGATGACGATGTTGATGAAGAAACATTAAATCGATGGAGGAACCACGACCCATGGGAAGACGAACGGTACACAGACTCCGGTGTTTCGTTCAATTCAATATTTAACGATTAGTTTCACTTTATTTAGTTTAGTTTTATCGTTTAAGTGTTGTTTAATTAGTTTTATCATTTAAGTCGTATGTATAATTTTTAAACTTTTTTATTTTATGTTATGAAAATTTAAATCTCCATGTTATTATTATTTTTTTAATTTAGGATGCACAGAAAAATGATATTTGCTTATTTTATTATATATGCATACTATTAACATGTGCATATTAGCATTTGTATATTTTATTATAAATGTACATTTTTTTTTGTTAAATGGTACCATCAAGGGTTATATCTAATTCATTTTTATTATACATGTATAGTTTTTTTATTAAATTTGTTTTTGGATGAAGTCTGATTGCAGGAAAAAAAAACATTGTTTTTTCATTTGAACAACACATTATATTTTTTTGTTTGAAAAAAAATGGTGATTTGACTAGCTCTAACAGATCTTGCCCCTATCATGAGCTATTGCTCAAAAAGTTGTACTATTTTGGCAGATCTCGCCCTTAGCAAAGGCAATAGTTCAATTTTTTTGTTTGAAAAAAAAATCATTTTTTATATGTAGGTTATTTTTTTTGTCTGAAAAAAAACATTTTTTATATGTAGGTTATATTTTTACACATACGTGGTTATATTTTATTTGTTTGAAAAAAATAATGATTTGACTAGCCATGGCAGATCTTGCCCCTGCCATGGGCAATGGCTCCAAAAGTTGGTACTATCTTGCTCAAATTTTTTTTCATTTGAACGTATACATGGATTTTATTTTTATTTTTTTCGTTTGAAAATAACCTGGTTGGCGTCCAAGTGGGCAATGTCATCCCTACCATGGGCGAGTTAGGTGACTTGTAATCCATATCAGCAATCACCTATGCTATGGGAGAGTTCTGACATCTGAAAACTGGACCCATCTGCTAACCAGTGTTAATGAGAAGACATTAGTGAGCCATCGCCCTTACCAGTGGCGATGGACCCATTTGTGAAAAAAGTTTTGACTCACCCCTACTTTTGATTATACTAGTGCAAAACACCATATTTTATTTTTGAAAAAAATTCGCAAATGATCTGTTTTACCAAAGGCATTACAGCCTGATGATATCTTAGCAGTGAGATAAGACTTAGAAAACCAAATTGTCATAAATTCGAATCTCACAAGTGAGTTTTCTCAGACTATTGATTTTCCACCAGAACTGTTGACGTCGTGGTGAATATGATCGGGTGGTAGTACTGGTGACACGATGATATTCTAGTGGTCCGTTAATAATTCAGAAATTAGCCGTTCAGAAAAAAAAAAATGACTTGTTATTAGATCACCAAAGATGGACCTAGTTTTGCGCCAACATTGATGCTATTCGTTGGACTTGAGCCCACAAGTCCATAACCACATGGGTGACAGTGTTGTAATAAAGTGTAACGTTGTATGCATACATTTTATATATTCCCATGTTTTTAACGTTGCATACCATGTGAGACGTTATCAAAATGGTAATATTTGTAATCACTTATATGGTAACGACCATGCATACATGTTTCCTCCATCCTCTTCACTTGCATAAGAATCCGTTTAACGTAGGCCTCTAAAAGAGCTGAACAATTCATGAACTGTTCGGTGGAAAATTCGTTTATGTTCATTTATTTAATAAATGAATGAACACGGACATAAAATTTGTGTTTGTTTAATTAAATGAACGAACATGAACACACTTGTTGTTCATTTATTTATGTTCATGAATTGCTCGTTTATGTTCGTTAACCATTTAATGTTCGTTTATGTTTGGTTAACTATCTAATTTATGGGTATTATGTATTTATATTTAAGAGACTTGTCGTCTCCGTTCATTTAGGCTTATTCAATTGTGTTCATTTATGTTTGTTCAATAGTGTTCGTTTATTCTTGTTCAATTATGTTTGTATATTTTGGTTCGTTTGTGTTCATTTATGTTCATGAATACTTCGTTTTAATTTTCTAACGAACGAACACAAAATTTATGAACGTTAATGTGTTCGTGTTCATGTTCCGTTGAATTTAAATAAACGAACACGAACATGCTTGTGTTCGTGCCGTTTGGTTCGTTTACATGCCTAGTTTAAGGTAGAGGTACACAAGACATATTTTTGCTCAAACTGGTTTGGATTGGGTCTTACAAAAGTCATAAAAAAAAAATTTATTTAACAAGTTCAAGTTGAAAACTGGCTTTTGGTAAGAAACTAGTGGTTGGGTTGGAAATTGGGTTTTAATCGGTTTGGTTATACCGGTTAAAAAAACAATATCAACATATCTAACATTCAAACCCATGGCTTTGTTTTGTTTTGTTTTTAAACGACGAAGGTGTCAATCGTGTGAGCCCGCTGTTTACAGGTCATATCACCAAGGTCTAGTTACCTGGACCTCCCATGAGCCATCACAAGTTTCACAACCATCTCAGGAGTAAACCCCACTTGGAAAACCCCTGACCCCCTCAGACCCCTTTTTCGCTGCGGGGGGTTTTGAACCCAAGACTTCCCATTTGAAAGAATCTCGGGGTACCATGGTAACCGTTGGTTTTGTATTGGTTGGAATAGGCTTCACCCAAACCGATTGGCAATCGGGTTGGGCAGCAAGTTTTGGTTTTCAGCGTAATTATGTTGCCTACTTCTATTCCATGGAGGTTGGTTCGAGACTCGAAAGCCTCGATCCTTCGATTTAATGACAATTTACTTCAATTCAAAAACAATTTTGCAAGCAAACGAATTGAAGAAATGAAGAGCAGACATATAATATTGAAGGTTTAAGTTAATGGCTTCCTAAAGACTAAAATGTCATTTTAGTCCTTGTGGTTTGACAACTTTTGTCATTTTAATCCAATAGTTTAAATTTTGCAATTTTGGTTATTATTGTTTCATTTTGTTGCCATTTTCATCCCTATGGTTTGGTAAATTTTGTCATTTTAGTCCAAAATTTTAAATTTAATTGGACTAAAATGACAATAAAATAGAAACCATAATGACCAAAATGACAATAAAATGAAACCATAATAACCAAAATGACAAAATTCAAACTATTGGACTAAAATGACAAAAGTTGTCAAACCACAGGGACTAAAATGACATTTTACTCCTTCCTAAATTAAGGATTCCAATAATAATAAAAATAAAATTAATAAAAAAAAAGGAATGGAATGGAATCTAATATGACCATCAATACTTTCAACACAATCCACTCAAGCTTTCAAAGGTTCTAATACCATAATTAGCTAGATGATCAAATCTCAAGGAGTACTTTTATCCATTTTGATGGCAAAGCACTTATATTATTTAAACATTAAGTATACATCCCATATTGATAACACTAGTGGCAAAGCTTTTCAGGGGGCATGAACCATCTTTTTCCGTCCTTACGCTCTGTTCCCGAGTTCATTAAAGGGTAGAAAAGAAAGAAAGTGGAAGGAAAGAAAAAAATTTTCGTGTTCCTGAGTTTCATTTAACGAGGGAAAAGAAAGGAACATAACAAATGTCGTGTTCCCGAGTTTCATTTAACGAGTGAAAGGAAGAGAAATGGAAGGAAAACTAGGCAAAATTACCTAGCTTTCCTTTCCTTCCGATTTGGAAGGAAATGGAAGGAAAGAACTTCTTTCTTTTCTTTTACTTTTCTTTCATTTCTTTTCCTTTCTTTTCCATTCTTTTTCTTTCTGTTCTCTCCTTTAATAAACTCGGGAACTGAGCGTTAGTGTTAATTTTTCGAACGAAATGTTATGTTTAGTTAAAAATAGTGATTTCGCCCTCTTCATTTCAAAAAATGAACATGTATTCTGTGTCCCGTAAATTTCCGCCCTCTCTCAATACGCTCAAATCTGCCACTAGATAACACCAACTCGCTATACCGTTGTAGTTTTATCAAAATCTAAAAGTCTTCATCCACTTAGTTAGTCTCTTCAGAAGTTATTATATGATATTGTTATCTTTAAAACCGATTTAAAAAAAAAAAAAAAAAGTCAAGTGGTATCACCACCTACTAGAGTTAATGGCAATGAAATATAAAAATGCAAAACTTACAAAAACATTCACAGGTATGAATAGTCTCGGATCAAACAGAGGCTAACACGTTTAACTAAATAAGTTGTGGTGGATTGTTTTTAAGTCTTCTTGTTTTAACTTATTTAATTTTTAGATTGCTTGGGTTTTCGGTGTCAAAATATAAATTAAAAAAGGCATTGACTTCATATTAAATGATTTTTAATTTTTTATAGAAACTGTAATTTTATATGCATATATATTTTTTGGTTCTAAAATGTATTTTAAAGTACTAGTAAGATGCCCGCACGATACAGCGGAAAATAAAACAATTAGGCTAATGATTTTCGCTCGTAAAAAAACTTATACCACCTAATATTTGTCAAATCAACTCTTTTAACTAAAAAATTTATTGTGATTAAATTCATAATTTAAAATGTCAAATATGATATGACAAAAGTGTGAAGAAATAATTTATTTAATTTGAAAGGGCTTTGTTTTATAGGTATTATATGACAATTTATTTTTTACATGTATCAATGTAGGAGAAACTAAAAAGTAAAAGAAAACCATTTAGTTTATAGTTTTTAAAGCTTTGTTTGTTGTACTTTATGTTCTAAGAGTTGTAAAACTCTTAATTTAAGAATTTTTTGTAAAAGACCATTGTGTCTTTTCTATATGTATTATATAGTAGTATATATATAGATTAATAAGTAAAACAAAATAATAATCAGGTATAAGTTGTGTACTTGTGTATGGTATAAGTTTCAAGTTAGTTTAATTTTTTTTTCTTTTTCTTTTTTTTGTGAGGTTGAATCAGTCAACCTATTACCTATGACCCGTCTAATATCTCAAGTGTAAATTATATAAATTACTAAATTAGTGATTAAAATCACTTGTAAAAATGGCGTGAAGCAAGTGGTAGGTGTGGCTCATGAATGAGTTTCTTTTTTACAAGTGATCAAGAAAATGGCGTAAAAAGAAACTCCTTAAAAGTCTTTTGTACATAAAAAAGCATTTAAGGAGTTTCTTTTTTTTTTAACAGCAAACGTTCGGTTACCAGGGATCATCTTGTCAAATAGATCACTCTGTCATCCGAATAACATAGTGTGGTGAGTGGTTACCTGACTCACCCGTTCAGGAGGAAACCTACAGCTAGAAAAACCCTCTGGCTCAACCCAGAGCAATATTTAATCTAGTTGAGACTCTAACTCAAGACCTCTTATAAGAGAAGTCAATGGGCTACCACTATGCTGGAAACCAATGAGTTTCTATAATTTTGAAAATTCAAGCCTTGTATTAAACAAAAATAAATGAAAAAAATTATTATTAAAAAAAAGTACATATAATGTAAATGATTTATATTTACATAAAGAGCAAGAGGCGTAAACTCGACTCCTTTTTAGAGTTTAGATGACTTTTTACGAATAAGAAAAATACCACTTTACGTATGAAAATTTACAAATAACAAAGACAAACAAATCAATTACAAAATTTAATCAAAACTTAAGATTCATGTAAATCAAATCATTATTCATTAAAAAACAAAACAAACTAATTACAAATTTCAAACAAAAAATTGGAAGAATAGATGATTGACAAACTAACATTATTCATTATTATTCACATGTTTGACAATCAGTACGGTCAGAGTCATTGAAACTAGTTTTATCCTCGTCCGGTGATCTTATACAATGGTATAATCGAATCAATTTAGTAAAATTCATTCTACAATAAATTATAATTGTTTAAATGGGATAAATGAGATAGTGGAAAACTGATGATAGGTTGTTTACATAAGTATCTACTAAATTAAATTTATGCGGCTGTAATTTTTTCTCAATCATTTTAAACGATTCAGATCTTCTCTCAATGCAGTTGAATTGACAGAGAACCATATATATATATATATATATATATATATATTCAAACAACTGAAAAAGTCGACAAAGTGATAAGAAACAAAATCACAAGGTGAGTATAATTAAATTAATTTTAATGTTATTTTACTTATTTTATGAAAAATAACATTAAAAGCGTTTGAATGACTAAATTCAAACAATAAATTTGAGCCGGAAACTCATTTGGATTAGCCTAACTATAATAGGGTGAGATTTGTCTTTATCCATCTCCAAACCCTACTGAAGGGTGAAAATATATTAGGTAAGAAATTAATAACTTTGGGTTGAATTTTATATTGTAAATTGGGTTAAATAGGTAGTGTGTGTATACTTTTGGACCTCTATCTAATTTATATTGAAGTAAATAGAACAAAAAAAAGTTGATTGTAATTTATATATGATTTTGTTAAAAAAAGTTCCATCATAATAAATTAATAAAACTAATAAATAAAAATAATTTAAGACATTTATCATCGTTTAGACCATCTACTTTTTTGTTTTTTGGTTTTTCTCTCTTATTAAATTATTATTTAGTTATGAATTATGAAATACAAATCTATTTTAACAAAAGAGTATCAAAATTAACACATGTCAAATTTTATCATCGTTTAGACCGTTCTCTCAAATTTTATCCCGTATTTTTTCTATTAAACGATAACATCTCTCCTATTAAATATAAAAAATAACTTTTTATTCTAATAGTTTATTAAAACTTAAAAAATCATAAAAGATTTCAACCATAGTTTTTAAATCCTTTTTAAATATAATTTTATAGTTTTTAAATATTTATTATTCATCATTGATATTTTTAAATTACTTTTTTTTATATTTATACTAACATTATTATATTCAAATAGCCTAACATATCTATGTATTTCTAATTTCATACGAATATAATTCGTCAGATGTTTGGATTTTATATATTTAATTTCTTTATTTGATCTTAGCAAAATTAACTATGTTTTTATCAATTAACATCATTCAACTTATTAACAAAAAGTTATATGACAAAATCATTTTGCAATCATGAAATTTTAATTTCTAATTTGTATAATTTAATTTATTTTTTAATCAACTCGCGTAATACACAGATGACAATCCCAATATGATAATACATAGTTAGCTGTGTAAACGAATTAAGGCAGCTCGTTAAATACTCGGGATCGGATCGGTAAAAGGCTTGAACGAGCCGAGCCTTCAAGAGCCCGAGCCTGAGCTCTAGCCCAAAAATGGGGCTCATTTAGTTATCGAGCTCGAGCTTTACATATCGAGCGCCAGCCGGATCGCAAGCCTTAATGAGCCTTTTGTTTATATAACTTTCATTTATTATATTACGTGTTTATTTATAAAATTAATTATTTTTATATATAAAATTATGATAAATATAATTAAATTACTAATTAAAGTAAATAAATTAAATAACTAAATTTAAACAAGCCGAGTCGAGCCGAGCTCGAGCCTTAATGAGCTCGGGATTGGCTCGGCTCGGCTCGTTTACACCCGTAGCCTAATCTTCCTATAATTGATTCCAAGAAAATGTCACATGACATTCTCCTATTATTTCAAAATAAATTTTCTTTTTAAATATAAAACCAACCATTAATGTTATTAATAGTATACATTGTTTACATAAATACACTAAATTAATTTTTTTTTGAACGACAGTTAAACTGTCTCGTCGTGCTACCTTCAGTTATCCTGGCGATTGATAGCTAAGATCGATTCCTCAATCTCCAACCTGAGACACGTGTGCCCCTAGATGCGTGGGAACCGGATGGAATCTGTAAACCCTCGCCCCCTATTAGGTTCGAACCTGGGATTAAAGCCCTGATTCGTTCCTTCACCTGGATATCCATTAAATTGCTCTCAACAAGGTTTGAACACATGACCTCCACATTGGAAGGGTGAGCCTTTACCAGTGGAGGCAATTCTCCGGATAATATCAATAATTAATAATATTATAATAAATTGAATCAATGTCTAATGTTATATATATATATATACTAATAAATAATATATTTTTATATATTATTAAATAATTAATATTTTTCTTTAAATTTGGATATTGAAGTTCACTTTTCAAATCTTCGGGTATCCGAATTTTAATACCCTTATACACGTTTTTGCATATATTTCTAATAAATTTACCTATACTAATAAATAAAGGTTTTGTAGTGCCACTTGTCATGTTTTTAAAAAATCTCAATCTTCATTTTCTTCTTCTCTCTCATATTAAATACATATAATATTAAATAATCATATTAAATATTACATATACTTTTTATACATTTTTAAAATAAAAAAGATTTTTTAATACATTAAAAAACACACTTTTTTTTAAAAAAATAATTATTATAAGTTATAAAATTTTCAAAACTTAAAAACTTAAATATTCTTGCATAATTACTAAATATTTATTACTAATGGTTTAATTTTTTTCTTTTATTTAACACGTACAACATATATGTATTTAGCCTAATAGAAAAATATATAAAAAAATTTAAAATTTTGGGCTTAAATAAACTTTGTGATCACACATCTGACACACTCTCATAGCCAACACTGGTGAGTGGTGAACTACGGGTGTTTAAAAAAATCAAAATCCGTTTAGTATCGGAAACCTATAACCGTATTCGTAACTAAAAAATTAAAGTGAATTCTGAATTCGGTTTTCGTTTATCAATTTCTTATATTTATTGAATTTGGTTTTTCAGTTAACCGATTAAACCGAATTTAAATATGAATATACTATTTTTACTAATAAAATTTAAGACTAAATTAAGTTTATTCGGTTAAGTTTAATTCTTTTATTCAGTATTTAACTGGTTTATTTGTTTTTTAATCGGTTGAATTCAGTTTATTTGGTTTTTAATTAAAAATCAAACCAAATTGAATATGGTTTAATTCAGTTCGCTTTTGTTTTCAGTTATGGATAAACAAATTCAGAATCGAATAAATCGAAAAAACTGATAAGTAAACCGATGAACACCCTTATGGTGAACCCATATAGTAAAATATTAATTGTGTTTTATAATATTATAATGTTTTACTTATATACTCAACGCTAATATATTACATAATTTTTTTAAAAAAGTGTTACAAAATCTGTTAAAATAATTTGTTGATTTTAAATAGATATTAGGTGTTTCTAATGATTATTTCAACATATTATGTGTTAACTAGAAAAGTGTTTCAAACTCATAATGAATATTGAATGAGTGTACCTTCATGGCTTATTAGAGTGATTATTTTAACTCACATGTAGGTTGAATAAATATATGGACTTGTAATTTATATTGAATGAGTAATTGAGTATTAGTACTTATGGTTAATGTTGAATAATATGTTCTAACCTATTTCATCCAGAAATACTAAGGTTAGTCTTAACCAATGCACCATACAATAACATCTCTCTCTTTCTCTCTATCTAAAAAATTTCTAACAATTATTTCATCCACTATATCTTTCTTGGTTCTATGCTTATATACAGTGACGGAGCTTGACCAAAGTCTAGAGGGCGAAATTTTTTCAGGGGGCGAAATAAAAATTTTACACCATGTATCAGAAAATGTACACTACTATATGAAATACAGGAGGCGGTCTCCCCCGGTCCCTACAAAGTTTCGCCCATGCCTATGTACACACCTTTAAATGAGTTCTTTTAGGAGACTTTAAAATTATTTTGTTTTAGCAAACTCGTATTTAACACATAACCTCTACCGCCTTCTTCATGTGTTTTGTTTGTTTTGCTTAATAACTCATATCTTGATTCCTTTATTTCTTATATTATAACCATAGTTATCCAAATGCTTCATATAAAAATCATTGGTGTTGTTATTCATATGCTTGTTGAGTATGGTTTGAATTGGTCAAGAATGATAGGATTGGAATTTGGAAGCAATAAATATGTGACAAGTAGTTGATTCAAGAATAATGGATAGAGGGCCATGGGTCATTCATTGCTCTCCACTTGTATTGTATTACAATATTGCTTTGTGTTTGATCTTAAAAATAATTGAGTTTGTCTTATTTTAATTGGTAACTTGACATGGAACCCAACAATACTCAATCAATTATTGTTATTAGAGTCAATAGATTTTCTCATTTTATGAAATAGGTGATGTGTTCAGATCAAAACAAAAGATTTATTAATAAAATGTTTTGTTGGCCGTAAAAAAAACAAAAAAGGTTTAATTTAGTTTTACTAAAAACTAGGATATAACCTTTTGTATCATACGGATTAAATATATAAATATTAGATAGTTAATTATTAAAAATTTAAAAGTTATAAAATGATATTTTGATATAAAATAATTAATATGCATATCAATAAGTACTTTAACTAATAAAATAATAATTAAAAGCTTAAATAACTAAAAAAGATAAATAATTTTCTCAATTTATAATAATTGATATCATTAAACTAAATAAAGTGAAAAATGTAAATTTTTATTTTTACAAAAACTAACTTTTGTTATAAAAAATGTAAGGTATATTTTATGTAATTATAAAAGTTAAAGAACCCAATTTGAAAAAATAATAACATAAAGGACCAAAAGTGTAACTTTCTCTATCAATTTTACAAATTCGGCTTTTCAATAAATTAGTAAAGCGTCGTTTGCTTATAAAAATCACATTGTTTAAATACACAGGTTTATAGTATATTTTATTTTCTAAAAAAGTTTAGTTTTTAGGAAAGTTTGTTTATATAAAATTTTTATAGTTTTTTAAACTTTTTAAGTGTGTTTTCTAATAAAAGATTTGATTTTAAATTTTTGAAAAACTATTTTTATATATGAAAAGGGTAACTAATATTATTTGTTATTAATATTATTATTTAATATGATAGAGATTATAATTATTTAATATAAGAGAGAGAATTAAGTATAATAATTAAAAAAATAACATGTGCCAATGGTAGGGTAGAAAGTTAACTAGTAAGACAATATAAGATACGATAAGTCAATAAGATAATATAAGATATACAGTGGATTTAAAAAATTGATGTTATTGAAATGAAGACATTTTTTGTAACACCCCAACCTAATTAGGGCTGACGTGTCACTTATACGGAGATCAGAATTAATGCAATAATCCAGAATAGATTAAAATATAATAAAAGTCTTACATAAGTCACCCCAAAAACATAAATCAAAGTCTTATGATAAATTTATTACATTCTTTTATAATCAGTTCTTGATAATCTCTTGTATCTCTTTCCTCAATTCCCAGCCTGATTTTCTGGATTACCTATACAATACATATAAACACCACAAAAACAAATACGGCTGAGCCAAAGAATGCTCAGTAACGGATAAACAGCAGTAATTAAAAGAAATTCAGAAGGTGATGAAGGTACTGAAAATAGTAATCAGAAACAGATACCAGAAACAAAACAGTAACAGAAACAGAAGTAGTAAACAGTGGTCTGACTTGAATCAAAAATAACCTTTTAGAAACAACAATATAGGTTATAATATAAGTCAGAAATAGTGGGAAATCCCAGAATATACCACGAGCCGACTGTACATATAATAGTGTAAGGTTCACGGGTAGCTACTCCCGCTTACCAGACACATGAGATAGTTAGTGTTGGCATACACGTCACTATCCCCCAGAAATCAGAAAGTACAGTTTATAATTATCCTAGGACCAGTCCATACGCCTCTCCAGAATTCAGTAGGTGCACAAGTGTACTATCAGAGTACTAAATAGAGACGCCGTGAACTCAACTAACCGCCACGGGTGGTTCCACATCATGGTTGCCGCCATGAAGGGCCTGTAGTCATCCTTACAGGTAGGGGGCATGCTCGGGTAACAGATCAGAAGTTCAGTAGGTTCAATAGTTTAATTAGGTTCAGTAGGGTAGTTAAACTACCAAGTAATATTATATTCGGATCATGCAATAATGAGTACAATATAATCTAAATCTATTGCATGATAAATGAAGCAGGGAAACACGATATCATATCGTGGCAATAACAAATTAGAATATTATATAGAAACGGGAATAAACGATTACAGAAACAGAAATACTATGATTTAATTAAACAGGATCCGTACGAAACGGTAGGCAGAACATAAACATACTAGAAGTGATTAAAAGAAAATCCGTACCTGGGCCTTTGCAATTAATCAACAAGTAATCAGAAAATAAGCGAGTAATCCAAATCCAGACAATCTAGAAATCTTAATTCACGATGATGATATAGATATGGTTAGAATCTGAAAAATAATCCCGACACGTGATTCAACTTCAGGTGGTGACCCATGACGTCGGAGATAATGATCCGTTTGTATAGTGCGTTCAATGAAGATGGTCGTTGATTCGTGATCGAACCCAGTCAACCTTTGATAATCACGAACCAAATTAGTCTTTGATGAACCCCCGATCGATCAGTCACGTTTTCTTCTTGTGATGGTGGCGTGATGCGTAGGTTATTTTCTCCCCTGTGATGGCTGCTAGTTATAGATTTGTGGTGCTCCAAAACAGTGTTCGTGGCTTGTGGGTCGTGGTGGTTGGTTGAGCCGGCAACCACCGTTGTGGAGATCGGAATTTCGAACGAAAGAAAGAAGAAAAAAAACGATACTGTGGTTCTTTGAATTACATGAACAAATGGTTTCTCATATGTGCTTCAAGAGTAGTCTTCATTGGTTTGTGGTAATTAATAACAATTAATTAAAACATAATTGGAACCTCTTGAATTACAATCGGTTACTAATTATTATTATTAATTAATTTATTATTATTTTTTATTATGGGTATTATATTTTTTAACGGGCTTTTACATATTTCTTCCTCCTAACTTGTAAAATTACATATTTTCTCAAATTATGCTTTAAGAGCATTGTACATTATGCTTTGAAAATTTGTAGATTAAGAAAATATGTAATTTTTAAGTTAGGAAGAAGAAACATGTAATTCTTCCTTTTTTTAATTTATCGATGGCATGCTTGTATCATTTATGGTTGACCATATCCATTCAATAAGTGCCCTATAAGGATCATTGTCCGTGGGTAAATTGTAGTGTTTATCACAAAAGTTGGAATGAGAGCAGGTGTAGAGTCTTTGTAAGGACCTTTGATCTTGCGTAAATTGTATTTAATGTTTATCATAAAAGTGGAAATGTGTGTTGGTGTATAGTTTTGTTTGGTGTTTAAATGGCGCAAGCTTTATTTTTGAGGTTGAGCAACTACGCATTAAAATTACATAATTGTGTTATTTCATCATTTTGGGAATGTTGATGGAGAAATATAGGAAGAATCAGGGCTGGCTTAACTAATTTCAGGGCTCTGGATGACATTAAAATTCGGGGGCCTTCATCCCTTCGAGATCTTACATTCTTTCCATTCGTCTATTTGATTCATTCGTTCCCTTGTAAGCTTAAATGACCCTTTATTAGGTGTGTTTGTGGTTCGATTTCTGCGTGAAACCGTAAATAACAGTTTATGATTAACTAAAATCAAAACCGAACATTTAAAAATAAGACCAAACCAAAAAATTATCAACGGTTTGATTTTGATTTGTTTTTACGGTTTGAACTTTTTGGTGTTGGGCTTTCTAAGCCCATTAAAAATTAAAACCAAATCGAACCTAACCATTTTTCGGTTTGAAACGGGCTAATCATATTAAAATCCAAAATATAAATTTTTTTTATTGAAACGCCTACATCATCAACCCTTTACTTACATATATACATAATACATACATAGATACACACATATATGTATGTATGTATGCATGCTTGCATGCATAAACATGCACGGTCCGGCTTTTAGTGAAAACCGTAAACCAAACAGTTCACTACGGTTTCATACTTTTGAAACTGATCAACCAAATGTTTGGGAAAAAACCGACCGTGAAACCGAACCATATGGGGCCCTGAAAAATATAGGGCCCTAGGCTATTGCCTAGTTTTTTTTATTGAAGAGAGTCGTCTTTGGGAAGAATAAGTGAGATTTACATATGGTGTTCATTAAACTTTATAAGTCTTAAAATAGTGTGTCACATTAGGTGATTTGGGTTACTTTCGAGAGCAGAAGTTTCCTGAGAAATAAATAGAGATAATAAAAGATGTGTACACTTTAGCCAAAACGAGCGTTAAAGAGTCAATGGGAGACACGTACTTTTTCTCAGCGGAGGTAGGATTTCACAAAGGATCAACGTTGAGTCTGCTCCTTTTTAGTTATCTTAAATGAGTTGACAAAGTCTACTCAAGAGGACATCCCGTGATGCATGTTCTTCACGGATGATATTATGTTGGCGGAAAAGGAGGACCTTATGAGAGGTTAAATGAGTGGTGATGTGACAATTGTGTTTGAGGATTACGTCATTAACAGACGAAAGCACAAATCGTCGTGCTTAAAATCCACGTTGATTTAACGACTATGATTGTTACAGGTTGAAAGTATGAGAGAAATGGTGAATGTGGAAGAAAATCGTGCGCGAAACGGAGTTCCGAATTCTCCGGAATCGAAAAACGTAGAAACATCTCTAAGTATTGAGCTTCGGGGGTATCCGCGGTACGCCAAGACCATTCTGAGGGTCCTTGGCGATACGCGACGAGTCCAAAATATCTTTTGGACTCCAGATTTCTCGAAGGTACGCCAAGCCCCATTTCGCCCTCTTGGCGGCACACAATGAGTAGGTCGGCATTAAAGATCAGATTTCAACCTCAGATTTCATGCAAACATTCACATATCTTTTTCTCTCAAACTTATTTTCACCCACAGACGAAGAACTCGACTTCTGGACATCCAATCTCAGTTCTGAAGCTGCCAAAATGTGAGGCCCCGAAACTGGGCGACCCCACAGAGGTTGGTTTCGTCATAACACATAGCTCTTAAATTAAGAACTTTCATCATCGTGCAGCGGAAATGTAAACATAGTTTGATAAGCATAATTCAATAACGTGTCTTTATCAAAAACATATCGAATTGCCAAAACCAACGGATCGTCTGACTGGATGCCCGAGCTCCATGCCTTCTCTTATCAAGGCTTTAACCTGACATACATGCTAAATCAGGTAAGCTTACGCTGGTGAGTTCTCCCGATCGGCTCCGTGTTTATAGCCCGATCGGCTCTGTGTTTATAGCCCGTTCGGCTCCATGTTTATAGTCCGATCGACTCTTACCATGTTTATAGCCCGATCGGCTCTGTGTTTATAGCCCGATCGGCTCCTACCATGTTTATAGTCCGATCGACTCTCATGTTTATAGTCCGGTCGACTCTGTGTTTATAGCCTGATCGGCTCCTACCATGTTTATAGTACGATCGACTCTCATGTTTATAGTCCGGTCGACTCTGTGTTTATAGCCCGATCGGCTCCTACCATGTTTATAGTCAGATCGACTCTCATGTTTATAGTCCGGTCGACTCTGTGTTTATAGCCCGATCGGCTGTTCATATCCTGATATGTTCAGGTCATCGTCCATACTTACTAGTACAAGTACTAGTACATCATGCATACATATCCTATCACACGTATAGGGTCATTATTCATTCATCATACGGGATATACTATCAGTTTATCATCATACATCATAATCATGTTATGCTAGCAATAATTCATAACATTTTAGACTTAGTAACGTCTCATTGTAAAGACGTGACAGGACCGGCGATTTCACTTTGGACGGAAGGTTAGGGTTTTGACACACGACGAACATGAAGATGATGAACAAAATCAAATGATATATTGATAGAATCGAATGATTACATGATTGTATTCACATCATAAAAGAACATAGTGTTGCCGGGGAGAGATCGAGCATGATCTCTCCCCCTCTCGTGCTCAAACCCAAGAACACCCAAAAAAAAAAACCTTGAACCCTAAATCTGGAAAACTGGTATTTATAGGGCCTGTAGCCCATTCGGCCGAATGAAGCCATTCGGCCCTTCATTCGCCGAATGGGTCCCTTTACATAATATCCATTCGCAGATGCTCCTGGGAACGACTCAGTTTCCAAATTAAGAACATACAAACACATACAAGTGATTACAAATAAGCAAATACAAATCTAATCTATTCGAACAGCAGCGGACACCAAAAATATGCACCAACACTCATCATCGTAATAAAGTGATCACATCATAACATGCTAGCCTCTATCATTATCCTACATTTAGGACTTCATCATATCATGTTATCATCAAAACATCTTTCATATGATCCTAACAGCTTAAAAAATTCATCATATCGTTCAATCATCGCATACATAACATGTAAGCAACATATCATCCTAGCATACATCATGGCATCATGCATAACATTAGCATCTTTTCATCAATCTCACATCATGTCTTCGTATTATGCTAACATGTATTCATCATTCATACGTCATAGTTTCATACTTACATCCTAGTCATTTAGGATTTTGTTATCATGTTCCATTTCATGTATTCATCATACTTAGGACATTTGCATGCTCATTTCATCATACATAACACATATAATAGCATGCATCATTCATAACATATCATCCTAACATAACATAAGCATGTATGCCATCCCAAAACAATGAACATGAAATAGGGCGTCTAGAACTCACCTGACAGTAGACTTTTGTTTCCTTAGCCGAACTCCTTAGCTAGGGACTTAAGAGCCTACATTAATTACATAGTATCATTACATACCATCCCTTAGACTTAGAATATATCCTGAGTCCTCATAGCCTCCTAACCAGCCTCTCCAGTATTCGAGAACTGTTACATTCTCGAACTGCCCATATACTCGAAACTGGAGTATTCGAACTATTGCCAATACCCGAAATACTGGTGTACTCGAATTCCCATGAGCACTCGAACTTCTCTGTGTACTCGAAACCCCATGAGTACTCGAAATCTTGTATTCAAATTAGTATACTCGATGTTTATGAGGGTTTCGAGTATTATTTTGTGCATATTTTCGAGTACTCGTTTTTCCATCATAAACCATCTCAGAAATTCTTCTAAGACCATGGGGAGCTAGTTACAGGTTCCTTAGGTTGTTACCAACACAATAAAACCTCAAAGTTTCAAACTTTATGCATAAAGGTGGAAGCTTTATGCATAAGTTCACTTTTTCATAAAAATCCTAACTTTCTCGCATAGAACACTTACTTGTTGGTAGATGATCACTCCTGTAGATTCACATGTGTTTCCTCCTTTGTTTGGTCGATCAAAAGCTCGATTCTTAAAATTCTTGGACCCTACTTCGTGTACTCGAGAGGCAATGTGCTTCCAGCCAAAGGTTCGCACATTTCCCAAGGCACCCCTATTTATAGGCAGTGGCCTCATACTCGAAATGTGAGATTTCGACTATAAACATTTCGAGAACTCGTGTACTCGAAATTGGGTTCGAGTACACGATTCCGAGCACTTTTAATCTGTTTTATGTTTCGTATTTTCCACTACAAGTATATTATTCGTTACGCATGTGAAAATTCAAATAACTTGTATTAGAAAATTCAGGGTGTTACACAAAACCTCTGGATCGTACCAAGGAACGTATTTTCAAGTTTTGATCGTTGTTTTGCAGTTGAAAATCCGTCTGATTAGGTGACGGTTTGTTTTAACCTTCTAGTTTGATAATGGTTTGATTAGATCTTGTTTTTGAACGTAATGCAATAGTTAGGGTTGTTGATTATTGCCTAGATGATGGCTAAGAATGATTATAAACGAAGAACTTGATGTGTTAACGGGTAAATCCTTGTTTTGATCCGTTGTAATGCCCATTTTTCATTAAACTATAACCATGATTATAATGGTTAAAACCATTTGATTGTAACAATGTATGTGATTAGTTTGATTATTCCTTGAAATGAAAGGTTAAATCCAAGTGTTTCAAACAAATCACAATCATTAACATATTCATTGAAATGATTATCTGATGTTTATGATAACAGTCAGATTAGTATGTTGAACATGGTTATTAACCCTATTCCAATGTCACATTGTGATGTTTCATGATATCTGGATAATCAACAACAAGGATTGATCATTCATAAGCCATAAATCCATCTAGAAACTGTTTCAGTAATATAATCAACAACGGTACCTATTTGGTTAATCTGAGATTATTATTCTGATTAATCAAATGTGTCATCAACCTTGTATTAGGAACCTGAATCAGTATAGGTTCCTACATTATCATACATTGTATGGTATTATCTTAAAATATCTAATTAAACATCTAATATCGGTTTGATGACTTTCAATGCAATGTCTTTGACATTGAACGTTCAGAAAGATCTAATCAGTAAGTTAAAACATAAATAACTTGTTAAACATAAACTAATGCATAATTTAGCTACCAATATCATTCTGCGTGTGATTTTACTACCCTTGAGACTTCAAGTGAGTTTCGTACAACTCCTTTTCTTTTTGATGTTTTATAAACACCGGGGTACTACTGTGGAACTTTTCTTGATCATATGATATGTATCACTGTTATCTGTGTGATTTCATGTGATTTGTTAAGAACTTGTGGATTTCATGAGATTTTGCCTGTAGAACAGAACTCTATCACAGAACTTAAAAGTCCTCATTTCTTGAATTGTATCTAGTTCAACCCATGTGGGGTTGAACATGAAACAATGATAGTAAAATCGGCTGACAACCCATTTGCTAGGAGTTTGCAACTCCCCTTGCTCTGAATGTTTGTTACATGTTTTTACAACTTCTTAATGTTGTGATAGACATTAAGATAATGAGACATTAAGATGTTACCGACGGGTTATAGAACAGAACGGAGTAGTCAGAAAGGAATTAGATACGGGCGCCATGGTTATCTTGAGCTGTACATGTTGAGAACCGGCATATCATATCATATTGTTGAACGTGAACATTACGAACTCACCAGCTTTGTGCTGATCTTTCCAAACTTAAAACTTTTACAGGGAGACAGTGACCATCTGTGAGGCTAAACTTTTGGAACACTTGTAATTAAATAAGATAGTTTGTGTAATAAACTCAGTTTGTAAACTGTAAGTCTGGTTGTGATTACGAAACCCTAGTAATGTATTTACTTTAAGTTAATTTGTGTGTTGTGATACCGGATCAAGTAAGTCACACCTCATCTCTGAGACATCACCACTATGCTTTCGTAACCTTCTCAGTGTGATGAGTGACATCATCAACAGGTGACGAGAGGTGGGGGTGTGACAATTGAGCAGCCTTAGAGTATAAAGAGATGCACATTAGTCGATTTAAAATAGAATATCTCTATTGTAACTCAAGTGGGGCCAACGAAGATGATGAAAACCTGGAAAGAATTAGAGGTCAAGAGGTGGCATCAGTAAGGAAGTTCAAATATATAGGATCGTTCACACATGGTAATAGGGACATTGATTGTGTGACAACTCGCAATTTCCAGGTCAGCACTATTTTATATTAATAATAATGTGTATTATTATTACTTACGTGGCACTAGAATAATTAATATTTAGTGTGACTCGTGGCACAACTGTCCGAACACACAGGTAATTCGAGAAATTATCGCAAAACGCTCGCACGTGTCTTGAATAACGAAAGTTGGTGAATTGCACAAACCACAGTACACTTTCACTGCACTTAGGTTCAAGGGAACCTAAAATAGTTGTAACAATGCTTATGTGTCGAGAAACGATGATCGTAATCGAGAAAAACGCGAAAATCGGTTCAAAACAACAAAATTGGGCTTATTGGGCTCCTCAGGAACCCATCGCAGTACGCTAAGGCCCACTGGAAGGAGCTTAGCGGTACGCGATGGATGGGCGGGCAGTTTGAATCCCGAATTCCATCGCGGTACGCTGAGCTCTACGGAGATCCCCATGGCGGTACGCTACGACGCCAGCACGCAAAATCTTTATAAAACCAAGATTAATCATTTCTAAGCCACCCTATAACCTATTTCTCGACCCCAGGCGCCATTATTCGACATCACCACCCTCTCCCACCTGCAAATCACTTCTGGAAGCCATTAGAGCACTCTAAGGAAGCTTGGATTGAAGAGATTGAAGCATAGGATCATTATCCATCATTGTGCACGACTTGGAGCTGCTGTGGAAGCAATCCCAGAGTTCTCGAAGCTCTCTACCTCTGTTCCAGTGATAAACAAGCCCTCGAGCAATATTGTACTCGATTTCACGAGTTGTGCAAGCTATGCCTGGCTACGGTGACGCCGGAGTACAAAAAGATTGAGCAATTCATCAGTGGGCTGCCAGAACAGATTCAGAGCATGGTGATTGCATCTGACCTCATCACCATCCAACCGCTAATCCGACTGGCACACAAACTGACTGATCAAACGGTAGCACAGGGCAAGCTACCCAAGCGAGGAGAACACCTGAAGCCTCAGGAGAGCCAGAAACGGAAATGGGAACCCAGCCACCATCAGTCTCACCCGTCCCAGCAGCAACAACAACGATCTGCACCAGCCAGAGCTTTCACTGCCACCCAACCTGATGACAAAGGGAAGGGTGTATATCAAGGGAAATACCCTCTGTGCAGCAGATGTTCTTATCACCACTTCGGGCAATGCGAGCGATACCGTTGTCTGAAGTGCGGGCGACATGGCCACATGGCCAAAGATTGCAGGTCAAAGCTTCCAAACAACAACAACAACCCCAACCCCAACCAGAACAACAACCAGAACACACTCAGAGGGTGTTACGAGTGTGGGAAGCCGGGTCATATGAAGAGGGACTGCCCTCAGCTGAAGAAGGCCGGCGATGGAGCGGCGAAAGGCCGAGCATTTGTAATTGGCTTGGGGGAAGCCAAGGATGATCCTAACATCGTAACCGGTACGTTTCTTTTAAATAATGTCTACGCTAGCATATTATTTGATACCGGTGCCGATATGAGTTTTATATCTAGTGAGTTTAGTAAATTGCTAGATATTACCCCAACATCACTAGACTATAAGTATACCGTAGAGTTAGCCGACGGCAAACTGATTGAAACACAACACATCTTTCGAGGATGCGTCATGGTTTTGGCGGATCACGAACACGAAATCGACTTGATGGCGGTGACTCTCGGGAGCTTCGATGTGATCGTTGGAATGGACTGGTTATCCGTAAACCAGGCAGAGATCGTATGCAATGAAAAGATTGTACGGGTGACATTACCAAACGGAGAACAGATCACGATTCAGGGTGAACGACGGGGAGTACCTCTGAACATTATGTCATGCATGAAGGCCAACAAGTACATACAAAAGGGATACACTACAATACTACCCCTTATAACGGAGCAACCAAAGAAGGAAAGGAAGATTGAGGATATCACTGTAGTCCGCGATTTTCCTGAAGTGTTTCCCGAGGATCTACCTGGACTACCTCCGAAACGACAAGTCGATTTCCAGAAAGACCTCACTCCCGGAGCAGCACCGATTGCTAAAGCTCCGTACCGACTAGCACCGACGAAGATGCAGGAACTGTCTAATCAGTTGCAGGAGCTGTTAGACAAGGGATTCATCAGACCGAGCTTCTCACCTTGGGGAGCACCGGTCCTATTTGTGAAGAAGAAAGACGGATCATTCCATATGTGTATCGACTACAGAGAACTAAACAAGGTGACGATCAAGAATCGATACCCGTTACCGTGAATAGACGATTTGTTTGATCAATTGTAGGGATCAAGCTACTATTGAAAGATCGATTTAAGATCGGGTTATCACCAACTGAGGATACAGGAAGACGATATTCCTAAGACTGCCTTTAGAACTCGATACGGACATTACGAATTTTTGGTTATGCCATTTGGACTGACCAACGCACCCGCAGTATTCATGGACCTCATGAATAGAGTGTGTAAGCCTTATCTTGACAAATTCGTAATAGTGTTCATTGATGATATCTTGATTTACTCGAAGAACCAGGAAGAACATGCTGAACATCTAAGGCTAGTCTTGGAGTTACCGAAGAAAGAACAACTGTATGCGAAATTCTCCAAGTGCGATTTTTGGATTCGCGAAGCCCAATTTTTTGGACACGTGGTTAACGAATAAGGGATACATGTATACCCAGCCAAGATTGAAGCCATTAAGAACTGGGAAGCACCCAAGACCCCAACTAAGGTGCGACAATTCCTAGGTCTGGCCGGGTACTACAGAAGATTCATTGAAGGATTCTCAAAGATTGCCCAATCACTGACATCCCTAACTCACAAAGACAAGAAGTTCGATTGGGGAGAAAAACAAGAAGCTGCTTTCAACTTGCTGAAGCAGAAACTATGTACTGCACCAATCTTATCCTTGCCGGAAGGATGTGATGATTTCGTGGTATATTGCGACGCCTCGAAACAAGGACTCGGTTGCTTGTTGATGCAACGCGAGAAAGTGATAGCATATGCATCACGACAACTGAAGGTGCATGAGAAGAACTACACGACTCATGACCTCGAATTGGGAGCGGTGGTGTTCGCATTGAAGATCTGGCAACACTACTTATACGGCACAAAATGCACTATCCTTACCGATCAGAAAGAGTTGAACATGAGGCAGCGAAGATGGGTTGAACTCATTGGCGATTATGATTGCGCTATCAAGTACCATCCTGGCAAGGCAAACGTAGTAGCCGACGCGCTGAGCCGGAAGGAAACAACGAAATGTGTGCGTGCCCCACAGCTCACAATTCATTCTGAATTGCCACAACAGATCCAGAACGCCCAACAAGAAGCCCTGAAGGTCGAAAACCTCACACAAGGTGAAGGCCGGTACTCTATACATCGGGGCTCTCACAAGATGTACCATGACCTGAAAACAACTTACTGGTGGCCGAACTTGAAAGCCGAAATAGCAAATTACGTAGGTAAGTGCTTGACTTGCTCAAAGGTCAAGGTTGAGTACCAAAAGCCATCAGGACTACTCCAGCAACCAGAGATACCCATGTGGAAATGGGAGCAAATTTCCATGGACTTCATCACCAAACTGCCTAAGACGGCAAGTGGTTGCGATACCATATGGGTTATCGTAGACCGACTAACGAAGTCTGCACACTTTCTACCCATCAAAGAGACCGACAAACTAGACAAACTCACTCGGATCTATATGAAGGAAGTGGTTACTCAACATGGAGTGCCGATCTCGATAATCTCCGACCGCGACAGTCGATTCACGTCGCATTTCTGGAAATCCTTACATAAGGCTTTGGGTACGAGATTGGATATGAGTACCGCTTACCACCCGCAGACTGATGGGCAGAGTGAACGGACCATACAGACACTGGAAGACATGCTCTGAGCATGTGTCATTGATTTTGGTAGTAGCTGGGAAACTCACCTACCGTTAGTTGAGTTCTCGTACAACAACAACTACCACACTAGCATACAAGTTGCACCATTCGAGGCACTTTACGGGCGTAAGTGCCGATCACCCATCTGCTGGGCGGAAGTTGGAGACAGCCAACTAACTGGCCCAGAGCTTGTGCACGAAACGCATGAGAAGATCGTGCAAATACGCAAACGGATGGCAGCAGATCGGGAGAGATAGAAAATCTATGCTGTCACACCCCCACCTCCGCGTACCCAGACGACGTCATTTGTAAAGGTAGCGGAAGCATAGCGGCGAAGTCTCGAAGGTGAGGGGTGACTTACTTGATCCGGTATCATAACACACATAGTTAAGAAAAGCACTAATTACAAATCACGACAATTATTTATTACATGTCCTGAATATCCGTTCCCAACTTAAGTTCTTTCTATTACATCCCAAGTCCTAATTACATGGTGCGTGCACAGTTGTTTCCTCACCGTTGGTACTGATTACCTGTAAAAGATTTAAAGTTTTAAAAATATCAGTATAAAACTGGTGAGTTCATAAATAAGACTCGATACAATATGATATGATAGTAAAGTCAATGGTACACATTAACATAAGTGAATAATCATGTGACCCGTATCCAGATCCTTTCTGACAGTCCAGTCTAGAAAATAACCGAAGTTAAACTCCGTGCCTCTAACTCAATGTCTCACTACATCAAGTCGATACCAGGAATGGTGACAAGCATTCACACAAGGGTAGACGCTATCTATCCATGAATGGGGTTGTCAGCCCGATAGTACTATCTTTGTCCACACATTCGGCCCCACATGGGTTAACCAGATACAGTTGGTTTTGAGGACTTTTGTTGTACACAGAAAATAGTCATAATCCCATGACACCCACATGCAAGCCGGTATTGCAATTGTTACTAAACATATCACACGTTTGATAAAGATTTCATAATAGTCACCCCGATGTTAAGAAAACAGTAAAAGAAAAGGGGTTGTATGAAACTCACCTGATAATACAAATGTAGCAGAATATCACAAGACTTGATAGTAAAGGGTGATTCTGCATTTAGTTATATTTAATAGGTTATTTATGTTCCAGTTTACTGATTAGATCTTCCTGAACGTTCAATGTCAAAGACATTGCTTAGTAAATCATCAACTCGATGTTAAATGTTTAATTGTTTAGTTTAGTATTATATCATACAATGTATGATAATGTAGGAACCTACATTGCATTAGATTCCTAATACAAAGTTGATGACACTCTTGATTAATCAGAATAATCTCTGATTAACCAGATAGTTAATGTTGTTGATTATGATACTGTAACAGTTTCTAGATAATTTAATGGCTTAGAAATGATCAATCCTTGTTATTGATTACCCAATTATTATGAGATATCACAATGTAGTATCATAATAGGTATAATAACCATGTTTAACATACTAATCTGACTGTTATCATAAACATCAGATAATCGTTCCAACGAGTATGTTAATGATTGTGATTAGTTTGAAACACTTGGATTTAACCTTGCATTTCAATGATTAATCCAACTAATCACCTACATTGTTATAATCTAATGGATTAAATCATTATAATCATGGGTATGATTTCCTGCAAATTGGGCATTACGACGGATCAAAACAAGGATTTAACCGTTAGAACTTCCTGTTCTTTGTTTATAATCAATCCTAGCCATCATCTAGGCAATAATCAACAATCCTAACTATGTCATTACGTTCAAAATCAAGATCTAATCAATCAAAATCAAACTAGAAGGTTTAAACGGATCATTACCTAATCAGACGGATTTCTGACTTCAAAATAACGATCAGAACTTGTTATGATAATCCCTGGTGCGATCCTTAGCTTCAAAAGGCTTAAGATATGAGTTTTGATGATGAAAAACTGAGGTTCTTCGTCTGGTTTGCGAAACAGAAGCAAGAAGAAGAAAATAATTTCTTCTTGCATGAATTCTGATGAAATAGATCAGACTTCTGCACCGCCACATCCGTCGCGTACCGCGACCAGAAGCCCAAAAAGGCTTCGCGTACCGCGAAGAAATCCGGAGATCTCAGATTTCTATCGTGCATCGCGTACCGCGGAGAATTCTAAGCCCACCTCCGCGTACCGCGGTGAGTCCATTCGACCATTACTTAGAATTTTTCTTCGTTTTTCGATTCCGGGCAATCCGTAACTCGGTTTCACGCACGGTTTTCTCCCATGTTCCCAATTTCTCGCACACTTTAAACCTGTAATGATTAAAATCATCAATTTAACACAGATTCCTAAAACGACCAAACGTGCTCGTGTTATTGATGACGTAATGTTTACCTGCAATTGTCACAGTCTCCTCCTGTTACAGAAATTTCGTCCCGAAATTTGCTTTAACTTCTACAGTTTGATCGTCTATGTAAACAAATGAGGATACTTCTGTTTCATGCGATCTTCACGTTCCCAAGTGTACTCTGGCCCTCGTTTAGAATTCCATTTGACTTTTACAATTGGTATTCGACTTCGTTTGAGGGTCTTTTCATCTCGATCCATTATTTCGACTGGTTCTTCCGTGAACTGTAGGTTTTCGGCAAGATGTATCTCATCAAGAGGTATAACTAGTGACTCGTCCAATAGGCACTTTTTCAGATTCGAGACATGAAACACATCATGTATGTTACTAAGTTCTGAGGGTAACTCTAATCTGTATGCTACCATTCCAATCCTTTCAAGAATTGTAAATGGTCCTACAAATCTTGGTGAGAGTTTTCCTCGTTTTCCGAATCTGAAAATACCTTTCCAGGGAGAGACTTTTAGCATCACTTTATCACCAATCTGGAATTCGAGTGGTCTACGTCGATTATCAGCATAACTCTTCTGTCGATCGCATGCTGCTTTAATTCGTTCCTGAATGAGCGCGATCTTATCAGTCGTTTCCTGGATCAGTTCCGGGCCAATAATCTGACTTTCCCCTACTTCTGACCAACACACAGGAGATCGACATTTGCGCCCGTACAAAGCTTCAAATGGAGCACATTGGATACTAGTATGATAGCTGTTATTATAAGAAAATTCAACCAATGGCAGATGAGTATCCCAGCTACCTCCAAAATCAATTACACAGCTTCGAAGCATGTCTTCTAATGTTTGATTTGTACGTTCAGTCTGCCCATCCGTTTGTGGATGATAAGCTGTGCTCATGTTGATCTGCGTACCCAAGGCATGTTGAAGAGTTTGCCAAAAACGTGACATAAATCGACTATCTCTATCAGAAATAATAGAGATTGGCACTCCATGTCGCATTACAATTTCGTTGATGTAAAGTTTAGCTAAACGGTCCATGGAATAGTCTTCCCGAATTGGTAAGAAATGTGCTGATTTGGTAAGGCGATCTACGATGACCCAAATAGCATCATGGTTATACGCCGTTCTGGGTAATTTAGTGATGAAATCCATGGAAATTTGTTCCCATTTCCACATAGGGATTTCTGGTTGTTGCAATAGCCCAGATGGTCTTTGATGTTCTGCCTTAACCTTAAGGCACGTTAGGCATTTATTCACATATTCTGCTATTTGTTTCTTCATACCAGGCCACCAGTAGAAGTCTTTGAGATCTTTATACATCTTATCAGCACCTGGATGAATAGAATATTTGGATTTGTGAGCTTCGTCCAAGATAATTGGTCTGATATTACCAAGTACTGGGATCCATGCTCGGTTTTTGAAATATAATATTCCATCCGTTTTGGTTTTAAGTTGTTTATCTAACCCTCGTAATTTCTCATCGGTGTAATTTGTTGTTTGCAAGGCCTGCCGTTGAGTTTCACGTATTTGAGGGTTTAGACTAGTTTGAATCGTCATTTCCAGCACTTTCACACGTATGGGTTTGACTCTCTCTTTGCGACTTAAAGCATCGGCTACGACATTTGCTTTACCTGGGTGGTAACGGATTTCGCAGTCATAGTCGTTCAGAAGTTCCACCCATCGCCTTTGTCGCATATTTAGCATTTTCTGATCTAGAATGTGTTGAAGACTTTTGTGATCTGTATAGACCGTACACTTTGTCCCGTACAAGTAATGTCTCCATATCTTGAGTGCAAACACTACTGCACCAAGTTCTAGATCATGAGTGGTGTAATTCTTCTCGTGCACTTTTAGCTGCCGAGAAGCATAGGCAATCACCTTGTTGTTCTGCATCAGCACACACCCGAGTCCTTGACGTGAGGCATCACAGAAGACTATGAAATTCTCTGTGCCTTCTGGTAGTGCCAGAATAGGTGCATTGCAGAGTTTGTGCTTCAACAGTTGGAATGCCTCCTCCTGTTGAGAGTCCCATATGAACTTTTGATCTTTCTGGGTTAGAGTAGTTAAAGGCAAGGCTATTTTTGAAAAGTTCTTGATGAATCTTCTGTAATAGCCTGCTAACCCTAAGAATTGACGAATCTCTGTTGGGGTTTTCGGTGTCTCCCATTGCTTTACCGCTTCAATCTTGCTGGGATCCACTTGTATACCATTTTCATTTACTACATGTCCAAGAAACTGGACTTCCCGTAACCAGAACTCACATTTGGAAAATTTGGCATAAAGTTTCTCATGTACTAAAAGTTCCAAGATCAGTTTTAAGTGTTGCCCATGTTCTTGTTGGCTGCGGGAGTAAATGAGAATGTCATCAATAAAAACAATCACGAATTTATCCAAGTAAGGTCTACACACACGATTCATCAGATCCATAAACACTGCAGGCGCATTAGTCAGTCCGAAGGGCATCACTAAAAACTCATAATGCCCGTATCGAGTTCGAAAAGCTGTTTTAGAAACATCATCATCATGGATTCGTAGTTGATGATATCCAGATCTGAGATCGATTTTTGAAAAATAGATAGCACCTTGCAATTGATCGAATAGATCATCTATACGGGGTAATGGATAACGATTCTTGATTGTCAATTTATTGAGTTCCCGATAGTCGATAGACATCCTGAGAGTACCGTCCTTCTTTTTCACAAAAAGGATAGGTGCGCCCCAAGGTGAGTAACTCGGTCTAATGAAACCTTTGTCTAAAAGTTCCTGTAATTGACTCGATAGTTCTTGCATTTCCGATGGAGCCAATCGGTAAGGAGCTTTAGCTATAGGTGCTGCTCCTGGTACTAAGTCAATACGAAACTCAACTTGTCTTACTGGGGGTAATCCTGATATATCGTCAGGAAAAACTTCAGGATATTCTCGAACTACAGGAATGTCTTCAATACGTTTTTGATGTGGTTTGTTTTCAGTCACGTAGGCTAAAAAGGCTTGACAGCCCTTTCTTAAGCACTTTCGAGCTTGCATACATGATATGATACTCAGTTTCCTGCCAGCTCTTTCACCTTGTATCATAAGTGTATCACCATTTGGTAATGAAATACGAATCATCTTATTTTGACATATGACTTCCACTCGATTTTCTGAAAGCCAGTCCATACCAATAACAACATCAAAGCTTCCCAATTCAATAGGAAGAAGATCAATATTAAAAAGATGATCGTTTAGATTCAATAAACACCCTTGAATCACATTGTTAGTCATAATTGACTTGCCATTAGCAAGTTCAATGATGTAAGGGTTTGTTAGGTTATCAACGGCCAATCCGAGTAGTGAAGCAAAATCAGAGGAAACAAAACTTTTGTCCGCTCCGGTGTCAAAAAGAACAGATACATAGTGATTGTTAAGAAGAAACGTACCGGTAACGGTGTTGTTATCACGTCGAGCCTCTTCCGCCCCTATCTGGAAGGCTCTTCCTCTTGCTTCATTGCCCTGATTGGTGTTGTTGGTAGGGCAGTTTTTCATGAAGTGATCCGGGCTTCCACATCTGAAGCACGACCGGTTGATTTGTTGTGGTTGTTGTTGTTGAGTTCCTTGGTTTGATCGGCGAACAGGGAGATTGCAATATTTGGAGAAATGCCCGACCTTGTTACAATTGTTACAAACAGGGCAGGGTCCCACATGATGAAATGGGCATTTAGGACATTTAGGTGCTTGCCCTACATAGGCTTTTCTCTCCAAAGTTGTGGCAATGTATCCCTTTGCCATTTGCACATTCCGGCTGGGTTCCACCGGAGCTCCTGGTTTGCCTTTCCCAACCCATTTCCGTTTCACCCCTTTAACACTGCTGGGGGTAGTGGTTACCAGACTGCTGCTTGACTCACCTTTCATTGTCAAGGTACCACTTCTTACTGCCACATCAGTAAGCCTGGTGGTTAAGGTGATAGCATGTTTCAAAGTACGTGGTTCAGCTGCCGTGACCATTCCCTTGATTTGAGGTACCAGACCTTTGATATATTTTTCTATCAAAGCCTGCTCAGTTGGAAACATGTTTGGCAGCAGACATGTTAATTCGTGAAATCGATCGGTATATTTCAAACAATCAGCACCGATCATAGAATGGTTCCAAAATTCCTCTTGGAGCTTTTGGATTTCAGTGATGGGACAATATTCTGACAGAATCAAAGTTTTAAACTCGTCCCAAGTCATAGCATCCACAACAGCCGTGGTCAAGGTTTTTGCCTGGGTATTCCACCAGGTCAATGCTGAGTCTGTCAGTGAACAAGCTGCATAAGACACTTTGTGTTCAGCCAAACACTGGCTGATCTTGAGCTTAGTCTCCATGCTCTCAATCCATTTCAAAAGTCCTGACGCTCCTTCCTTCCCCGTAAAAGTAGGGGGATTGCAAGAAGCGAAGTACTTATAAGTGCATCCTCGTTGTGGAGGATCCGGATTGATTGTGTTGGTACTAGTCGTATGGCGGGTTTCAACATGTCCGCCTGTAGCATTATGCTCCGTATGGACTCTACCCGAGCCAGGAGCACGATTTGTTTGATATTGGGCCAACATGCCCGTAAGAACAGCGGATAATTGATCACCTGCTATACGAGCAACGTCCGCTTCATTTAGACTGGGTCCACTCACAGGTGGATCCTGAATGGATTCTTGAGTTTGAGGATTTTTAGCAGAACGACCTCTTCTAGGGGCCATAGTCTGATCACACACAGATAAAGTAAAGTCAAAACAAGAATCCATAGTCGTAATAAAGACAAATGTTATATAATTACTTCGAGTTTTTCACAGTTATATTGTACACCACTAAGTCATGTTCATAGTTGCAGTTATACTAGTATCATTTTATAGTCTACCAAAATAACACCGATTTAGACATGTTACTACACTGATATGTACTAGTATTACATTATTTCACTATAATGTAGTACCGATATTAATATGTTTCTACACGTGTTTGTTATGTACTAGTATTACATTATTTCTCTATAATGTAACACCGATATGGATATGACCTTATCACAAATTTTGTTACGCACTAGTATTACATTACTTCACCGCAATGTAACACCGATATTGTTATGACTCCACGAGTCTTGTTATGTACTAGTATTACATTACTTTACCGCAATGTAACACCGATATCGTTATGTTTTCGCACAAGTTTTCTTTTTATATGACTTGAAAAGTTAGCACCGGCTATAATGTAAAGACACAATGTTGCACATACAATGTTAAAAGAAAACTTTTATTATAACTGTCACAGTTGTACATTAGGATTAGTACATATGCAAGAAAATATCCTAATGCAGTTGTACCCACTATTACAACCTAACCGTCCGAGGCCTATTTTACAAGTCAAAACTTCCTCGGAGTAGTACAGTCCAGCCTATTCGATTCCTTTACCGTAATAAATACAGTAAACATGTGATAATGATGGCCACCGCTGCCATCACTATTGCTACGTCCAACAGTCGTAGCTCCATCCTCATATTGCCTAACCCTACCATCCATCCCCTAACTCTTTCTACCCCACTCCTACACATACCACCCAAAGTCCACTGAAGTCTACCCTCAATCACTTCCCTCCATGCCCTGGCACCTGCCTCCAGGACAGCAACATGTTCAGCTAAACTCTCATAGGCCGTGCGAGTTTCCCACAGAGTGTCACGTGTTTCCTGCAATGAAACACGCGATAACTGAAGATCCAATGTAACCCGTTGCAGCTGAACTCTCATCTCAGCTTGCTGAGATGACTCGCCTTCCTCATGTATAGAATGAGGTACATCCCGAGGTGCTAGTGGTCCTCTCGGAACAGGACCTGTCGAGATGCGGGCTCGTCCCCGCCTTCCTCCAAACCCTGTAAATACTGGTACTTGCTGTGGTGGTGTAGGGCTTTGTGCCCTCCTGATAGCTGGTGAGTCAGCATTTAACAGATGCTGAGGTATAGGTGATGTAGGTGGTAGTGATGGTAAAGTCTGGTGGGACATTTGAGATGACGGCACTGTCTGTGTTGATCCTGAACTTGTTTCCGTGCCAAATGAATCACTTTCTGAGTCTGACATCGCTGTATTGACATACAAGTTCGTATTAGTAACGTAAAATAAATAAATAACAACAACATTTATTTGAGTGTTTATATTTGTTAACTATGTTCGGTGCTCTCAGTGTAACTATTCGGGCCTATGGTTATAATCTAGGTTTCTAAGTCCGCCTAAATTCTATAACCTGTGGCTCTGATACCACCCTGTCACACCCCCACCTCCGCGTACCCAGACGACGTCATTTGTAAAGGTAGCGGAAGCATAGCGGCGAAGTCTCGAAGGTGAGGGGTGACTTACTTGATCCGGTATCATAACACACATAGTTAAGAAAAGCACTAATTACAAATCACGACAATTATTTATTACATGTCCTGAATATCCGTTCCCAACTTAAGTTCTTTCTATTACATCCCAAGTCCTAATTACATGGTGCGTGCACAGTTGTTTCCTCACCGTTGGTACTGATTACCTGTAAAAGATTTAAAGTTTTAAAAATATCAGTATAAAACTGGTGAGTTCATAAATAAGACTCGATACAATATGATATGATAGTAAAGTCAATGGTACACATTAACATAAGTGAATAATCATGTGACCCGTATCCAGATCCTTTCTGACAGTCCAGTCTAGAAAATAACCGAAGTTAAACTCCGTGCCTCTAACTCAATGTCTCACTACATCAAGTCGATACCAGGAATGGTGACAAGCATTCACACAAGGGTAGACGCTATCTATCCATGAATGGGGTTGTCAGCCCGATAGTACTATCTTTGTCCACACATTCGGCCCCACATGGGTTAACCAGATACAGTTGGTTTTGAGGACTTTTGTTGTACACAGAAAATAGTCATAATCCCATGACACCCACATGCAAGCCGGTATTGCAATTGTTACTAAACATATCACACGTTTGATAAAGATTTCATAATAGTCACCCCGATGTTAAGAAAACAGTAAAAGAAAAGGGGTTGTATGAAACTCACCTGATAATACAAATGTAGCAGAATATCACAAGACTTGATAGTAAAGGGTGATTCTGCATTTAGTTATATTTAATAGGTTATTTATGTTCCAGTTTACTGATTAGATCTTCCTGAACGTTCAATGTCAAAGACATTGCTTAGTAAATCATCAACTCGATGTTAAATGTTTAATTGTTTAGTTTAGTATTATATCATACAATGTATGATAATGTAGGAACCTACATTGCATTAGATTCCTAATACAAAGTTGATGACACTCTTGATTAATCAGAATAATCTCTGATTAACCAGATAGTTAATGTTGTTGATTATGATACTGTAACAGTTTCTAGATAATTTAATGGCTTAGAAATGATCAATCCTTGTTATTGATTACCCAATTATTATGAGATATCACAATGTAGTATCATAATAGGTATAATAACCATGTTTAACATACTAATCTGACTGTTATCATAAACATCAGATAATCGTTCCAACGAGTATGTTAATGATTGTGATTAGTTTGAAACACTTGGATTTAACCTTGCATTTCAATGATTAATCCAACTAATCACCTACATTGTTATAATCTAATGGATTAAATCATTATAATCATGGGTATGATTTCCTGCAATTGGGCATTACGACGGATCAAAACAAGGATTTAACCGTTAGAACTTCCTGTTCTTTGTTTATAATCAATCCTAGCCATCATCTAGGCAATAATCAACAATCCTAACTATGTCATTACGTTCAAAATCAAGATCTAATCAATCAAAATCAAACTAGAAGGTTTAAACGGATCATTACCTAATCAGACGGATTTCTGACTTCAAAATAACGATCAGAACTTGTTATGATAATCCCTGGTGCGATCCTTAGCTTCAAAAGGCTTAAGATATGAGTTTTGATGATGAAAAACTGAGGTTCTTCGTCTGGTTTGCGAAACAGAAGCAAGAAGAAGAAAATAATTTCTTCTTGCATGAATTCTGATGAAATAGATCAGACTTCTGCACCGCCACATCCGTCGCGTACCGCGACCAGAAGCCCAAAAAGGCTTCGCGTACCGCGAAGAAATCCGGAGATCTCAGATTTCTATCGTGCATCGCGTACCGCGGAGAATTCTAAGCCCACCTCCGCGTACCGCGGTGAGTCCATTCGACCATTACTTAGAATTTTTCTTCGTTTTTCGATTCCGGGCAATCCGTAACTCGGTTTCACGCACGGTTTTCTCCCATGTTCCCAATTTCTCGCACACTTTAAACCTGTAATGATTAAAATCATCAATTTAACACAGATTCCTAAAACGACCAAACGTGCTCGTGTTATTGATGACGTAATGTTTACCTGCAATTGTCACATATGCTGACAAGCGACGCAAACCGTTGGAGTTCTAGGTTGGAGACAGAGTGTTACTCAAGGTCTCGCTCTGGAAGGGGGTCATTCGGTTTGGCAAACAAGGAAAGTTGAACCCTCGTTACATTGGACCTTTCGAGATCACTAAACGAATAGGCCCTGTGGCCTACGAGCTAAACCTGCCAAACGAGCTGAGCAGTGTACACAACGTATTTCACATCTCAAACCTCAAGAAGTGTTTATCTGATGAAACACTTATTATTCCTCTTGAGGAAATACAGATCGACGAACAATTAAACTTTGTTGAGGAATCGGTGGAAATTATGGACCGGGAAACCAAGAAGCTCAAACTCAGCAAGATACCAATTGTGAAAGTGCGATGGAACTCGTGACGAGGACCGGAATTCACATGGGATCGTGAAGACCAGATGAAACAGAAATACACATACCTGTTCGCGGAACAGACAAACACTGACAACAAGTTGAATTTCGGGACGAAATTCTTTCTAACAAGGGGAGGATGTGACACCCCGCATTTTCCATGTCAGCATTACATTTTATTTAAATGTTATTTAATCACTATTTGTACATTTGGCACTAGAATTAGTTTAATTTAGTGTGACACATGGCATGACGGTACAAACACTGATACACAACATGATAATTCGAGGGATTATCGAGAAACCGCACACACGTGTCAAAAACTCACGAAAGTTGGTGAAAGTCACAACACTTAAGCACAGAAACACTTCACGGATCAATTATGGTTAATAATTGACAATTAGAGGCCCAACGATGCTCAAACGATGTCTTACAGTCGAAAAATGGGCGAAAACAGGCCTAGAACAACAAAATAGGCTTATTGGGCTTGACAAGTGGGCCAGGCGGTACGCCTAACCCGAAACCTTGGACCTAGGCGGTGCGCGCGAGAAGCAGGCGACGCCTCGGATGCCTGACAACCCGCGCGGTACGCCGGGAGCCAAACACCCACGTTGGGCGTTACGCCTGGGCGTCAGAATCGCAAAATCATCTTTTAAACTCCCCAAGCTCATCATCACACTACACACTCATTTTACCTACACCCACACGTCTTAACTCGGCCATTTGCTCTCCCAAACAACTGAAACCCACTGATTTGACTTAGTGGAAGCCATTGGAGCTCCCATTGAAGCCTTAGAGCTTGGAGGTGACCAAGAAGCTTGAAGAAAGCCATTGTCGAAGCTCGAACACCACCATTGTCTCCTTGTTCTCACTCAAACCTACTGTCCAGGAGCTCTAGAGGCTGTCCTCATCACCATCTCAGGACCTTTGAAGCTTTGGAAGGTAGCATTATACTTAAAACCCATCTTTCACACCTTTACACTCACATGCATGGCTTAAAACCCACATGCAAGCACCTATAGTGCACATGCACGAGATTTATTGCTGGGTTTGTTGATCTAAACGTGTTCTTGATGATCTATTATGTTATTGTACGGATTTATGACGATCCAAGATGTTGTACATATATCTATATGCTTAAAATGATGATTTATGATGTTATAGATGCATGCATGTATGATCCATGAGTATTGGGATGAGTTTGAGTGATTGTAGATGTTTATTGATGATATTAGAGGGTTAACTCATGGTTAGATTGTGTTAAAATGGTTAAAAACATGATTTTTATGAATCTTTCTAATAATAGAAACTTTTTATTCACAAAATGATGATGTGGTGAAAATGATGAACATGCATGTATATGAATATGTTGTTTAAATGTATTTAGGATGATATTGATGCTTAGAATATGATTTAGATGTTGGTTATGGTCATTTTTGACATAGTTACCATATTTAGTAACTTTTTAAAGTGAAATGTTGTTAGTTGATGATTATGGTTAAATGAGTATGTTCAAATGATGTTAAATGACATATTATGATGATTGGTGATATGAAAATTTGTTTAGAAGGGTTAGGATGGTTATCTTTATGCAAAACTACAAAGTTACTATTTATAGTAACTTTATTTTTACAAAAACCAATTTATGAACATTTTGTATGATTTGAGCATGCTAAGTGGTTTATTATGTCTTAATATGATGAATGAATGCTAAGTTAGATGGTTTCCGATATCGCATATGCTAAAAATGGAAACTTTCCATTTTAGGAAACTTTTGTGTACTAACATGACATAAGTGACTTATTTGATTTCGTATGATAATGTGCTATGTATTAACATGATCACGTAGGACTAACGGGCATGCTAGAACTTTAAAAACGTTATGCTTTGTGAACTTTCCCTAAATGGAAACTTACTATAAATAGTAAGTTGTCCATAGACGCGACTTACACGTTTTGCACATGACGAGCACCTACACGATTGCTACACGATTCACAACCGTCACACGGTTCACCAACAGGTCGTTGACTTAACACGGTCAAACACGGTCATTGTGGACTGACACGGACAAATATGAACAACCAAGGGGTGTTGACACCAACACGAGCACTAACACGAACACGAGCACGATCGTTACACGAACTCACGTATGGTATACGATATAGGTAGCCGGTGACCGACTACACTACGTGACGCTTCAGGAGCTTACGCTTACATTCGATTCATTTCACTAAGGTGAGTTTACGGCCCCTCTTTACTCTTTTCAAACACTTTTTAATAGGGAGAGAATACTAGTTGCATCGAGTCAAACATTTATACTATGACAAACATTTTTGTGTATGCTGGTTTATTAGACAAACATTAAGTGTTGAACTCGTAACAAGCCCTCACAAAGTCTTACCGTTAATGTACGAACAATGTGGTAGATTTGAATGGATCCGTTTGGGTGTGACTAACCCACGGGGCACAATATTGACTGAGTGTCATAACCCGTGAAATTCTGACCTAACTTACTGTGTGCACGAGACACAGTGGAGGCAAGGACAAACAAGTCTAGTTCGGTAGTGACACACTGACACTTGGAGCCTAGGGCTCGGTACTAACATTATGATTAACAGCATGACACACGTTTTATTACTATATGTATCTATCAAAACCTATGAACTCACCAAGCATTGTGTTGACACTTTTTAAACTTGTATTCTCAGGTAACTGACAGGCTATGGATATCAGGAATGCACATTAAGGAACGAGCAATAGGAACCGCATGCATTTCTGTTTTATCATTTGAAAACAATTTTAATTATGTTATGTAATATTTCAATGTAGTGTACAACAAATCGTATTTTTCGCTGCATGTATCAAACATATTTATTTCCGCTGCTATGATTATTTATTCCGCTGCAAACTATTTTACTAAGTGTATGTTAAACATTGTAATTGTAAACGCATATAGAGGTGTTCTATATGACCTTGAGCTGTGATTCTAGCCACGTCACACCCACGTGGACTGACACTACGAGTGGGAATTGGGGTGTGACACACACGAAGTTTGATTTGTTTAGATCTGTGATTTCATGATTCTATGGTTGATTTGGTGATTTAGTGATGATCTATTGTGATATTGTCTTGGATTTTATAGTTATTTGATGATTTTATTAAGAAATGATTACTTGAGGTCACATGCAAGTATGATCCAAATGGATTCAAATGATTTTGAGTATGAATATGTGAATCTTGATGACATGGGGAGTCATATGGATGATCTATGATAATATTTGTGGTCAAAAGTGTTGATTTAGAGCTTATTGCTATATTTTGAAACTTTGATGATACAAGAAAGTGATCCTTGACGAAATAATGACATGCATGTGTTTAGATCTATGATTTATGATGATATGAAACCATTATGATGCTTATTGATGCATATGAGTGTCTAGAATTGTTAGAAAATGCAATTTCATGATATTTCTAAAAATAGTAACTTTTTAGTTACAATTTGTTTAAAAATGATGAGACTTATGTTGTAATGTGTTCAACATGCTTATTTGATATTAACATGATGATACGAAGTGATATGATTTCATTTGAATGATTGAAACATGATAATTTGTCATAAGTTACTATAAATAGTAACTTTATTTTGCTAAATACGTAAATGGCAATGTGATGAGTACAACAAGCATGATCAAATGGTTATTTAAGACTATGATATTGATACTTAGACGAAATTGGTTACTAAACTTAGTGACATATGCTTATTTTTGCAACTTACTATATTTAGTAACTTTTACATGCAAAACGTGCTTAATCGATTAGTTGTACCTATGTGCTATGTGATAACATGCTCACTTAGGTTAAAAATGCATATTAGAATGATCGGAATATAATTTATTGCATGACTTGCCTAAATTAGGGAACTTTCTTAAAATAGGAACTTACTATAAATAGTAAGTTACCTCACGGATGTGACTTTGGTATCCGCACACTTCACAAGACACTGAATCGCACGTTATACGATCACTTGAACAAAAAACGTCACCAACGGGTCGTTAGGTCAAACACGGTCAATACGGTCAAACACGGTCAACACGACCCACATAACAACTTGGAGTTGTTAAACATGAACACAGTCCTGTGAGACCCACATGTATGTGAACACAAACTTATAACACCTATGTGCTATAGGTAACTGCTAGCCGGCGAGCTACACTGTTCTTGTAAGAACGCATTCCGCTAAACTCAGGTTAGTTTACAGCCCCACTTTTACTCTTTAACTGTTTTTACTAAACTTTTGGGGTGAGAATACTATGCAACTGTTTTAGATGTATGACTGGTATGTTGTAAAATCATTTTCGAGTATAACTATTGTCGCATTAAGCCCTCATGTATCCTTACCGTTAGTTGTATGACAAACGAGTCGTTATTACATAGTACTACTGGGTTTGACTAGTCCCACTCGGCACCAATGTTGACCGGAGGTCATAACGAGTGTAATTTCGATGTTGAATACCGGGTTCAGCGATGACCCGGGGAGGCAAAAGGAAACAGTCGAGTTTCGGTAAGATGAACTGACACACTCCACGGATCGTAGATCCACAAACAACTTAACATACCCAGTATATGGACGTCTATCATTTTATGTCTGTCTAAATACGTAAATGGCAATGTGATGAGTACAACAAGCATGATCAAATGGTTATTTAAGACTATGATATTGATACTTAGACGAAATTGGTTACTAAACTTAGTGACATATGCTTATTTTTGCAACTTGCTATATTTAGTAACTTTTACATGCAAAACGTGCTTAATCGATTAGTTGTAACTATGTGCTATGTGATAACATGCTCACTTAGGTTAAAAATGCATATTAGAATGATCGGAATATAATCGAGACTTGCAAGATGGCCGACCACAACAACGACGCTAGCAGAAACCCGGGGAAGCGCCCGGTGATCGATGATCTGACTGTGGAGAGTCGTCGACGAGTTGATGACATTGTGGCACAGGTAGATGCCGAGATGGATTGACGCGCCAGACAGACTATGCGTGATCGGTTTTGGGGTTGGTTCCCCATGACCATACAGGAGTGGATTCCAGGTGTGATTAAATACCCATTCACAAGCTCTCCCGACTGTGATTCAAGTTGAACATCGGCCGAAAGCTTCTTGAACTTGAAATCTCTTAGATAAAATCCATTCTTGGTAATCTATTATTCCATTTCACTCGTATTGATCTAGTGACCAATAGCCCTAAGGTTTTCGGGGCTCACAAACATATGTTTCAGGGAATTCGATCGCTACCCCATTTGGGTTCATACTGGATCAGGGGTCGATTTAATAGTTATGTCAACTATTTTGAAATATATATATATATATATATATATATATATATATATATAAAATAACAAAGTTTGATAACTATTTTCAGATCTTTTAAAAACTATATTTTCATTTCTTAAAATCAAATAATATAATTATAAATAAAAAATGAACACCACATATAATCTTATGAGATTATTTATGATTAAATCATAATATAGAACTCCAAATTTTGATTGTTATAATATAATAAACGATATGAATCTCATATAAATTAATTATGAGATAATCACATAATTATTCTAAATAATTATGAATATATATTATATTTATAAAAGTTTTAAGATATGTTTTATTTAAATCATTTAAATAAAATGAAAATAGCAGATGCTGATACACATCAACAAATATTAATTCTAGGATTTTCAAAACAAATGATAATTAAAAAAAATATTAAAGATTCTATTTGTTAAATAAATTATAATACACAAATATTCTCAAAATATTTTTTTGAATATTTCAAAATTATGGAAATATTATTAAATATTCTTAAAACATTTATTCTAGTTTACTCAAATAATAATGTTTATAAACATATAAACAGAATATTTTATATTTTATTATATTTTATTTATTGTGAGAATATTTATTTGATAAATATTCCGATTTATCCATTTAAACTTAGATTTATTCAATCAGGACTTTCATTTTAAAACATAGATTTAGGGCTTCAAACTTTAGGAATACTTAAGTTATTAAGTTATGCCTATGAACTTTATGGTGAGTAGATAGGCTTGCTTTCTTAATTTCTATTTTGGAACTAGCTAACCATTCAAACATGTGAGATTTCTTTACACTCCCTTTTTACATCATTTGTTTTAGGGATGTTGCACATGTATTCAAACTTTTATTTATTCAATCAATGATGCAAGGCTTATACCTAGTTAGTTTTATGTGTTAGATGTTACGCTTATACAATGTGTTGAATTCTATATGTATTGCCAGTCAACAATTTAATATTTAGTAGCCTAAGATGTGTTAGATATCATCATTGCATTGACTTTTGTCATTGTGTGAAAAAAGGTGAAAATTACACCTAGCAAACGTGTTGAATTACAAATGTTAATTTATAGTATGACCATATTTGAATTAACATTTTATAAGGATACTTGTTTGGATAAAAGCTATGGTTTTTTATTTATTCATTCTATTTATTCAAACTCTTATTCATAGTGTGCTTAAGATACATATTCTAGTTAGGCTATAGTTTGCATCCTTTTTATATGTATTATTCAAACTATGTGTGTGATTACACCAACTATGCAAATAGTTGACAAACTCTTATTCTACGTGTTTAACAGGCTAAGGTTAAGACATGATGAAGACATATGGATATGATTAGCAGACCTAGTTATTCTTAAAACAATGTATAGAATTTCAATTGTAATACATTAGACATTCAATTTGTATAATGTTTTATTGTGATTCAATAAATGTTGTATATAATTATTAACAATGATGCTTTAAATATTAAAATGTTATAATAGCACCATGAGCTAATGAACAATCAAACTCACACCCGACGTGTTCAGCCTTCTGTCAGGGTGTGGCAGATTGGTATAAGAGCAATGATTATATGGATATTTGTTATTAGATAGAGAAAACTACCTCAAAGAATCTTTACAGGCTAGATGATCTCGAAGGATAACACATCCTAGTCAAGAATATAAAATAAAACTATCATGTTCAACATTCCAAGGGGTTATTTCACTTCTTTATGCTAAACTAGAAGTTGAAAATTATAAGTGACCAAGTGTAAAACCAGACAAATTTCAGTAAACGCTTCGTTGCTAACCGAATCAAATGGGATAGGCCCAGTTAAGCTCAACGAGGCTCACTAAGAACTAAGGCACAAACTAAAGCCCGATCTATAAAGTTAAACCATTTAAACCTACAAACATTTCTTAACAAATGTAATTTGAATTAGTTGATATTTGTAAACTTAAATAAAAGTTTAAATAAAGAATATATATTTATTTAGAAATTTCATAATTAACTTCATATTAAATTTATTTACTTAATAATACGTTAATTATTATTAATATTCATGATTTAATACGTAAGATCTATGTAAGTGAGTCAATTATTTAATACTCTTTAGAGAAAAATCCATTCAATAAATCGACAAAAAAGAATATCTTTTCACGTAAAGCAAAACTTTCTAACCATAAATCTATACGTTGTCCTCACTATTTTAACTTTATATATAATAAAATAAAAAGTAAAATTTTCAAGATGGTGTATGATATTTGCTATTATTCTACTTTTGATCCATATATTTCATAACTTATACATATAATCTCAAACTTTAAATATTTATAATTCTTAAATCATTAAATTAACATCATATACTTAATCAAATTACGCTCACATAAAGACTGTATATGTTATAAATGATTAAAGTCTGGGATTGTATAAGTATTTATAAAATATAAGAATTAAGCGTAAATTACTAACAAAACATATAAACTATATCGACAATTTATGCGGATCTGAAAAAAAAAAGGTTGGCAGACACAAATCTTTCAAAATTAAAGGGTGTAATATGAAAATAAAGAGAGGCTGCAACGACTTTCTCGTAAAACCCGAATTAGAAACACGATTTCATCACCGAAACACTTTATCTGCTCATCATTTATCCATATAATAATCGCATTTCACACGGATTTCATCAATTATATATACTATTTTCAAGATCCCATTCAAACCCCCAATCGTCCCTTTGTTTGCTCGCAATCGGGAGCTTCAAATTAGCTCTCGATTGAACCCCTTTTCGATTCCATCTTTGCTGCATCAAAATCATGGTTTGAACATTTGATTACGTTACAGATTCCCCCCATTTTAGTCAATAATCGTTGTAAAAATCGAATTCACGATCACCATGGACAGAGCAGCTCAATTGAAACGCGGGATTTCGCGCCAATTGTCCACCGGATCCATGAAACTCACCGCGAAATTCAGCTTCAAGCGTCAGAATTCGTTGGACCCTCGTTCGAATAACGTTCGGTTCAGATTTGGGCGGCAATCGTCGCTGGACCCGATTCGACGGACACCCACTAAGGAGGATGATCTTACGCTTCCTGGAAATCTTGATTCGACTATGCAATTGCTGTTTGCTGCTTGCAAAGGAGATGTTCAAGGTGTGAAAGAGTTGATTGATGATGGGGTTGATGTTAATAGCATTGATCTTGATGGTAGGACTGCTTTGCATATTGCTGCCTGTGAAGGGCATGTTGATGTTGTTCAGCTTTTGTTGAGTCGCAAGGCGAACATTGATGCTCGTGATCGTTGGGGCAGCACGGTATGTATCTGATTTGATCATGTTTGAATTGTTTTGAAAGATGATTATTTGATCAAATGATTAAATCAGACAAATTGATGAGTTTGGTTTAATTTCCAATTTGGGTTTTGCTTGCTGTTTGTTTAAAGTTTGAATTTGACAACCTTCCAACCGGTTGGGTGTTCATAAGCCGAACCGAATCGAGCCGGGGCTCAGCTCGGATTTAAGCCGAGCCTGGCTCGGCTTGGCTTAGATTGTAAACCGAGCCTGAAATCTTGGCTCGGACTCAGGTTGTTTTTAACCAAACTAGCTCGGCTTGGTTCGTTTTTGGCTAAGCTTTATATAAGAAATTTAATATTTGAATTGCTTTCAGCTCAACTCGGGTCGTTTTCTCCAATGAGTCTTGACTTCTACAAAGGCCACATGCAAGAAATATATGGCTGTCTGTGACCGACTGACATCTGGCTGTGACCGCGTTAGATCCGACCTGCGTGTGGCTGTGACGCGTTAGATCCGACCTGCGTGTAATCGAGACCAACCGTTGTGTGGCCGTGACCACGCGAGAAACGTCTGGTGTGTGGACCATGGCTCCATCGTATTTGGGAATTATGGTTTGAGAAGTAAAGAGTAAAGAGACGTAAATATGTAGAATTGAGAATTAAGAATATAATTTAGGAATGAGGGATTAGTGGAGCACGCGAGAATTGAAAATTATTCCATATTTCCGTCTTCTTTTCTTTTTTCTTCTCTTTTTTCCTTTTTTTAACATAATTACAAAATAACACCAAAGTATATTTATTATTGTTGTACTAACGAGCCGAGCAACAAGCGAAATACGAGACGAGCCAGCCTTGGCTTGGACTCGGCCCGGTTACAAAACGAGCTGGCTCGGTTCAGCTCAGTTACAAACGAGCTTTATCCGAGCTTTTTTAGAACGAGCTACGAGCCGAATCCGAGCTTCGAGCTTTTTGGACAGCCCTACTTCAAGGGATGCCTCCCTGTTCCCCTCGTCTTAGGTTCAAATCTGGTTTTGCCTGGTTTCTTGCCATAACCTATTGAAGGCCACCTGCCCAATGCAAGCTACAATTTACCTCATCATGTTGGTTAGCCGGATACTCGCGGCCTGGCGAGTCAATTTGGTTTTCTAGTAACATGTTCTTATGGTTACGATAAAAGAACATGAATTTGACATTCATTGGCTCAAATTTAACTAGATCACATTAAATTCTCTCCTAAAATATGATTCTTTCCAAGAATCCCAAGAATTAAGATTGATTCATCATAATATTCATTTGATAATTGATTTTGAGATGGAATTGTTTTGGGATTTCATGCTAATGTCATTCAGGTTATATACTTATATCATAACCAACATGAGTTTATTATTATTAGTTTTGATTGTGACAGGCAGCTGCTGATGCCAGATTCTATGGAAATGTAGAAACATACAATATATTGAAGGCCCGTGGAGCCAAAGTTCCGGTATTTTGGAATTTATATTTTTATAGTATGTTGTTATTTTTGTATTCGGGGGACTCTTACGAAGCAGCCTCTCTATTATTTTTGGAATTTATATTTTTATAGTATGTTGTTACGAAGGCCTGTTGTTATTTTTATATTGAAGATATTGTAATGAATTTGTTTTAATCTGACAGAAAACTAGAAAGACACCTATGACCGTTGCAAATCCTCGAGAGGTTCCGGAGTACGAGCTCAATCCTCTAGAGCTTCAGATTCGCAAAAGTGATGGCATCTCAAAGGTATGATTGTATTTCTTTCAATGTAATTTTGCCTCTAGCTTGGGAGAAAGTTGAAGTTCGGTGTGTTGGGTGATGGGTCAAAATACAGTTCACGTTGAAACGGTTAAATACGGGTCAGGTTGGTCCGCATACATTTTGTCTGTCTTTTTTAATTTTTACAAAGAAGTAACATGGTAATCACATTTACAAAGACGAGATTATTGCCATGCTAATCTAAATACATGAATGAAATGATCTAGTAGGTTGTATGCACTAAAAGTAGACTTTGGATGATTTTCAATATGTTTGACTAATTCCTTGTTGTTAATTCGCTATTGTTGTTATTGTTATTATATTTATTATTATTATTATTTATTTCATCAATTTTAAATTAAATACAAACTCAAATCCACCATTTACAAGTAAATGACGTCAATTTATGCATTACCTGACTTTAAACTGTAATATTAATGAATTATTGACTTTGACTATGAAATAACCAATTTATGCATTACCCCGATCTGGTATATTATATTATACTATACTATACTATACTATACTATACTATACTATACTATACTATACTATACTATACTATACTATACTATACTATACTATACTATACTATACTATACTATACTATACTATACTATATTATATATATATATATATGGGTCCCGATGATTGTAACCACTCTAAGATTAAATCTAAGCAATGTAAACTCTCTCAGATTGAATCCCGACCATTTCAAATCGGTAGTTGAAACGGTTTGGGGATTACAAGCGGTTACCATATAGCCAACTCCCTACCCATTTTCCCCATTCCCCTACCTTAAATCCCGTCTCACCTTCAATTCCATCCATTCTTAAATCTTGTGTGTGACGTCAATATGATTTAATTTTCTTATAATAAATTTTGATTTTAACCTATCTTAGTATTTGCAATTTAATTAATAAAAAAATTTGTTTAGAATGCAATTTAATAAAGTCAAATATCGTAACATTAAAATATCCGACCACTGTACGGGTATAAAACTAGTTAGATGAGTTGCATCAGAGAGACCTCCGGCTCAGAAACCCCTTTCTTTTTAGAAAAAAAAGTCACATACCGAGAACATATATGAAAAACCAATTTCATACCTCAGAAAATATTATAACATCCCAACAAATGTCATAAAAAATGTTTTTTTTTTTTTAAATATTCTGTCATGCTAATTACAGATTTATACTTGTATCTCCTTTTTGTGCATCTTCTGGTTTATGCTTTATCTTATTCTCTCATTCTATCTCAAATCTTATATCAACTTTTGTACATTTTGAAAGGGAACCTATCAAGTCGCTAAATGGAATGGCACAAAAGTTTCTGTGAAGATACTAGACAAAGATACCTATACTGACCCTGAATGCATGTATGTGGTTAATTATCCTTGTTCCATCTGTTGTCATTTTTATATAAACTAAATGAAATGGCACAAAAGTTCCTTGAACCTGTAATTATAGACCCGAGCCCATGTTGATTTGTTACCCAATCTGCCCAACTACTTGTTTTGATCCAAACTATGCCTGGCAAACTGGGTGGGTTGGGTCGGGTAGTGTAACGGGTCAGAACGGATCCGGGTCAGGATAGGTGTGGGTAAGAACGAGTTTTGACCAAAATCAGTTCAGGTCGAAATGGGTTGTTCTTAAAAAACATCAATTTAGTTTAAGTTAAAATATGTTATAAGTAAACAAATAGCCCATTATGATCATTTTTAATAATTTTCTCATCAAATATGTTATTTATCATGCTTAAATGTTTGAATCCATTGCATTCACATAGTTTTTAGGTTACCCATCTTGACCCGTATTGTGTTAAGTGTTACCCATCTCTACCCATTCCATATTATGATGTTACCATTTCAACCCATTATACTACAATTGATTACCCAAACTAACCCATTTCTTTTGATTTTAGTAAAAATTGGCACCTCTTATCCAAACCCATGTTGATTTGTTACCCAATCTGCCCAACTACTTATTCTGGCTTCACATTACACTCTGATAATTAGAGCAAACTTGATTTTTCTTCATATTAATGCAGAAATGCTTTCAAATACGAACTGACGTTGTTGGAGAAGGTACGGCATCCTAATGTGGTTCAGTTTGTCGGAGCAGTCACCCAAAATATCCCCATGATGATTGTTTCTGAGTATCATCCCGGAGTAAGTCAATAAAGATAAAAATAAAACCAAAATAATAACAATAGTATATTAAAAATAATAATAGTAGTAATAATCAGAAAGGAATCAAATCTAAAAAAAGCAGTCTTGATTTCATAATAACATAAAAATTCTGAATTCATGTTGAATTTGCAGGGTGACCTTAGAGACTATCTTCAAAGGAAAGGTCGCTTGTCGCCATCCAAAGCTCTTAGATTTGCTCTTGATATTGCCAGGCAAGTACAATATTATGTACATGTTTGTAAATTCAGTTCATGTATGAGTTAAACGGTTTAATTTGGGTTGGGTCAATGTGGTAAATTCTATAATATCATCCTTAAAGGAAGTGTATCAAATAGTTTAATTATGCAGTAACATAACTGGGCCCCGTTCGTGATGCGCGCATATAATGTGTATATGTATTGGCCCTCTAGGGGCAAAAGTAAAATTGCAGTAATGTTGAGGTTATTTTACTTATTTTTTTATGAAAATAACGTTAAAAGTATTGAGTTGGTCGGTTAATCATGCATCATGAGTTGGGGTCTCATTGGAGGCAGCCTCTTTATTCCGACGGGGTAAAGGTAAGGCTGTCTACATCTTACCCTCCTCAGACCCTACCTTAGCTTTGCTAATGGAGGGATATACTGAATACAATAACGATATTCAGTAACATAACTATATAAGTTGATAACTCCTCATTTGTGTATGATTATGATATGCTTTGTATTTGCCACTTTTAACATCCAAGTTGAATGCAATTTGGCAGGGGAATGTGTTATCTTCATGAATGTAAACCGGACCCGATTATTCACTGTGATTTAAGGCCAAAGTAAGGCAACTAATATAAGTTGATTATTCTGTAACATAACTTGTATGAGTTTGTGTTTTGAGATTTTTTTAATAATTGAAATTTTGGTAAGGTGCCAGAAATATTTTGCTGGATAGTGCGGGCCACTTGAAGATTGCAGGATTTGGGTTAATCCGATTGTCTAAAATTTCACCAGATAAAGCAAGATTAGCAAGACCATTTACCATTGATCAAGCAAGTAAGTCTGAAAATACATCAATGTTTTCTTCTCTCGTCAAAGATATACGCGGTTTTACGTTTTGTAGCCTAGTTTTGATTAAATACAAGTGAAACATCACATTGTACATTATCTATATTGAAGCTAAATTCAAATGTTATTTGTAGATTTATATATTGCACCAGAGATTTATAAAGATGAATTGTTTGATAGAGGCGTCGATGTGTACTCTTTTGGCCTTATTCTTTACGAGGTAACTTTTCTATATGCATATTAATTTTTTTTAACTATAACATCTAGATTTCCAAGTATAAAATTACCACAACTTGTAGTCTGAAGGATTTATACCCATAACCATTTGGTTGGGGAATACACCACTTTACCACTAAGATGTCCTTTTGGGACATTTCATAGTAATATGGATGTAAATTCTTAATTTCATATAATATATAAAGTTGATGTGGTACATTCAATTCATTTTTGGATAGATTGGTTTATTTGGAAAAATATTTTTTCCAAACAAACAAACATACCTACAAGTGAATAGGAAAGTTAAGATTTGAGCTAAGATGGAAACATGCCAAATGGATTGAATGGGTCAAAGGGGCAGAGTTCCCACAGTGTATTGAAAACTTGCAGTAAATTAGTAATATGGTTTTTTAAAAATGTGGACTGATTAGTTATAACGTTAAAAAAGAGATGACAACAGTAGTTGTGGATTGGCCAGACCTAGGCGGGTTTGGCTATATGTTTTGAGTCAAACCGACACCCACTTGACCCACCCATATTGTCACCTCTAGTATAAAGTAATATATCATATCATACATATATATATATGTATCCCTTTCCCTATTCCATTTTTTTTTCATAAATTCATCTTGGATTAGTTTTTTTTTTTTTGTTAATTTAATGAAAATTAAAGATATTTTTCATAAAATGTATCTTGAACCTTTGGTATTGAATTTGTTTACAATGTTGTTAGATGATGGAGGGGGTCCAACCATTTCATCCCAAGGCTCCCGAGGAGGTTGTTAAGCTGATGTGTGTAGACGTCAATAGACCGTTGTTCAAGTCAAAATCTAAATATTATCCTCCCGAATTAAAAGAGTATGTCATTTTTGTATCCAACATCTTCAAAATGGCTGGTAATGGGTTCAGGTCAAAACTAGTATTGTCTTGTGTGGTTCAAAAAAGTGGCCAAAGAGGTTCGGGTGATCGGGTCAAATGGGCAATTCCTTGTTAGGTTTGGATTGACACAAAGCATTTTCTAGTCCAAAAATTTATAAATGATTAGCATATTGATTTTAATTTAGAAGATTATATTGTTTTAGACTTTATTAGCAACCTTATTTTTTGAATATGATTTAAGAGGTTTGACACATTTATTATGGGGGACTTTTGATCTGTTTGACCCATTTGATACTTTCAAGTTGTTTTTTTAGTAAGTTAAGGCTAAAACATCACTCAAATAAACCAGTTTATAAGTAAACATTTCATATATATTTAACGAAGTCTTCAATTCATTTTATGAATAAAATGTGACTAATTATCCATCCAACAAAACTGCTTGTTAATATATATTTTATTTTATTTTTCAGATTGATTGAGGAGTGTTGGTATCCGGAATTGGCGATAAGGCCAAAATTTTCAGAGGTCATCATACGACTCGACAAAATTGTCGGAAATTGCACGAAACAAGGATGGTGGAAAGATACATTTAAGCTTCCATGGTATGTTTTCTATCAAACAAACAGTTATTTTGTGTTGGTGCCATCTTGTATTCATGAGATTATGAAACAATGTTGCAGGAAGTAAAGATGATATTATGAATGTTGAAGATGAAGTGGTTCAGCTGGTGATGGAATCAGGTGGTTTTGTAGGAGGGATAACTGGGGCTTGTTTGTAAATTTCAGGCTTACAAAAGCTGCAAGATAAAGTGGAGTCCAATTTTCTTGTTTTCTTTTTTGTGAAAATTGTTTTGGTATATTTAAAGTTGATACAACCTGTGATATAACTTTGTAAAACTTATTTTAGTGTCTTTTTTTACTAGCTTACCAAGTTTTTATTAATAATATCTCCAACAAATGTATGTGAAGTATCTATGCTTTTATTCATCAAAATTATATGCAACACCTCTAGTTTCATAATAATATAATGCTTAAAAATTTGAATTTGTACTTTTTTACAAAAAAATTACATATGTTCTAGTTACAAATATTACATTTTAGTTTCTTAATTTACATATACAAATAAAAGACGAAAGCATTGTACATGTGTTTATAAGAAATACATGCCCAATTAGGTTTTACACTACGTGTTACATATGAAGGAAAAAAATACGAACATGTGTCACACAACTTTTATTCAACTAAAAGCCAAGCATGTGAAGTAGGGGGTCGTTTGGGTTGGTTCCTTGGGTTTCGGGTTGTTCAGGTCGGTTTATTCTGGTTTTTTTAATATGGAAATGGAACCGAGAACCGAACAATATAACTAAAGTTTAATTGGTTCTCAGGTTTAATCAAGATAGGTTAAGTGGTTCTCGGGTTTAATCAGGACAAGTTAAATAGTTCTCGGGTAACACTTGAATAACAAATATTCTATTTTTGAAACAAATAAAATCAAAAACATGTTTAACCAAACCATACATTTTTTTAATAATTTCAAATGTTTAACCAAACATAAACCAGAATATGTTTAACCAAATGAACTTAATTAGTATAAATATAGATCCTTTATGAACTATAAATTTCGAATAACTGAACCAACACTTCATATAATTTCATCAAACACAATGCGATAAATAATATGTTGTTGTAAAATGGTTTGATGAGATTTAAATACATACTTGCGTGATTTGATTGACTTTGGTAGAGTCTACAAGGTTTCTAAAACTTTCTCCATGGGTGATGAGGTTTCTAATACAAACTTGCATGATGAGATTTAAAACCCTTAGATCGGGTATTTCAGGTTTACCCGAACTGTCTCCATGGATACCCAAAGAATGAATCATTATAAGTCGTCGGGTTTGGGTAATAGGCTTTCTCGGGTTGGGTATTTTCGGGTTTCGATTTATTCGGGTTTGGGTAGGTTTTTCCGGGTGGGTTCTTCGGGTTCGGGTAAAAAACTCTCCACTAATGTGAAGCACATAACACAAGCAATCATTTTTTATACTTCACTATGTTGAAGCACCTAAATGGTTGTGGCAATCACAACCCCTTGAATACTTCATTATGTTGAATCCTAGAATATAATGCAAGAAAGAACACAAATACCTTAACACACATTACCATGTTATATCCATTAAATGCATGCCCATGATATCATAATTCCACCACATTAAGTTCCAATATACTCTACAAGGTCTCTCTATGAACCTAAGTATCAACCTTGACAATCCATATATTGTAAGAGTTGGGTTCACGTTTTTATTACAATACAATAATAAAATATAAATAATAAGGGGAAATAATCTAGTACATTACCGGTTACACAATTAAAATAAAAGAATATAAATTACAAATTCGTATACCAAACTTGTTTTGATCCATGCATTTGTTGGGTGCTCTAAGTAGCTTGTTTGACTAGACCATGCTAGCCCCCAGTTCAATACTGCTAAGATAATGTTAGTTGCGTTGAACTTATCATGAGTTTTTTCAGAAGACATTTTCGAGGTAAGGGAGATAGAACTGGAAGTTCCTATACCCAATACTCATAAGTAGGATCATTGGTCCTTGCCTGTAGATCGAACTTGGTTGAAATATTATGGAAAGGTAATTATCAAAATTATGAACAATTGCTTATAAGAAACAATTTCAAGGCAGATGCAAGTTATGTATGTCTTCTTCTCATCCACGCAAGATGGGAATGCCAAAATTTTATGAGTTAAGGTATCATTGCTTTGTTCTAGGCAAAGTGACTCGAGCTTTTATTAAACAATATAGCATGAACTCTTTCAAATCGAAGTGGGATTTTGTGGTGCAAGGTAAGCGGCATTGGTATTTTGCAGCCAAATGCCTCATGTTATTTGCAAGGCAAGGTGATGTAACCCTCAAAATTCTCTCACATATGACACGTGTTTAAAACACCCTCAGAGTTAGGTCCTAGATTTTTTTCAAAATTAAACATCAATTTTTGAGCACAACGTAACCCAACCCATCACAAAACTATTTACAAATATGTTAATTGTAATTAAACCCTACGTCATCTACAACCATTCACAAAAAGTTGGGTTTTCAACCAAACAAACGTGTTCGATCCGAGTCCTTGAAAGCAATCCGATCACATACACTTTTACCCTTTTCGTTCACCTGAAAATGCCACATTTAATCCACCGTTAGTTCGATAGAACTAAATAAGATCACCCGTCTATTTCCCCAAGTGTATCCCATACCACCATATGGATACAATACCAAAGTCCCAAACATAATTTGGTAACATTATTCAACTCGAACCCAAAACGATTTAATAATGGGTCGTTTTCACCCAAAACCCCTTAAATCTCTAATTCTTGCCCAAAACAATTAGATTTACCCATGGAATCCACATCAAAGCTGAAATAAGTCAATCTATGACATTTTCAAAGATACAGACGCAACATGGGCGTGTTCCGAAGGAACATGGCATGTTAGAAGGTTTCCAGAAATCTGATGTGCAGATGTGACATGGGCATGTTCTAGGGGACATGACCATGTTAAAACCCCTTCCATACATATATTTTTTCTTTGTTCTCTCCCCTCATCACTTTTCACTAAGGATTTCAAAATGTACAACCACAAAAATATATTAAACACATGAAATTCATATTCATAGCACTTTGAAACACCAATAAAGTGTTAGAACATGAAACCACCCACAAAAAGTCAAATTTCACACAATTTTCTTAAGACCTTCTTTTTCACCAAGGACTCTCAAGATAGGTAATCACACCACTTGTGATTTACCTAAACTCCTTAAATTCACCATAGGAAGATCACACCACTTGTTATTTGAGAGGCCCCGAGTCCCGGGAGTCCCCTCGGTTGGCAAAACATCAAACCCATAGTCCTTAAACCATAATTACATTACTATAGCAGCGGAATTTAAGGTGATGACATAAAATAATATACACATACTAAACAAACGTTAAAACATAGCCCACACTTATAACAGTTATATAATATAGCCAGTCTATGCCAGGGTAGTCCTCAACGTATGCCACGAGCCATCATGTTATCCTTTCTCAAAATATTCAACCAGATATGCATGTAAAACAAGTCAGCTTTATGCTGGTGAGTTCTAAGTTAGATTTTTAAATAAATCTTTAATCATTCATATCATCACATCACATAATTCAATACATAACATACATATCATCATAACATTAATAATACTGTGCAGAAACTTTAGCCTGAACTGCTGACCGAGGTCAGCATGCATGTGCAGCACAAGACTCTATAACTATCAACCCGAAGTTGACAACTCATGCATGCATAAGATTTCCTCAACTGGCGACACAAAGTCGACAGAGTTGTGTTTCCACAAGACTCTTTAACTATCAACCGAAGTTGACAGCTCATACCGGTACAAGACTTCTTTACATACATCATTCATACATAACATGGTTTAAATCATTTAAACCATCATAAACATAAACACTTTATCGCACCTCAGTGCTCAAATTCTGCCCAACCGCAGCCGGGACTTCAAAACCATATTCTATGCTCGACCTCGGCCGAGACTTTGAAAAAAAACATTTCTTTCTCAACCGCAGTTGAGACTTAAAACATTCTTTACCTGAAAACATTCTTTACTTTAACATATTCTTTTATCTGACCGTAGTCAGATAAAACAATCATTTTCATAAAATAACTATATAACATGCATAACAGCCCAAAATGATAAAACATTTAAAATGGGGCTACAAAGAACTCACCTGAGCTTAGTAAAGCACAATTTGCTAGCTTTTCTTCCTTTCCTTACTTTCTTACTTCAGAATGATATCCTATTAATATGAATATATTATCATGATTATAACCTTATCATGAAGGTGCTCAAATTTACGATTACCGCTCGAAACTTCGGCATGTCGTAACTTTCATTCGGAGGCTTGTTTCAAAATTTCGCTTACACTCATGTTGACCATTTTTATCTCTACAATCTTGTTATGCTTAAAGACTACTTATTTGCTCGGCTTAAATAAGTGTATTCTTTTATTTAATTAATTCGTCTTAGGGCGTTGCTAAACTTACTGTATAATAACATGTGTTTAAGGCAACCCAAAGAGTATACAAATTATATCCTCATAAAACTCATGAAAACTTTATCATTATCTAGATGTGATTGAGCTTCAATCAAATCAAGTTCATGTTCATCATCAAAACCAAAACTCTGTCTAAACATGGTGTTGATCTCTTTAATCAATCAAAACTAAACTAACACGAGATGAGAATCATGAACACATACCTTAACGATTGATCTATTCTTCTTGATGCACTTCTTTGCTCGTACGAAGCATACATCTGTTAGAAGATTTCTAAATGAAAACTTGAGAATGCGATCTGCTCCTATGTGTACTCAATCTTGCTTAAGACAATTAACGTGGATACATATAGTCCATTCGAAATTTCTTGTTGCTTGAGGGATGAATTATGGCCACAAATACAGTCTGATATAAATCCAATATGTTGACTTTCATTTGATGAATTAATTTGAATTTACACTTAGGGCCCTTGCACTTTGAGGTTCTATTTTTAAAACCCCCTTCTACTTTGCTCACATATTTTTAATATTCACGAACTTATATCGTGTTCATACTTTATCGTATAACCGTCCCGCTTATATTAATGTGATCGTAATTACTTCGGGAACGTTTATAAAATTTCGAACCCAAACGGTCACATAAATTTTTACACGTTATTAATAGGCTTTATAACGTGTCCATACATTATCAGATATTTTTATCGTTTATATCATTTTGATCGTAATTACTTTACGAACGTTTATATAAAATTTGGACATAAACGGTTACTGAAATTTGCGGTTGTTACATTATTCAACCCATTCCGCATTCACACCTCTTGTGAATCGTTTCACCAATTTCGGTCAATTTCTACCCAAATCCTTTGAGACCTCCTTTTTCACCAAGGATTCCCAAGGTAGGTAATCACACCACTTGTGATTTACCTAAACTCCATAAATTCATCATAGGAAGATCACACCACTTGTGATTCGACCCATTTCACATTCACACCTCTTGTGAATTGTTTGACCATTTTCAGTCAAACTGCAAATAAGAAGTTCACATCACTTGTGAATCATTCTTAATTCTCTACACCAATTGTGAACATACTACATTACAATAACTAAGCAAATATAACACCTATTGTAAGTTATTGTCAAGAAACAAACATACAAACACCAGTTTGAATTGTTTGACCATTTTCGATCAAACTTCTAATAAGAAGTTCACACCTCTTGTGAATCATTCCTATTTTTACACATCACCTGTAAACATACCAAATCACAATAACTAAGCAATTTAAACACCTATTATACACCAATTTAATCACCAAACACCCAAATTCATGCATACGCCAACTATATACCCATTGAATCAACAAACACCAAATTCATACATACCCCAAGTATACACCAATTTAATCACCAAACACACGCACAAGTTGATGTCACTATCGGTTCAACCGCCCAATTTGACTAATTTCAACAATGGATCAACCACCTAGTTTGACTAATTTCAATATTAGGTCAACCACCAAGTTTGACTAATTTCAACAATTTGGTCAATCACCTAGGTTTGACTAATTCCAACAATTTAGTCAATCGATCAGTTTGACTAATTTCAATATTAGGTCAACCACCAAGTTTGACTAATTTCAACAATTTGGTCAATCACCTAGGTTTGACTAATTCCAACAATTTAGTCAATTGCTCAATTTGACTAATTTCAACAATAGGTCAACCACCTAGTTTTGGTTAAATAACCAAATTAAATTCACCCACATGTGGATTACCCCCAAAGCCACACTAAGGTGGACTTACATGCCAAACTCAATGTCATTCCAAGATGGACTTACATGACACACCCAAAGCCATACAAGATGGACTTACATGACACACCCATAGCCATTCCAAGATGGACTTACAAGTTCTTTCACACAAATGTGAATCATCACCAAATGTCATAATTCATGGTCTTATTCCACACGAATATGGATCAAACACCAATTCTTGTGTCGCTTATTATCAAACCCATAATGACACTATATCAAGTTATGTTATTCTAACATAACTTTCATTAACCACAAAAAAGACTCATACAAAATAGTCAACATTCAACATACCACACCAACACTAATATGACTTACGGTTGCATATTTAGTGAGTAAGTTACTCACCTTAGCCCGTAGGATTACCACCAAAATCATCTTGTTCTTCCCAAGCCGTTGAATTGTTCCTTGACTTTCACCACCAATAGCTAGTTGTATTACACACATACAACTACAGTCAATACACATAACTCATTTTTACATTCATTCTACCTATTTGACTTGTTTTCACCATAAGTTAGTATATAGTAATGGTTATGCACAAATTCACCATTTCATTCATGTAAACCCCAAATTTGAAGCATTTCATCAAACACCTTGTGTGCATAACTTAATCAACTATTCCTCTTTGATGTTTAGTCACTCATTAATCCCACTTGTGATTCTCAAATCACTAAAATCTCAATTTTCATCAAAGATAGTTAAAAAACTACCCAAACACATCCAAAACCATAATTTAAACACCCTTTTCCACCCCATTATCATGTTCACATCGGTTTTCAACAAAACTGTCACACCCCCTGCGCCGCGTGCGGAATCCACGGCGCGGTGACAATCAATGGTTGAATCATGCTCAAGTATTGAATAAGAACAACCACAATGCATTACTAGATTTCATAAATATTAGACCATTGTTTAGTTACAGACAATCTATCTATGTTACCAAAAGAACGACAACTACAGACCCAAAAATAATGATTACAAAATAAGACTCAAACAAGACAATCAAACAATTAGGATTAAGTGTGTTTCTAAATCCATCCTAGCTTGTTTCTTCATCTTGTTCTATCTTACAACGGTCTCCTTAGTTGTCCTTGAAAGTATACTAAACATGATTACCTGAAACACGTGAAAAGTAACTGTCAACTACAAAAGTAGTTGGTGAGAACAATAGGTTTAACATTTGTAAATAATGAATCCGCATTGTAAGGCATATGTATAAAACAATGAATGAAAATACATGGATGGTTGCAACCCAAACTAACATCAAGTCTGTAAAACGTGTGCAAACAGTCAAAAGACTGTTTACTAGAAAAGCCAACATATAATCAAGTCCCAAACTACGTTTGGAGTCAGAAAATGTATCAGCAACTTTGATATAACCATAATGTAACCAACTCTACAGTTAGCTTTTAAAACAAATTTAAAAGCTAACTCCATCTTTGGTCTGTCCAAATGTGTCCGCTTTCCCTTGTTGTGATCACCCAGTACTAACGCTAAATGAATATGTAACTTGATGTATGTATAAGTTTGTTCACAACGATGAACACCATGTTTTTTAAATACTATGACTTGAAACCATTGATTGAAATGCCTTATTTGATTATCATGATTTGAAAACCTTGCTTGAATACCATGAATTGAAAACCTTGCTTGAATACCATGAATTGAAATCCTTTGGTTGAATACCGAGAATAGAGTCCTTGTGTTATAACAAGGTTTAAAAATATCATTTTATTGAAAACACAAGATTTTAATAAAAGAGTTTATAAAACTTATTCCTTAAAAGTATTTATCAGTTATTAAAACCATTTATGTAAAAATTGGTGTAAAACAGTTAGTGAACCTTTTATAAAACATTTTAGTAGAACTTGTTTAACGGTTGATAAAACCATTATAAACAGTTGATAATTCCTTTGAAAATAGTTGAGAAATCCCTTGGATTTCTAAAGTGAACTTGTAACAGTTGAAAAGTAGCATAAATCCTGTATATGAAATATGATTTGCATAAAGAGAGTTTGATCACGTGTTCCACCCCAAAACAGTTGAAAAACATTAAAAGAGGGGCTAATGTTCTCACCTGTCTGCAGTAGACTCTGAACTATAACAAGTAGCAACTAGCAAGCAAGACTTCTAACTGGTTCCTATATCATTGAAATCATACATAGAATATCATACATAGAATATAAGATTATGATTGTATAGCTTTGATTACTTTGACTTTGATTACGTTCTTTTGTTTGTTAGAGAACTTGAATAACTGTGTTTGAATGTTGTGTGGATTTGAATATCATGATTGAGTCCCTTGATTGATAATTGATTCATGAAAAGACTGTGTCATGTTCTTTTATGCACAAACTTGTTATGCATACAATAACATGTGTTTGTGAATTTGATAAACCCTTTGGTCAACATGTGGTTTGAAGAGAGGTTACAATGTTTAAAGCATTTGTGTTTATGACTTGATCTCATAATTAGGTTGAATTAAACCTAAACCGAACAAGATCATTTCATAATTTATGGATTAAAAGACCAAGATTGGGCTGAGATATAATCCCATGGGCCAATCCCTTTCTATTGGGCCTAAGCATTTGTTATTTGGGCCCTGGGGCATGCGTATGGGCCAAATTGAACAACATGGGAATGTATTCTAATTGGGCCGGTCGTGGATGAGCTTTGGGCCGATTGCAACATGGTGGCTAAATAATCACTGTTTGGGTTAATCAATTGGGCTACATATGACTAGTGAGCCGAGAATCCTATTGGGCTTGATCTAATCATGTGGGCTGAACTAAAGGGCATTGGGCCGATACAAGGAATGGCTATATACCCTCGACCGGACCACAAGAGTGGCAGCAACAAAACCCTAAATCCGGCCACCCAGGGCAGCGAACCCTTCTGGGCTCATGGATGCAGGTTCGCCGCACAGGTGGTCACGAGGTTCGGCTAAAGGCTGATCAATAGGTTCGCCTCTAGTCTTGCATGGGTTCGTGAAATTAAGGAAGGTTCGGCTGAGGGTTATAGGGTTCGGCATCTATCAGTGAATCTTGCATGGTGGCTGGGTTTGGTGATGGTTCGTGAATCATAGGTTCGGCTAGCGGGGCTGCATGCAGGGTTCGTCTGGGATGGTTCGTCATCCTAAGGTTCGTGAGCATGGTTCGTGAAGCCCCCTTAGGGTTCGGCTGGTGATCAGCGAACCATGCAGGTTCGTCCATGTCCCATGTGTTCAGCTGGTGATCAGCGAACCATGCAGAAAGGTTCGCCCGATCTTGTGCGCCCCACGAACCCTGTACTTCGCCATCATCATCGAGCATCCCCCACCTCCAGAGGTTGTGGCTTGTTGCTGTTGTGCCAGAACCCATTATCGGAGGTATAGGATCGACATTTTCATGGTTCTAGACCGGTTATAGTGTTGATCAACAAAAACACACCAAAAACCCTATTTTTCGTGTTTTTCAAGCATCAATACCTCGATTTTGGTCGGACAAATCTCCAGATTAGCTGTACTTTCAGGTAGAGGAGATCACGAGTTTCGCGTGGGCACCAAGAACATCCAATTCCGTCAAGAAACGAGCGAGATACGGGCGTTTGAAGTGTGGAATTCTAGAGAGAGAGGTTTCACGAAAATTGTAGAGAGAGAGAGGGTTGGGCTGCAATAAATGAGGAGGAACACCCTCATTTGGTGTTTATATACCCTCGGGGTATTCGGGTTCGTTTCGGTTGCTCGGTTCGCGTTTTTGTCGCGTTTCCGGAAATTTTACGCGCTTAAAGTAAAAGAGTTATTATTCTTATCATTCTAATGAGTTTCAAAATTGTAAAAATGTAAAATAATTTATTTTACTTATTATTACTTGATCGTTCGAAATCCGACCGTTAAACGAATACAATTACGTGTATACCCGCAATCGCGTACGTTTTTCGATCGTATTATTTATTTATTGTCGTTTACTCGTAATTATAAGTTCGAAATTCGTATCATTATGGATCGTCACCCATAACTATACTCAGTCTCGCTTACGCATTACGATTTTGTTTGATTAATTGTTTGTCATACTATTCGCCATAACACTACGCACTAACACTATTCGCCACACCACTGTTTCGATATAATACGATACTGTTCTTGCCTAGCGTAATCGACTGTAAATAAATAATACATACTTGTTCCTAATTAAAGAATTCCTATAACACACAAACACATTCTTAAACACTTGAATCACATTGACATACTGAATGTAAATACACATTGTATTATCACTGTTTATGACTGCTATGACTACATGCACAGATGTTACAAAAACCCACATAACCTCCCAAAACCCATATCACACCTCATCTAACATGGTGACTTGTGTTTAAATCATGCTCACATACTTAGTTTTATAGTTTCTAACACACACCAACACTCAATTTCGAGTTTAGCTAGAAACCCACATAAAACCCACTTCATCTAACATGGTGACTTGTGCTTCTTCTAAGTAAGGTGACCATGTCTTCTCTCCAGCAAGGTGACCCTGACGTTTTCCAAGCAAGGTGAGATTGCTTGGTCTCCTTGCCTCGGCTTTTCATTAAGCGAGGTTACTTGTAAAATAAAGAAAGGCGATTTATCCTTACCAAGGAAAAATCATTTATCACAAATCAAGTCTTAGTCAAAAACCTTGTGAGCTGAACATTGGTAAAGGTTCCTAATATCCTAGCTAAATAGCTAAGCTACAAATAACAAGTCACAATTATAAAGGCATTTCTGCCAATGTTTTCAAAAGCAGGCCGGATGTCGAATCGGACGTCTAACTGGTTATTGGTCGGACTAATTGAACCAGATGACATAATAAATATATAAAAAAATCAAGAAAAAAAAAGAATTAGTAAAAAAAATAATGTAAACAATTCAAAAAATAAAATAAAACATAAGGATAAGAACGTAACCTGCAAAAGTATTGTACAAGTCAACTTTAGTACAAATCTGTAAACATTGACTTTACTCTTTTATTTGCTTAACTTCTTTTCCAAACTCTCTTGTTTCTATGACCAACATCCACAGCCTTCCTCACAACTTCCAGGTCCACAAAGTGTTCAAATACATGAAATAAAAGGCACATATATGGTTCAAATCCAACCAAAAAAAGGCTCAGTACGTCGATTCAATAAATATCTGGTAAAGACAAGGGTTAGATATGGTCAGATTCGACAAAAGAGAGACTAGTTTGTTGATTATGATGTAAATCCGGTAAGAAGAGGCTCTGGATTGGTAAAGACGAGGCTCTAGATTGCAAAGAGGAGCCTTAGTAGCATCAACTTCTATTCATATCTGGTTCGATCACCTACCCCAGTTTATCGGTTCAATTGTCGACCGTCAAAACTATCCAGCCCAAATACGAACGGCTCAAAGGCATACAACCAGACTGGCAAAGGATGTGGTTCCAATTCCAACCAGTTCGACCGGTCGGTTTGGTCCGGTCCTCATAACATTGATTTCTGCTACATATTGTCAGAGAAAGGAAAAATCAAGCTAATACCTTGCTGAAATGACAAGTCATAACATTGGGAACAAATGTGCTGCATATTGTCAGTTAAGGCAAAAAGCATATTCATATTCTTGCTGAATGGCTACTCGTAGCCATGCCAATAACTATGTTACTTAATGTCATACATGTTTTTAAATGTCTGTAAAAGTAGCAGTGACTTTTTAATTTTTAATTTTGAATATTGTTTTGCAGTGATTCTGATAAGCTAAGTCTTGGTAAATGTTAATGTCATCTTTGCTAAGTATCTACGCTTCAAATGAAAAGTCAGTTAATGTCTATGATGTAATGACAAGTCATAATATTGAGAACATATGTTGCACATTGTCAGTAAAGGTAAAAAGCATAATAATATTCCGAATGGCTACTCATAGCCATGACAATACCTGTGTTGTCAGATTACTTTTTTGCTTGTCTGTAAAAGCGGTTTCCTTTTTTTATAATCTTGCTGACTTTATATGTATAATAAGGTTAACTTTTTCGACAAGTAAGAATATAATGAATATATTTTCCTATTCATTTTTTTTACTTCGAATATTGAGATTTGAAGTGGTTCTGATAAAGTAAGCTATGATAATGATTTCTGACATCCCTGCTAAATAGCCAGACTTCAAATGACAAGTCAAACTAAAAAGACTTTTGTTACACATTGAGATGCATGTCAATGACATCCATGCTAAAATGACACGTCATAACTATGGGGTCACACATGTTGTATATTGCCAGAAATGTAAACAGGTGTGTGTTAAGCTAGCTTTTCTAGTAACCTTTTTTCCTTTTCCTCTTTTTCTTTTAAAAAATATCAAATAAGTACATGTCTTTGTTGACGTTTTGTTTTGTAAAATGTGTCATACTTGTAAATGACAACATATGTTAAGGTAAGGTTTTATAACTTGTGTACTTTTCATCCTTTTGTTTTTTTCTCTTTTATAAAATGAATAACAATTTTCAAATACTGAAACATTTATCAAAAAATTCCCAATAAGTGATGGATGGACATATGGAAATTATAGCCAACGTTGACCTATTACTAACAAGGCAAGGAAACTCTCATTAATTTATTTTTGACGAAAAGTTATTATCAAATGGTGTGTCTAATGCATACTTTATATATACACACACACACACACACATATATATAATCAAAGTTCATGAAAATGAATGGTTATTATATGTATATTATAATATACATATAATAATGATGCATATATATTAAATAGTGATGCGTAGTAAAAAGAGAATAGTAATGTATAGTTGTTTGATTCACGTAGTGACATTTTGATAATTCAGACTTGCAACATTAAAAAAAGATTTTAACTTTGAAAAGTAGTAAACATTGACGAGTGTGTTAAATTTTAGAGATTTGTTTATAGATTTGGGTTTTTGTTTTAATTCAAATAATTGGTTGCCGATAAGAAAGAGTCTGCGAGTATTTTTTTCTATTATTTTGTAACATATTTGTGAGAATTTTGTATGATTTTATGTTTTAATTAAAATTTTGTATAGAGTTCGTGATGAAAAATTTGATTTTGTTATATAACATATGATTCTACATATGATATATAATGTCCGTTTTCAAGAGTATACTGTGATAACCCGCCGCAACGTGCACGGGGAATAAATCTAGTTTTCTTTATGTATAAAATATGGTAATTTTAAAACTTTGTCATGATCTTTGCAGTTCAATGTTAAAAAAGACATCAAGTTTTTGATATGCAGAGCACTTTTTTTTCAAATGAAGTCGGAGCTTGTTACCTTACAGTCTTGATTAAAGATGCAGGCATCAACAAGGCATACGAAAAACTCAAACTAGAACATCGTGAAAACACGAGAAATTTTATGTATGTTTTTATCAACGACATGGAGCACGAACTCGATCCCATGGTGGGCGCCAAATGTTTCTACAACCAATTAAATCCGCGTTGGGGCATGTTGTCGGGTTGAATCAAGGAATGCAATCAAGAGCATAGATCCGAGCTACAAAAACATAGAAAATCTATGTTAGAGGCCTAAGGAGATTATCCCTGAGAACACTCTGGTGCTCAAGTCAGTAATCTATGCAAGATAATAAGGTGTATAAGCAATGAGACTCATGAGAGTCTCCTGAGGATTTCTTTGTCTCATCTGAAATATGTTCATGATCTCGACACTTTCTTTGTCTCATCTGATCGGATTTTGAGAGTACCCACGAAATATATCAATCTAAAAGTGTCAAACATGATTAGCAGAAAGCTTAGTGATAATGAATTACAAATCCTACTCTCATGCATTATTTATGAAACATAAATTAAACTCACACATTGTCTGTGAAATAAAGATTTCGTACAAGTAAAAGAAAATACACTTGCACGTATATTATAATGATCATAAAAAAATTAAAGAATTGGGATGACTTTAACAAAATTAATTGGATTACCACAGCTAAGGTGAATTATTTTTTGATCCAAACCCTATGACACATTTCATACACATATGTAATATATTACACATATATATGTAATATAATATATTGTGTATATTTAGTATTAGGTTAGTAACCCGTGTAACCCACGGGTTGACATAGAATTAAGATGCAATTAACAAAAATTTTTAATAATATGATATAATTACATTCGACATAAAACATTACGAATTCAAACATTTTATCTAGTTTTTTCCTCTATCGCTATAATATGTCCATAGTTTTGCATGACATAGTAAAAGAGAAATGATAATCAATGAGGATAAATTTAAGAAATAAACCATCATTATTTAATTATCTCCTTATTTACGTATATATAATTGTATTTTTTATATGTATTTTTTAAAGATCACGAAATTATTGGATAAATTTAAGGAAACGAGAATGTTGAAGATTTGAAATTAAAACCATATAATTTATTCATTCATTAAATAGCTTCTCTTATATTTTAAGTAATAAATATTGGAAGGAGATTGGTTTAATCATATTCTAATACAAATTCCGATCCATTTTAGTTGTTCTAATCATTTTAAATAATAAATGAATAATCAGTTAAAGTTTTAACACGTGAATTTAAAATATTAATATATTACAAAATGATTGACGTGTGATAATCGTGTACGAAGAATTACGTCAGCAACGAATTGAGCACATTTGATCGTGTATAAAATCCATGTTGAATTGGTAGCCGGAAATTAATAAGGATGAAAGTATGCGAGAAATGATGAACGTGGGCGAAAACGGTGCGCGAAACGGAGTTACGGATTGTTCGGAATCGCGAAACGAAGTTTTCGTCGAAAAACAGGAAAAATTGCCCTTAGGCGGTACGCCTAAGGTCGAGTGAAGGTGGTAGGCGATGCGCGCGGATCAAAAACCTTCTGGAAGCCCGGGGGACGCGCGCGGTACGCCTGGCTTGGGGTGCACGTCGCCAGGCGATGCGCCTGGGGTCTGGTTAGCCGGCAACTTGATTAAATATCAACTTTTACATTCTTATCCACAACTCTTGCTTCCTCATGACGCCAGCCACCATCATACACGAAAATCTTCATCCAAACCATCATTTTCTTGCATTTGAAGGCTTCTTGACGTTTAGATCGCATCAAGAGACGTTAAAACAAGTTCTGATCATCATTTCATCCATTGGAACCCGTCAGATTAGGTAATGGTTCATTTTAAACGTTCTGGTTTGATTATGAATGATTAAATCTTAGTTTTGAACGTAATGATATAGTTAGGGTTGTTGATTATTGCCTACGTGATGGCTAGGATTGACTTTGAGTGACAAACTCGAACTGTTAATGGGTAAATCCTTGTTTTGAGCCGTTGTAATGCCCGGTTTGCATGGAATCATAACAATGGTTATAATGGTTTAAACCATTTGGTTGTGACCATGTATGTGATTAGTTTGATTAATCTTTGACATGCAACGTGAAAGTTGAATGTTTTAAACTAATCACAATCATTAACATACTCATTGGAACGATTATCTAATGTTTCTGATAACAGTCAGATTAGTATGTTAAACATGGTTATTAAACCTACTCTAATACTACATTGTGATATTTCATGATATTCGGGTAATCAATAACAAGGATTAATCATTCCTAAGCCATTAAACTGTCTAGAAACTGTTTTAGCAATTATAATCAACAACATTCACTATCTGGTTAATCTGAGATCATACTGATTAATCAAGTGAGTCATCAACTTGGTATTAGGAACCTGAATCAGTATAGGTTCCTACATTATCATACATTGTATGATATTACATTAAAATATGTAAATAAATACTAAACATCGTGTTGATGACTGTTAAGGCAATGTCTTTGACATTGGACGTTCAAAAGGATTTAATCAGCAAGATAAAACATAAATAACATATCAAGTATAAACTAATGCAGAATCATCATATCATTACCAGTTTGTGTGATATTCTGCTACTACTGAATTATCAGGTGAGTTTCGTACAACCCCTTTTCTCTTTACTGTTTTATAAACATCGGGGTAACTTTACAAACTGTTTTCTGAACATATGATATGCATCACTGATATCTGTGTGATTCATGTGATCTTTGTGTGATTTCATGGGATTTTGCCGTTAGTAACAACTATCACAGTATCAAAAGTCCTCATTCGTGAACTGTATCTAGTGAACCCATGTGCGGCCGAACAGGAACCATTGATAGTACTATTGGCTGACAACCCATTTGCTGGGAGGATTGCATCTCCCCTGGTGTGAATGTTTGGTACCTGTTTCCATAACAACTTCTTAATGTTAGTGATAGACATTAAGATAATGAGGCAATAAGATATTTACCGACGGGTAGTATCTTCGTGAACAAACAACTGTCCGAAAGGAACTAGATACGGGTCCCATGGTTATCCAGAACCGAACATTTTGTGAACAATACTTATCATATCATATTGTTTTAACTGAACTGTCGAACTCACCAGCTTTGTGCTGACGTTTCAAACTTAACATTTTTGCAGGACAACGGTGACGACACAGTGAGGATGCACTTCACATAGTTGAACCCTAATGTAACATATTGTGTAATAAACTAAGTTGTCATGTTACTGTATTGACGAAACCTTTGTAATGTATTATCCTTATTTTAAGTGAATCTGTGTGCTGTGATATCGGTTCAAGTAAGTCACACCTCATCTCTGAGACATCACCACTATGCTTCCGCAACCAATAGAATGAGACGTATGACATCATCTCAGGTGACGAGAGGTGGGGGTGTGACAGGGTGGTATCAGAGCCACAGGTTATAGAATTTAGGTGGACTTAGAGACCTAGACTATAACCATAGGCTCGTATAGTGACACAGAGAGCACCGAACATGTTTAACGAACAAAACTTGTTTTGAATTAAGCCAGGATAATCAGGTGGTCCGAATTCCAGTTATGAGTGGCCAGCATAACCGAAATTCGCAACACGTGTGCATTTTAGTTTGATTCAACTCAAGCAGAACATTAATAATAATAGGAACGAATAGTTGCGTTAAGATAGGAGGACGTCTCATATCATGTTTACGTTGAATATTATATTCAATATTTATTTCATGGTACTGATCTGAGAATTCTGTTTCTACAGCGATGGCAGACCAAGGGGAAAGATACATATATCAGCGGTTTCCTTATGTGGTATTGGATGATACTCCGAGTGACAGTTCGGGAGCAGACTCAGATCCTGACGAGGCTTTGTCGGTAGCCTCACAGGCGACACCTGCAGCACCACGTACACCGTCAGCTCCTAGACCAGTTACGCCGCCACCACCAGCACCAGCACATGCACCAGCACCTATGCCATCTCCACCGAGAGCCCCAGCATGGGATGGACTTAGGAGGATGCGGGGACAGGCCCGCAAGACCACTGGATTACCTCCCAGACATCAGATGGCTCAGCGGGATGAGCCACAGGCTGTTCACGAGGTGGGAGAATCCTCCCACCAAGCCGAGTTGCGGGCGCAAGTGCAGCAGATCTCTCAGGATCTACAGGCCTTGAGACATGATGTATCTCAGCACCATACACTTCTGGAGGATACCCGCACTACTGTTCTGGATATTCTCACTTCTCACCTGACCCTTATGGAGCAGGTGAATGTTTTAGGTGCTAATACTCAGGCGTGGAGAGCAACGATAGAGGAGCGACTGCAGAGGACCTGGGTGCAGAGGCTTGTTGTTACATTCTGGCAGCAGGTTGCGGTGTGGAGTGCGGGAGTAGAAAGGGTGAGAGAGTTCGTGGTTTGGCTTGGGATGGCGAGTTTTGAGACTAGGATGTTAGTGGTGGGAGTGTTTATGGCAGCTGTAGCCATGTTGTTTTCTTGTTTATCGTATTTTCTACGATAAGTATGATGAGGCGGTTTTCTTTTGGGTTATCATATGTACTGACGGATAGGTTGCTAGTGTATGATGCATAGGGAAATTTTTGGTTGTGAAATAGATCTCCCTTTAGTTGGTTTTGATGTTTGGTGTGTTGGTAGTTAATGTACAAAACTTTTTGGGTGTATCAAAGTTGATTTAGTGTAATGAAATGGTGGTTTATGTACATTTGTTAGTATTTATTGTGTTGCATGTGTAGGTATATCAAAGTCCTGTGTGGCAACATAACAAAGTCCTGTGTGGCAACATAACAAAGTCCTGTGTGGCAACATTTCAATTGTCTGTGTGACAAACATATCAAAGTCCTGTGTGGCAACATTTCAATTGTCTGTGTGACAAACATATCAAAGTTCTGTGTGACAACATATCAAAGTCCTGTGTGGCAACGTTTCAAGTCCTAAGTGATCCTATATCAAAAACATGTAAATATTAACGTATTGATGTCACAATGATGTGAGTGTGAAATATTTTGACATGTTTTGAATTATTAGGACTAAGTATAACTACAAACATTTGTATGATCACTGTGTATTGATCATCTATCTGGACTGTGCCAGGTAGTTATACTGTATTTATTATAATCACATTTTCAATTTCATAAAGTCAGTATAACTGAATATGATTGAATTTATGTGATTTAACGGGTTATATATATTTAATGTTCTTGAACTGATCTGTGTTGTCTGCATGTGAGCAGAAAAATGGCTCCGAAACGAGGTCGACCAACCAAGAGATCTATGAAGAACATTACTAACCCGGGGTCAAATCAAGTTCCACCAGTAAATACTGAATCAAATCCAGATCCGCAAGTTAATCTGGAAACAAGTACTGGTCCACCTGTGAACCCGGGAGCAAACCCTGTTCCACCTGCTGGTGCAGGCGGATCTGAATCAAACGAAGCAATGATAGCACGGATTGTGCGTGAACAACTATCGGCTTGTGGTGTTTTGATACCACATCAACCTCATATCGCTTCGGGTTCTGGTGGGGATCATACTCACACAGAACACAATGCTACCGGTGGTCATGCCGAAACTCATCATACCATTGGTACAACTACAACTGTTCCTGATCCACCACGACAGGGATGCACTTATAAGTATTTCGCTTCCTGTAACCCTCCTACTTTCACTGGTAAAGAGGGAGCGGCCGGATTGCTAAGGTGGATCGAGGAAATGGAAACGAAATTGAAAATCAGCCAGTGTCTAGAGGAGCATAAAGTGTCTTATGCTGCCTGTTCTTTCAAAGAATCAGCTTTAACCTGGTGGAATACCCAGGCAAAAACGTTGGGCTCAGCTACAGTCGACTCAATGGGCTGGAATGAGTTTAAAACTCTGATTAGATCAGAGTACTGCCCACTCACCGAAATACAAAAGCTCCAGGAGGAATTCTGGAATCACTCGATGATTGGAGCTGACTGTTTAGCGTATACTCATCGTTTTCATGAACTCACATGTTTACTTCCCGATATGTTTCCTACTGAAGCTGCATTAATCGAGAAGTATATTAAGGGTTTGGTTCCCCAGATTCGGGGAATGGTAACTGCAGCAGAACCCACAACCCTCAAACGTGCAATTCTGTTGACCACTAAGCTTACCGATGAGGCGGTAAGGAGTGGTATGTTGGTAACAAAAACTCAGACGGCCGTGGGTCGTAGTGATGTCGGTACCTCAACTGTTTCTAAAGGTACCAAACGAAAGTGGTTTGGCAAAGCTAAGGCGAGAGCTCCGGCTGAGATCAACCAGAGCAAACAAACTGTGAAAAACTATGCTGCTGTTACTCCTGAGAGGAGAAACTATGTTGGGCAAGCACCTAAATGTACTCGGTGTTCATTTCATCATACGGGACAGTGTCCTACTTGTGCCAACTGTAATAGAGTTGGGCACTACACCAAGTATTGTAATTTACCTGCTCGCCAACCAAATCAAGCACCACAACAAACCACTCAAACAAACAGGTCGTGTTACAAGTGTGGGAGTCCTGACCACTTGATTAGAAACTGTCCAAACAATAACAACACCAATCCGGGGAATGAAGCTAGAGGTAGAGCTTTCCAGATTGGTGCTACCGAGGCGAGACACGATGCTAACATTGTTACTGGTACGTTCTTACTCAATAACTTATATGCATCAGTTCTCTTTGATACGGGGGCAGATAAGAGTTTTATCTCTCCTGAATTTGCATCCTTACTGTCATTGCCTGCGGTAGAATTAGAAACTCCTTACGTTATTGAACTTGCTAATGGCAAGTTAATCAAAACTAACAGTGTCATTCAAGGATGTTCCTTGAATCTGAATGATCATCTTTTCAATATTGAATTACTTCCTATTGAGCTTGGGAGTTTTGATGTCGTTGTCGGCATGGACTGGCTTTCCATTAACCAAGCTGAAGTAATATGTCAAACTAAGATGATCCGTATTCCGTTACCTGAGGGTAATACACTGATAGTTCAAGGTGAACAAGCTGGTAGAAAACTGGGTATCATTTCATGTATGCAAACTCAGAAATGCTTACGGAAAGGGTGTCCGGCCTTTCTAGCTTATGTGATCAATAACAGCTCTTCACAAAAGCATATCGAAGATATTCCAGTAGTCAAAGATTTTCCTGAAGTTTTTCCTGACGATATATCAGGATTACCCCCAGTGAGACAAGTTGAATTTCGTATTGACTTGATTCCAGGTGCAGCACCTGTGGCTAAAGCCCCTTATCGTTTAGCACCTTCAGAGATGCAAGAGCTTTCAGGTCAACTACAAGAACTGTTAGACAAGGGTTTTATTAGACCTAGTTTCTCACCCTGGGGAGCACCGGTCCTTTTTGTGAAAAAGAAGGATGGATCATTCAGGATGTGTATTGACTATCGGGAGCTCAATAAATTAACAATCAAAAACCGTTATCCATTGCCACGTATAGATGATCTATTTGATCAACTTCAAGGCGCTACTTACTTCTCAAAAATTGATTTAAGATCCGGATATCATCAATTACGAGTGCATGAAGATGATGTTCCTAAAACTGCATTCCGAACACGATACGGGCATTATGAATTTCTAGTAATGCCGTTTGGATTAACAAACGCTCCTGCAGTTTTCATGGATCTTATGAATCGGGTATGTAGGCCTTATTTGGATAAGTTTGTGATTGTATTTATTGATGATATTCTTATTTATTCTCGAAGCCAACATGAGCATGCTCAACACTTGAAACTGATCTTAGAACTATTGGCACGTGAAAAATTATATGCCAAGTTCTCCAAGTGTGAGTTTTGGTTACGAGAAGTGCAATTTCTTGGACACGTGGTTAATCAAGATGGCATTCAGGTGGATCCCAGTAAGATTAAAGCGGTAGAACAATGGGAAACCCCGCGAACCCCAACAGAAATACGTCAATTTTTAGGGCTGGCAGGTTATTATCGTCGATTCATCAAGAACTTCTCAAAGATAGCCCTGCCATTAACTACATTGACACAGAAAAATCAACAGTTTGTATGGGGTTCTCAACAGGAGGAGGCGTTCCAACTGTTGAAACACAAACTTTGCAACGCACCTATCTTGGCATTACCGGAAGGTATTGATAATTTCACAGTGTACTGTGATGCTTCACGCCAAGGTCTCGGGTGTGTCTTAATGCAGAACGATAAGGTGATTGCTTACGCTTCTCGGCAATTGAAAGTACACGAGAAGAACTATACCACTCATGATCTAGAACTTGGTGCAGTGGTGTTTGCGCTCAAGATTTGGAGACACTATTTGTATGGAACTAAGTGTATTATATACACTGATCACAAAAGTCTTCAACACATTCTAGATCAGAAGATGTTAAACATGCGACAAAGGCGATGGGTAGAACTATTGAACGATTATGATTGTGAAATTCGTTATCACCCAGGCAAAGCGAATGTTGTAGCCGATGCCTTAAGTCGCAAGGAAAGAGTCAAACCTTTACGAGTGAAAGCGTTAGGTATGACTATTCAAACTAGTCTAATTCCTCAAATTAAAGAAGCTCAGCAACAAGCTTTACAAGCAACGAACTATTCTGCTGAGGGACTGAGAGGATTAGATAAGAAACTTGATACCAAAGACGATGGATTGTTGTATTTCAAAGACCGAATGTGGGTTCCTCTATTCGGTAAAACTCGAACAATTATCTTGGATGAGGCGCACAAGTCCAGGTATTCTATTCATCCAGGTGCCGATAAAATGTATAAAGATCTTAAAGATTTTTATTGGTGGCCTGGAATGAAGAAACACATCGCAGAATACGTGGGTCGATGCTTAACGTGTCTAAAGGTTAAGGCTGAACATCAACGACCTTCTGGGTTATTACAACAACCGGAGATTCCCATGTGGAAATGGGATCAGATCTCTATGGATTTCATTACCAAATTACCCAGAACATCGCATAATCATGACTCTATATGGGTTATCGTTGATCGCCTTACTAAATCTGCGCATTTTATTCCCATCCGAGAAGATTACTCGATGGATCGACTTGCTAAACTCTATATTAACGAGATTGTATCTCGTCATGGAGTACCAATCTCTATTATTTCTGACAGAGATAGTCGATTCACATCACGATTTTGGCAAACTCTTCAGAATGCTCTGGGCACGCAAATCAATATGAGCACAGCTTATCATCCGCAAACTGACGGGCAAACCGAACGAACTAATCAAACCCTTGAGGACATGCTCAGAAGCTGTGTGATTGATTTTGGTGGTAGCTGGGATGTTCATCTTCCACTTGTTGAGTTCTCATATAATAACAGCTACCATACCAGTATTGGATGTGCTCCATTTGAAGCACTCTATGGACGCAAGTGTAGATCACCTGTCTGTTGGTCAGAGGTAGGTGAAAATCGAATCATAGGCCCAGAACTCATTCAAGAAACAACTGATAAGATCGCATTGATTCAAGAACGAATTAAAGCTGCTCGCGATCGACAAAAGAGTTATGCTGATAATCGTCGTAGACCATTGGAATTTCAAATCGGAGATTTAGTAATGTTGAAAGTTTCACCATGGAAGGGTATCTTCAGATTTGGGAAGAGAGGTAAACTTTCACCACGTTTTGTAGGTCCATTTAAAATTCTTGAAAGAATTGGATCAGTAGCCTACAGACTTGAATTACCTCCTGAACTCGGTAACGTTCATGATGTCTTCCATGTATCAAATTTGAAGAAGTGTTTAGCTGATGAAACACTGATTGTACCTTTGAAAGAGATTCAAATTGATGAGAAACTTCAGTTCAGGGAAGAACCAGTTGAAGTAATGGATCGAGAAGTGAAGGTACTTAAACGTAGTCGCATACCTATTGTAAAAATTCGCTGGAATTCACAACGTGGACCCGAATATACGTGGGAACGTGAAGATCAGATGAAACAAAATACCCACACCTATTCTCATGATCAATTGTTAATAAACAAGTTTTCTCTAAATTTCGGGACGAAATTTCTCTAACAGGAGGAGACTGTGATAATCGTGTACGAAGAATTACGTCAGCAACGAATTGAGCACATTTGATCGTGTATAAAATCCATGTTGAATTGGTAGCCGGAAATTAATAAGGATGAAAGTATGCGAGAAATGATGAACGTGGGCGAAAACGGTGCGCGAAACGGAGTTACGGATTGTTCGGAATCGCGAAACGAAGTTTTCGTCGAAAAACAGGAAAAATTGCCCTTAGGCGGTACGCCTAAGGTCGAGTGAAGGTGGTAGGCGATGCGCGCGGATCAAAAACCTTCTGGAAGCCCGGGGGGACGCGCGCGGTACGCCTGGCTTGGGGTGCACGTCGCCAGGCGATGCGCCTGGGGTCTGGTTAGCCGGCAACTTGATTAAATATCAACTTTTACATTCTTATCCACAACTCTTGCTTCCTCATGACGCCAGCCACCATCATACACGAAAATCTTCATCCAAACCATCATTTTCTTGCATTTGAAGGCTTCTTGACGTTTAGATCGCATCAAGAGACGTTAAAACAAGTTCTGATCATCATTTCATCCATTGGAACCCGTCAGATTAGGTAATGGTTCATTTTAAACGTTCTGGTTTGATTATGAATGATTAAATCTTAGTTTTGAACGTAATGATATAGTTAGGGTTGTTGATTATTGCCTACGTGATGGCTAGGATTGACTTTGAGTGACAAACTCGAACTGTTAATGGGTAAATCTTGTTTTGAGCCGTTGTAATGCCCGGTTTGCATGGAATCATAACAATGGTTATAATGGTTTAAACCATTTGGTTGTGACCATGTATGTGATTAGTTTGATTAATCTTTGACATGCAACGTGAAAGTTGAATGTTTTAAACTAATCACAATCATTAACATACTCATTGGAACGATTATCTAATGTTTCTGATAACAGTCAGATTAGTATGTTAAACATGGTTATTAAACCTACTCTAATACTACATTGTGATATTTCATGATATTCGGGTAATCAATAACAAGGATTAATCATTCCTAAGCCATTAAACTGTCTAGAAACTGTTTTAGCAATTATAATCAACAACATTCACTATCTGGTTAATCTGAGATCATACTGATTAATCAAGTGAGTCATCAACTTGGTATTAGGAACCTGAATCAGTATAGGTTCCTACATTATCATACATTGTATGATATTACATTAAAATATGTAAATAAATACTAAACATCGTGTTGATGACTGTTAAGGCAATGTCTTTGACATTGGACGTTCAAAAGGATTTAATCAGCAAGATAAAACATAAATAACATATCAAGTATAAACTAATGCAGAATCATCATATCATTACCAGTTTGTGTGATATTCTGCTACTACTGAATTATCAGGTGAGTTTCGTACAACCCCTTTTCTCTTTACTGTTTTATAAACATCGGGGTAACTTTACAAACTGTTTTCTGAACATATGATATGCATCACTGATATCTGTGTGATTCATGTGATCTTTGTGTGATTTCATGGGATTTTGCCGTTAGTAACAACTATCACAGTATCAAAAGTCCTCATTCGTGAACTGTATCTAGTGAACCCATGTGCGGCCGAACAGGAACCATTGATAGTACTATTGGCTGACAACCCATTTGCTGGGAGGATTGCATCTCCCCTGGTGTGAATGTTTGGTACCTGTTTCCATAACAACTTCTTAATGTTAGTGATAGACATTAAGATAATGAGGCAATAAGATATTTACCGACGGGTAGTATCTTCGTGAACAAACAACTGTCCGAAAGGAACTAGATACGGGTCCCATGGTTATCCAGAACCGAACATTTTGTGAACAATACTTATCATATCATATTGTTTTAACTGAACTGTCGAACTCACCAGCTTTGTGCTGACGTTTCAAACTTAACATTTTTGCAGGACAACGGTGACGACACAGTGAGGATGCACTTCACATAGTTGAACCCTAATGTAACATATTGTGTAATAAACTAAGTTGTCATGTTACTGTATTGACGAAACCTTTGTAATGTATTATCCTTATTTTAAGTGAATCTGTGTGCTGTGATATCGGTTCAAGTAAGTCACACCTCATCTCTGAGACATCACCACTATGCTTCCGCAACCAATAGAATGAGACGTATGACATCATCTCAGGTGACGAGAGGTGGGGGTGTGACATGACGCTATTTGAATAGTTTTTTACTTTCTGAAATTATTAAATAAGAAATAAGTTGGTTACATTTAATATTTTAATAATTTTGAAATGTAAAAAACTGATTATGTTCGTTAGTTTTCAAATTGATAAAATATGTTATACATAATTTCTAATATACAAGATGTTAAAAAATAATTATATGTACATTTGATATCATTTGTAACTATATTAAGTGTAAAATATTAGTTTCAATTATGTAACAATTAAATTCAAATATAATAATTGCAAATATGAGGACATTTTATCAAAAAAAATATACACCAACAATTTTTTAATTGTTATAAAAACAAAAAACATAATAGTTGGATTTATTAACAAATTTTTTTTTATATTTTAAGTAATATAAATTTGAAGGAAATTTGTTTAATTATACATTAATAAAACTTTCAATCATTTATTTGTTTTACTTATTTACTTTAAAAATAATAATATGTTATTGTTTAATTTTTAAATTTAATATAATAATAAATTATGAGATCATTAAGTCTAATAAAATTATGTTTTATGTTAACGGAAATTATTGAAAAAAATAAGTTGCTTATTAAATTTCCAGATTTGAATTTTAAAAGTTTTTTAATTTATTGTGCATGTTAGTTTTCAAAAATAATTATATGTAAAAATAATATGATTTGCAGGTTTAATATTATATGTAATTTTATTAATTGCAAATATGAGGTCATTTTACTAAAAAAACTTGTTTAAACTTTTTTAATTATTATTAAAAACGTAAAGTAGATGGATTTATTATCAAGGTTTGTGTTATATTTAAAGTAATTAGAAATTCAAGGAATTTGTTTAATAATAAATTAATACAACTTTGAATAATTTAATTTTTGTACTTATCTATCTATCTATCTATACTAATAAATCAAAATAATTGTGGACACTTGTCATCATTTTAGACAACTTACTTTTTTGTTTTCCCGCTTATCTCTCCTATTTAATGATTTGTATTTTTAAAATTTAGTCAAGAATTAAAAATAATTACTATAATATATATAATGATTAATATATCTATCTATTCTAATAAATATCAATATCTATATCTATATATACTAATAAATCAAAATAATTGTGGACACTTGTCATCGTTCTAGACAACTTATCCTTTTGTTTTCCCGCTTCTCTATCTAATTTAATAATTTATACTTTTAAAATTTCGTCAAGAATTAAAGATAATTACTATAATATGTATAATCTTTCTACTTTAATAAAAGAGTATTTCTAGAAGACACGTGTCATCTCCTAATTAAATATAAGAAAATTTTTCTCGCTTCTCTCTCCTAAAAAGTATAAATAATTTTTATTAATTAAACTAAAAATTAAAAAAGAGTATTTTTAGGAGATACATATCACATTCTAATGAAATTAAAAAAAAAAAAAAGATTTCCAATTTCTATCCTATAAAATATTAATAGTTTTTTTAATTAAATTATAAATATTAATAACTATAAATCTTCTTAATTAAAATAATTTACTAATTTACTAAAATTAATTAAAATAAAAAATTACAATTATATTAACATATAAATGTTTAGACACACATTGTTTATAACATATTATATTTATTCAGCCCATGTAATACATGTGTTTCTAGACTAGTTTCATTTAATAAATAAGTAATATGTTATTATTTTAATTTTTAAATTAAAAATAATAGTAAATTAGGAGACAATTAATGCTAATAAATTTATGTTTTATTATAATGAGAATTTCAACTTTATTGTGGTAATGACATTTGTACAATACTCCTATGTGTCAATAGTTTAAAGTGACATGTGTCATGTAAATAAGGTGTACATTAGATTTACTTTTTTAAATGAGAACCAACAAATTCTATACAACTAAAAATAATCATTTATAGTCACATGATTAAATTTACTAAGAGTTACTACTCTCTTAGAAAAAATAAAAAAAGATATAAGTGAATACAGTGTAATAATTAAGATTTATAGTTTCTAGTGGGTGAAGTTATTAATATCTGTTAGATTTTTATGTTAATTAATTTTTTTAGATCATAAAACAGTTGCAACTTTACTTGTGTTACAAACATCATTCGAGGTGTTAGGAGATAATTAACATTAATAAAGTTATGTTTTATGGTATAATAATGTAAAATATTGAATAAAAACAACTTCCTTATTATAGTTTTCTAAATTTGAATTTTGTGATTTTTAAACAATTTTAAATTTATTATGAATGCTAGTTTTTTAAACTGAAAAATGTGTTATACATAATTTAAATAATATTAAATCTTAATAGATAATTATATAGTCAACTTGCAACTCAAGATTTGGAGACACTATCTATACGGAACCAAGTGTATTATATACACTGATCACAAAAGTCTTCAACACATTATAGATCGGAAAATGTTGAATATGCGACAAAGGCGGTGGGTAGACGATTATGATTGTGAAATTCGTTATCACCCAGGCAAAACAAATGTTGTAGCCGATGCCTTGAGTCGCAAGGAACGAGTCAAACATTTACGTGTGAAAGCTTTAGGAATGACTATTCAAACCAGTCTAATTCCCTAGATTAACGAAGCTCATCAACAAGCTTTATAAGCAATGAACTATCCTGCTTTGGAACTAAGGGGATTAGACAAGCAACTTGAAACCAAGACTGATGGAGTGTTGTATTTCAAAAACCGAATTTGGATTCCTTTATTCGGTAACTCTAGAACAATTATCTTGGATGAGGAGCACAAATCCAGGTATTCTATTCATCTAGGTGCTGATAAAATGTATAAAGATCTTAAAGACTTTTACTAGTGGCCTGGAATGAAGAAACACATAGCAGAATATGTGGATCGATGTTTAACATGTCTCAAAGTTAAGGCTGAACATCAACGACCTTCTGGGTTATTACAACAACCTGAGATTCCCATGTGGAAATGAGATCAGATCTATATGGATTTCATTACTAAACTACCCAGAACATCACGTAATCATGACTCTATATGGGTTATCGTTGATCGCCTGACTAAATCTGCGCATTTCTTACCCATCCGAGAAGATTACTCTATGGATCGACTCGCTAAACTCTATGTTAATGAGATTGTATCTCGACATGGATTACCAATCTCTTTCATTTCTGACAGAGATAGTCGATTTATGTCACGATTTTGGCAAACTCTTCAGAATGCTCTGGGCACACAAATCAATATGAGCACAACTTATCATCTACAAACGGACGGGCAGACTGAACGAACGAATCAAACTCTTGAAGATATGCTCAGAAGCTGTGTGATTGATTTTGGAGGTAGCTGGGATATTCATCTTCCACTTGTTGAATTCTCATACAATAACAGCTACCATACCAGTATTCAATGCGCTCCATTCGAAGCACTTTATGGACGCAAGTGTAGATCACCGATCTGTTGGTCAGAAGTAGGTGAAAATCAGATCATAGGCCCAGAATTCATTCAAGAAACAACTGATAAGATCGCACTCATTCAGGAACGAATTAAAGCTACTCGCGATCGTCAAAAAAGTTATGATGATAATCGTCGTAGACTTTTAAAATTCCAAATAGGTGATCGAGTAATGTTGAAAGTTTCACCTTAGAAGTGCATTTTCAGATTTGGGAAGAGAGGTAAGCTTTCACCAAGATTTGTAGAGCCATTCAAAATTCTTGAACGAATTGGATCAGCAGCCTACATACTTGAGTTACCTCTTGAACTCAGTAATATTCATGATGTCTTTCATGTATCAAATCTGAAAAAGTGTCTAGCTAACGAATCATTGATCGTACCTCTCGAAGAGATTCAAATTGATGAAAAACTTCAGTTCAGTGAAGAACAGTAGAGGTGATGGATCGAGAAATAAAAGTGTTGAAACGTAGTCGCATACCAATTGTCAAAGTGCGATGGAACTCACAACGTGGACCTGAGTACACGTGGGAACGTGAAGATCAGATGAAAATAAAATACCCACAACTGTTCTCATAAAAGATTGTCATCAAGTAAGTCTTCACTAAATTTCGGGACGAAGTTTCTCTAACAGGAAGAGACTGTGACAATTGCAGTTGAGAATCACGTCATCGATGACATGAGCACATGTGGTCTTTCTAGAAATCCATGTTGAATTGATGATTGTAATTATTACAGGTTAATAGTATGCGAGAAATGATGAACGTGGGCGAAAACCGTGCTCGAAACGGAGTTACGGATTGTATGGAATCGTGAAACGAAGAAAAATCCAAAAGTTTGAGAAAAATCACTCTATGCGGTACGCCTAGCGGGAGACACTGACTCCAGGCGGTAAGCCTGGAGGTAATGAAAAAAATCTGGAACTTGGCCCACTCCGCGCGGTATGCCCCAGCCCAAGGTTCCACTTGGGGCGATGCGCCTGGCGTGGTAAGTCGGTTAAACTTTATTAAAACGATCAGATTGCATAGAAAGAAGAATATTCTTCTCCTATTTCGAGCTTCTTTCACTTCCAGACACATAAATACGTTTTTTTAGCATCAAAACTCCATTTCAGAGGGTTTTAAACATCTGGATCGCGCTAAGGAATGTTTCTGCAAGCCCTGATCGTTGTTCTACACTCAGAACTTCGTCTGATTAGGTAACGGTTCGTTTTAACCTTTTAGCTTGATAATGATTGATTAGATCTTGATTTTGAACGTAATGATATAGTTAGGGTTGTTGATTATTGCCTAGATGATGGCTAGGATTGATTATAAACGAAGAACACGATGTTTTAACGGGTAAATCCTTGTTTTGATCCGTTGTAATGCCCGGTTTGCATGAAATCATACCCATAATTATAATGGTTTAAACCATTTGATTGTGACAATGTAGGTGATTAGCTTGATTAATCTTTGAAATGCAAGGTTAAATCCAAGTGTTTCAAACTAATCACAATCATTAACATACTTATTGGAATGATTATCTGATGTTTATGATAACAATCAGATTAGTATGTTAAACATGGTTATTAAACCTATTTTAATGCTACATTGTGATATTTCATGATATTGGGTAATCAATAACAAGGATTGATCATTTCTAAGCCATTAATCTGTCCAGAAACTGTTTTAGCATTATAATCAACAACATTAACTATTTGGTTAATCCGAGATTATTCTGATTAATCAAGTGTGTCATCAATTTTGTATTAGGAATCTAATTCAGTGTAGGTTCCTACATTATCATACATTGTATGATATAACATTAAATTAACTAATTAAAATATTTAATATCAGTTTGATGACCGTTAAGACAATGTCTTTGACATTGGACGTTCAGAAAGATCTAATCAATAAGTTAAAACATAAATAACTCATTAAACATAAATAAATGCAGAATTTCTTTATTACTATTAGTTGTGTAACATTTTGCTACTTCTGAGTTATCAGGTGAGTTTCGTACAACCCCTTTTCTTTGTAATGCTTTACAAACATCGGGGTATTACTGTGGAACTTTTATTAAACATATGAGATGTATCACTGTTATCTGCATGATTTCATGTGATTTATTGAGAACTTGTGGATTTCATGGGATTTTGACTGGAGAACAGAACTCTATCATAGTATCAAAAGTCCTCATTTTTGAACTGTATCTAGTGAACCCATGTGGGGCCAAACGGGGAACAATGATATTACTATCGGCTGACAACCCATTTGCTAGGAGCTGCAACTCCCCTTGCTTTGAATGTTTGTTACCTGTTTTTACTTCTTAATGTTGTGATAGACATTAAGACAATGAGGCATTAAGATGCTACCGACGGGTAGTATCTTATAGAACAAGAACATCCGAAAGGAACTAGATACATGTCCCATGGTTATCTGGAACTGAATATTTTGAGAACTTGTATAACATATCATATTGTTGAACATGAACTTTACGAACTCACCAGCTTTGTGCTGACGTTTTTAACTTAAACATTTTTGCAGGGAGACAGTGAACCACCGAGTGAGGCAGCACTCTAAATGCTTGTAATTAAATAAATCAAATAATGTAATAAACTTAGTTCATACAATGTAATGTTGGTTGTGATTACGACATCCTTGTAATATATTTACTTTAAGTTAATCTGTGTGTTGTGATACCGGATCAAGTAAGTCACCCATCATATCTAAGACATCACCACTATGCTTCCGCAACCTTCTCATATAGACGAGTGACATCATCACAGGTGACGAGAGGTGGAGGTGTGACATGTAAACCTAATAATTGGAAAATAATATGATTTTTTATAAACAAAAAACCTTCGTAAATTTTGAATTAGAATACAAAACGTAAAACATTTATGTTAGTACCTGATAGCATTGTTTGAGTTAATGAGAAGATCTTTATGATTATTGTATTTGTATTGTTTTAGTTTAATGTTAGTTTGTTTTGTTTGATTTTGTTTTGTTCTGATTTTGAATGTGTCACACCCCTATCGATGACGGAATACGTCGGGGCGCAATTGTGAATGCTCAAAAGTTCATGTTGCTATGTTAAGGTTTCAATATTTAAAACATACATATTAAATTATTCAAACAAAACATGCAACAACATACAATAATTCAAAACAAATTACAAATTAAATACTAAACAATGTTTTAATTAATTAGGTCCTCTAAACCTAATCTATGTCTTTGTCATATGTCTTCATCTTAACCTTTTACATATGTAAAATAAAAGGATCAACTATTTGCATAGTTGGTGAGCAATTCAAAACAATTTAATATAATACGTATAAAAAGATGCAAAACTATTAAAATATATAGAACAAGATCTAAAACGTATGTAAGTTTCAAGTAGCATAAAGCAAGAATCCAAACAAGTGATGTTACAAAGCTTAAATCAAGACTAGCTAGGTATTTGACTTAAACAATGTAAATCATAATGTTTATGTTTATGTTTGTGTACATTTCACCTTTTTGACACAAGACATACATCATTGCGAAGAATGTAGCAACATTCTTAGGCTACTATGTACTAGTATATGTTTGATGTATGAAATGTCTTTTAACCTAATTTCACATAGCATTTAACACAAAAATTCACATAGTATCTAAATCATGTCTACTAAGCTTAAGAGTTTGCATCATGTATATGTTTTTGACTCTATGATTATGTTTTTGTATAAAACATATGTAACATCCTAAAAGGTTTGCAAAATCTAAAAAGGAAGTAATAATTAACTCATAGTTTACTAGTTATCCAATAATATCCTTGTTAGTGTATGGAGCAGAGAAATCACACTTCACCCTTCCGAGGTCGGTTCGCGTACGCGAACCATTCTAGAACGGCAAGCTATGAAACCCAAATACATTGTTGTAATCTTTTTTTACATCATGAGCTTTCCTTATGATTTGGATCGTATGTACAATCTCGATTTCTTTGCAACATAACCGATCAAGACCTGTTTTTGTGCACACAACCTATCACAATCTTCTTGGAATTAAGAAAAATAGTTCTAGACAAGTGATCGAGAATTACTTTGGTGTAAACGATCAACTATGTGTTATAAATCTACCGTTCAAATATCGTTACGATCCGACGGTTGGATCTCTTGGAATCGACAATCCTTTGAAACTGCATCATCCCACTCGGAAATCCAACAAACACGTTCAAGGCAATAGAAAGCATACCTACAAGTAATATTTCGCAAATCCCAATGGTGAAAGAAACGATAAACGAGTTTTTAGAAACATATCCAAAAATTGGCACAATCTGACGGTTAGATCTATGGGTTGTTCCTTCATTCTGATTGCATTTTCAAAACCTAGTTCTGATCGGCTTACTTTGAGACACGAGAAAACATATCTACAAGTCTCCGATCGCAATTTCCTCCAGTCACATTGAAGATATATGAGTGTAGAAGAACATATCCAAAAATTAAGTCATTCCAACGGTTAGATATTCGGGGATCCTCCGATCTTTGACACTGATTATTCAAAAACAGGATTAACTCACACTCTCTTTTTCTCCCTTTCTTCTTGTCCGAAAATTTGATAAAGAATTAGGGTTTTTAGGGCTTAAATCCCCACTCATCTTGTTCTCCAAGTTTCTCACTTTAACCCATCATCTTTCTTCTTTTATTTATTTTCACACCTAATAAACTCAAGTTTGTTATATTTCATTTTGCAGCCAAAACTCGTAATGACATATAACGTATAATTTAGGGTGTTAAATCCCCACTACTACAATGAATTAATTAGGTTGCTTTGAATGAAGCTTTTGGTATGTTTCGATTCAGAAGGTGATCGCCGAGGTGTTTGTGTCCTTAATTCAAATTTCATCTTGGTTTTAAACAGTTTCATGTTTATCGTTTGAGCGTTCGATTTCGGTTATGACTTTTACACGAAATATTGTTGTTAAATGAAATTGATTGCACGGTTAATCTTGTAATCATGTTTTAAACATAAAACCGTTATCATTTTCAAGTATTTATTTAGACTTTCTATAACATATTGCTATACATATATTTATATAATATAAAGTTTTATAATAGTCTTAATAAATGTTTATTTTAATAAGATTTATTTAATTTTGTAAATCCTAATAAAAATTATATTTGTAATACATATGATTATATATATGTATGGATATATATAAATATATATATTTATGCATAATTATGCATGTATTTGTTTATGAATAAAATCAACTAATGAATCTCATGAATTTTTAGTTTATTTGAAGTTTAGCACATTTGCAAGGCGTAACTTATTATCGAAAAACCCTAATGGTTACAGAATGTTTGTAGATTTGGCTAAGTGTTGAACCAACCATACTAATAGTATTGATAGTAACAACATCGATAATATTAGTATAGACAAAGGTTACCATCGATACTAATAGTATCGACAGGTTGCCTATAAATAACTTAAGTTCGATACAATCAATATCAATCCTAGACATAATTCTGATTTCTTAAAATTTTAATTCACTCTGATTGTACGAACTTAATTCCTGTGATTAATACAAGAAGAGTTATTTTATTTCATTATATTGCTCGATTATATTCTACTTGATTCATTTTATATTTGTTCAAACGTGATTTTATGGATTCCGCACGTGATATCATGTTACACCAGATCACCTAGATCCTAACCACGGACCTACATTTTGTTTTATATTTTAAATAATGAGAAATTCAAGGAAATGTGTTTAAAAGTATACATTAATACAACTTTCAATCATTTAATAGATTTATTTATTTCCTTTAATACATCAATAATAGGGTATTTATGGAAAATTACAAGTTTGATTGTGGTTATGATATTTGTCAAATTGTCATATGTGACAATGGTATTTGAGCGACACATGGCATATTAATGAGGTGGACAATTTAGTTAAAGGACGCGTGACGTTTGAGTTACTCTTTTATTAGGAGTAGTAGATATATTAATGAAAATTGAGTCAAGCAACAAGCTGAGCCAACCCTGACTCGGGCTTAACTGGTTTAATTGAGTTTTTTTTCAAGCCAAACTTTTTCGAGTGAGTTTCGAGACGTGGACTTTTTGGACGATATAATGTAAGCTATACGGTTAGTGTATGCAGCTCATTAATGTTTTTGTGGTTTGAGGAATATCTCATAAATAATTATTTGCAATAAAAGAATAAGTTTAAAGATTCATCTACCTTTTTTGTGGTTTGACAAATGACAACTATCTCATAAACACTGTTGTAAAAATCGGCCTAGGTGGGGGCTGCCGCCTAGGCGCTAGGCGCCCATCAACTGTCTCGATTTTGGCCTATGAGGTGCCTAGGTGGTGCTAAGCAGCCTAGTCAGATATTTATTTTTCTTTTTGACTTTTTTTGAATTTTTCATGGTAAAAAGGGATTTAGACATTTCTTAACAAAAAATCATTAATATGTCTCTGAAACATCAAATCCAGCCAGTTAACATCAAAATTCATCTCTAAACTTTGAACTCAGTGTTTAAATTTGCACTTTGAAGTAATTTATTTAGTATATTTAAGTTTATTTTTTAAATTATTTGAAGCATTATATTAAATTATTGATATTAATGTGTGTATGTAATATATATTCGTAAAATTACATATAAAAATTTCAATCCGCCTAGTACCGATTAATCCTTAGGCGGTACCTCGCCGCCCGATTAGCTAATAGCGACTTCTACAACTATACTCATAAATGATTATTTGCAACACTAGAACAAAGCTTCACAAGACGTCTTACAAACATTCAAATGATAAAAGGGAATTTGAAAATTTTATATGTTTGCCTGTATACTGATATATAGGAGTGTTCAAAAGAAAACTCATTGTTTTGGATAAACTAAGGAAATTCCTACTAACTAATCAATTTAAAAAAAAATCATAATTTTTTATTATTAGCTTATAATTGTTATAAACAACATTTTTTTAATATAAAAATATGTAAATCACGAAGTTACATTTATGTAACTTACAAATTTAAATATATGTAATAACATGAGTTATATGTATATATATATACACTCTTTTTATTAACAAATATAACCTTATAATAAAAAGAAATAAAAAAACAAAAAACGAAAACAAAATTGATTGGTAGTGATTGTGATTAATTTTATAAGTTTTCTCCAAAATGAAAGTTTTAGTATACACATGGATCATTAGAACAAGAACCAACAAGTTGTAAAGAACTAAAAACCCACATTTATAGACACAAGATTTAAAGGGTATAAAAGTAATTTTCTTTGAAAAATATGAGAAGTTAATTTTATGTCCTTCGAACTTGTGGTTAGAAATAGTTTTTTTAGTTCTTAACTAACATTGGGTTTCAATTGAAGATACATACATACATACATACATACATACATACATACATACATACATACATACATACATATATTTAAAAGAGAGTTATAGATTTATTTCATAACTTTGAAATATCTTTAAAATTATTCTCCTTATTTCTTATTCGAATCGGATCATATATCGAATATAAAAAATCTTACATATTCGGATTAAATATCCGAATTCAATCCAAATATCCCAAATAAAACTTGTTTATTCGGATGTAAAAATAAGTTTACTCGGATCATATTAGCATATATCAAATTCGTACCGAGTCGTGTTTCAAACATGTTCTTAACGATTTTCAAAACCAAATAATCCGATTATGATAAATCATTATCTGATCCACTGAACACCCCGAGGCACAGGTACTAGCTAATCTATCTCATATATTTGTTTTCCACTTCAAAAAACTTATTTATAGACAAAAAATCGTATTTGCAAGCGCCTGTGAGCAATTACATATAGAAAAATAGAATGGCATTTCTTACGAGATCTTGGCTTGAGTCAAAATGATCGGTTTATTTAGAAAAATTTAAACCGAATTTAGAAAAAAAAACATAATTTGTAATTTTTTATATTTTATACTAGGTTAATATCCCGTGTATTACACGGGTTAAATACAAAAATAATATATAGTTATTAATGAAAATATATATAATATAAGCCGATTTTTTAAAAGTAAAATATGATTAAAATTTTTGAAAAACTTAATACTTTAAGTAATAAAATAATAATATTATTTTAAATATTACTTTATCAAAATTTGTTTGTTTAAACATCTTATTTTAGAAAAACCGTTTTCAATATTTCTTATTTTATAATAATTTGCTTTTGAAAAAAAAATATTTTTTATATTAGTATATTTTTAATGTCTTAAAAAGTATTTTCAATTTAAAAATGTCTAAATGTGTATTCAATATTTGATATTATTATTTAATATATGATGCATTAAATAAGAGAGAGAAGCGGAAAAGTTATTGTGATGATAGTATAGATAAATGACATGTGTCCTCTTTTATTTTAATTTATTATATAAAATAGATTTTATATTTTTTAGTATGAAACGTTTCAAATAGAATGATACCAAAGATTCCACACTAAAACCTTCCCCGTTTGTTCTGTGTCTTGACCAACAGGCAACCCTATAAAACTTCAAACCCCACGGTCCACCCACCATTTCTATTTTCAATTCATTTCATTACACACTAAATCGTTGATTCATCGACTCATTCAGATTATGTAAATCTTTTATGGATTCTTCCTTAATTAGGTTTTCTTAATCTTCTGTTTATCTGTTTAATTTTGTTTATCGTTATTTCTTGGTATCATTCCATTGAATTTCTTCGCTAAATTTCATTTCTGATTCCTTATTATGTTTCTTAAATCTGTTTCATAATGCTGGATTCAGTTTCGATGTTCTTTGTTCTTGTTGTTGCTTGTAGGTTGTAGGTGATCAGTTGGACGAGGAAATCTCGCAATTGTTAAGTGAAGGTCGCGGTTCGGTAAGATGTTTGTTCTTGACCTGTTTTGGCTTGTTACTAGGTCTTGTTTTGTAACGTAAAATAGCATTTGCAGCTTCTGATTAGTGTGTAGGTTTCAGTTGTTTTTGAATTAGGTCTGTTGATAATGATTAATGCAAGTGTGTGATGGTTCCAATTGATTACTGTTTTGATGTAAGAGCATCTTGTTGCAGGTTTTTTTGTTAGTTAGGGTGTTATGACTATGGCTTCTAGAGCAATTTTGAGACGCAGACGGTTTTTGTCTGATTACCTTCATGTTTCGAGCCGGTCAGTTCAAGGTTTGAGCCATGGGATCACTACTACATGCTCAGATTTACGCGAATCGAGCCCTAATCCAAATACCGCTTTCAATGAAGCGACCAACAGAAGATATATTGGTGTAGACTTGACAAGGCATGGGGATTTTACAAACTTGTCCGCGTTAGGATTCTTTAGGATGCAAATTTCCCACAGCATTACTGGACATGGTACATTGGGAAACATGTTACCGATGAGAGTTAAATTTGTACCTCAGTCTTCAAGTTTTACTTCAATGGCTACATCACCTAAACCAGATACGGGTAATGATGAGGGGGATAAAGAACAAATTGCTAAAATGAGGAAGGAAGCATCACCAGAGGAATGTGATCAAGCAGTTGAAGGGTTGACCAGTGCAAAGGCCAAAATCAAAGCCAAAGCCAAACAGGGTACTGAATCTCAGAAGCCTGCTAATTCCATTTTGAAAAAAACTTGGGCAATGCTGTTGGGGATTGGTCCTGCTTTAAGAGCCGTGGCTTCTATGAGCAGGTTTGATGTCTAGTTGTTTATAATCTGAACCATACCAGCTTTTGATTTATATTTCTTTGTGTTATGTATAATTTAGGGAAGATTGGGCTAAGAAACTTGTTCACTGGAAAACTGAATTCGTTGATACCATGAAGCATTACTGGTTGGGTATCAAGCTTCTTGGTGCTGATGTTAAAATTAGTTCTAGATTGCTTCTTAAGCTTGCTGGTGGGAAGAGTCTTTCTAGGAGAGAAAGACAACAGCTGACTCGAACCACTGCAGATATCTTTCGGCTAGTTCCTGTTGCTGTTTTCATTATTGTTCCCTTCATGGAATTTTTGCTGCCTGTATTTTTGAAGCTTTTCCCCAATATGTTGCCTTCTACCTTTCAGGACAAGATGAAAGAACAGGTGCTGGTTCAGGCAGTTTTCTAATTACGTTGTCACATGGATTGATTCTATTTCTTAATTGTTAGAATGGTACCAATTATGAAGCTTAGATTTGAAGATATTAACTTGATATGACCGTTGACACCGAGCATGAAGATACTTCTCTTTTATTAAGTCCTTACCTGAAACAAACATGTTGATTCACTCAATGAGTAATCATGATGTTTAGTTTTCCTGATTATGGTTTACCTGTAGGAAGCATTGAAAAGGAAGCTAAATGCAAGAATAGAATATGCAAAGTTTCTTCAGGATACAGTTAAAGAGATGGCCAAAGAGGTTCAAAATACTAGGAGTGGTGAAATCAAGAAAACAGCTGAAGATCTTGATGACTTTTTGGGCAAGGCAAGCTTGTAGTTCTAGTTCAATATCTGTATTGTTTAACTCCATTTGTAATATGCTTCATTACAAGCTGGTATACAGGTCAGAACAGGTGCTTCTGTTTCTAATGAGGAGATTTTGGGATTTGCAAAGTTATTCAATGACGAACTTACCCTTGATAATATCAGCAGGTCTGGTTATTCAGTCATTTCTGCAGCATTATTACTTGAGTATAATCATATTATTGGTGCTAACTTACTGACTGTGTGTTATGTTTCAAAATGTTTGCTGCTATTAGGCCTCGTTTGGTCAATATGTGCAAGTATATGGGAATCCAACCTTATGGAACAGATGCTTATTTGCGATACATGCTGCGCAAAAGATTACAATGGTGTATTTTTTGTTATCATTAAAAATGCTGTAGAAAAAGCTGAACTTATACTTGCATTTTTGTCATTTTTGTAGGATAAAGAATGATGATAGGATGATTCAAGCTGAGGGTGGTGTGCGTGCTCTTTCTGAAGACGAACTTCGTGAAGATTGTAGAGAGCGAGGCATGCTTGGATTACTTTCGGTCGATGAAATGCGTCAGCAGGTTTTTTTAATTTCACACATGCAACTTTATTTTGCAGTATAATAGAAAAAAATGTTACTCAAATTGTTATATACTGTCATTTTTGTTGGAATAATCTGTTAATCACTATGTTCCGTCTTCGCTTTTGATTCTGCAGCTCAGTTTACCTTTTGTTTTCATATTCAGTTTACCATTTCTGCAGATCAAATTGTTATACATTTTGAAGTAATTTTTAGAGCGGAGAATACTAGATAGAGTTGTGCATTAGGTCTCTGAGTTGGTCTATATGGGTGATGCAGATATCCAAAAAATGACATTAGTTAATGTTATGGTCAACTTGAACTCCTTTGTTGTCAATGAAAATGAGCATATGGGTATGGACAGTCATAAATTAATATAGATGACTGACACCTTTACCGCTTTAGAGATATAAAGGTTGTCTCTCTCTATTTACTTGATGGAATTAACACTATTGTTTACTGTTTAGGCAAGATGCCAAATGTTGTTTGTACCCCTTGTTTGGTAAAATGTTTGTTTATTCGAAAAGCACATGTTATGATTGTTGTGATGAGAGGGCGGGCCTTGGAGCAACTGGTAAGGTTGCTGCTTTGTAACCTTGAGGTCATGGGTTAAAGCCGTGGAAACAGCCTCTTTCACAAATGTGTGAAAGAGTAAGGCTGCGTACATAGGATCGCAAGCGATCCGGCCCCTCCCCGGCCCCCACTCAAAGCTGGAGCTAAGTTAAACACATGGTACATCCTTTATGATTGTTGTGATTTGATGTTGTGTATTTGTGTGCAATAAATCAAATTTAGAGGTCCATTAGATATTTTATGTCTACTTCTCATTTCTTATATTGGAGGTTGGTTGAATTGACTTGGTTTGAAAAATGATGTTGGTTTGCATCATAACCAAAATTTTGTTTTCATATTTGGTTTACCTTTTCTGCAGCTCAGTGATTGGTTGGATTTATCTCTTAATCACTCTGTTCCATCTTCACTTTTGATTCTTTCCAGGTAACCACCAATGAACATCCCTCCTCTCTCTCCCCCCTCCCCTCCCCCCACCCCGAAACACATTCATCCTTTAAACTAAAATAATTATACCAGCATCTGCTGCTTCATGATTGTGCAGAGCCTTTACTGTGTCTGGAAAGTTAAGACCTGAGGAAGTTGTAAGAGCCACACTGTCTTCACTGCCAGATGAAGTTGTAGACACAGTTGGTGTTACTGCCTTGTCATCAGAGGATTCTGTTTCAGAGAGAAGGAGAAAGTTGGAGTTCCTTGAAATGCAGGAGGAACTCATCAAGGTTCTTATCTCTTCTAACAAAATTATATTTTTTCTACCTCATTTCTACAATCCTATGAGTATAATCTGAGGTAGAGGTGGCTAAGATCGATGATCAAGCAGGTTTAGGTTGAAACTAGTTGTCTTTTAGTACAGGTCGGGTCTGGTTGAACTCCTAAAACACTATTTTCCAACTTTTTAATTTAAAATTAAACCCGAAATTATGAGCATGAAATTACAATAAAAATTTGAATATTTGAACTAAAGCATTTTAGGAGGTTGTGTGCTTTAAAAACAGATATTTGGACTTTCAACCCTTTTGACTCGTTCCCCTTAATTTTTATATTTGTCTTGCTTGAGATAATACGCGACCCAATCGATTTGTTTGCAAGTAAATTGAGGGAAATTGACACCTTTGATTTATGGAGTTGTAAACACATTAATTTCTCAAGAATCATAAAACAGCTACTGCACTGATTTGCTTAACCATTATGTACTTGATTATCACAGGAGGAGGAAGAAAAAGAGGAAGAAGAGCAAGCTAAGATGAAACAATCAACTAGTAGCAACAAGGATGTGGCATTAGAGGAGATGATTAATGTAACAGCTTCAGATATGCAAGCACAGGCTAGAGCAAGAGCACTAGATAAACAAGAGCAGCTTTGTAAAGTCAGTGAAGCTTTGGCTGTTTTGGCTTCTGCATCTGTAAGGATTTAATAGGATACAATTTTCTTGTTTATGAGTTGCTGCAAAGATTTTTATCCTAATGGTTGTTAGTATTTTCAGAAATTAACTATTGTTTTTTTCTGCAGTCTGTGAGTCGGGAGCGTGAAGAGTTTTTGAGACTTGTCAACAAAGAGGTATCCATGCATCACAGCTCTACATACGCAACTTTTTTTTGGGCACGGGGTGGGGTGGTGGGGAAGAGGGGATAACATATCAAAAAGAGTAGCTTTTTTAAGTCAGGTCCAGTTACTTGACCTATTCATGTCAAATATGATGACAACATGGGTAGTTTTAATTTAAAAGTTCAACTGGGGTGGACCTTGATTCATTTAAGATAAACACAACTAAAACTGACGCATCCATCAAACCATCATTAAATGAGTCAGTATAATTACCTCTACATCTACATCATAATGTTTCTCCATGTTTACTTCATTTAAAAGAGCTTTTTCTTTTTAAACAAAATCTTGGAAAAGTTTTGGGTATCTTAAAAGTTAAATAATCAGAACTTGGCTTATTGCTTCTAAAAAGTTAGTTGGAATCATAGTAATTGCAGTACCAGGACTGATAATGACAGTGTCCAACCACCAGGCTATCATAATTATTCTTATTTTGTATTTTTTGCAGATAAACTTGTATCATAGAATGATGGGCAAAGAAGGCACCGATATTGTGAAGGCGTATAAAGCTGCCCATGAGGAAATTGATAATTCCGCTGATGAGCATGTAGCTGATGGAGTCTCTTCAGCGCTCATAAATAGAGTGAGAAGCTCACTAAACTGTCCTTTCTCTCTTGGCCATGTTTTTTGTTAGGCTTCATATATTATATAATTTTCTTAGCCGCTATGGCAGTTTACTATTTTTCTAAGTCTGAATCAATATATATATGCATGTATGATTAGGGGGTATTTGTTTGCCATGCTTGATTTACTTAGAGTAGCATCACTGAGGGATGCTTGCTTGTTTATGTTTGTATTCTGTTCGTTTTTTACGTAAAAGTTGCTCTGGTCCATTTTGTTGATCTTGTAAGCCTATAAACTAACCCTCTATATTTTCGTCAAAATACAATGTTTTCTTAGGTTGATGCTATGCTCCAAAAACTTGAGAAAGAAATCGATGATGTAGATGCAAAGATTGGTGATCGTTGGCGAGTACTTGACAGGTTAGTACTTTTATGTTTTACTGTATTGTTTTGCCATACATTTTCAATCCTAATATGCTGAGAACCTTGTATAACTCAAGGGCATATACAACATATACCAGCAAGTGACATCTGATTTTTGACTTTTCGTTCGTTCTATTTGGCTCACAATACTGCTGTCAAACACCACCTTAACTCTTTTCTTCCTTTGTTGGTTCATCCTCCCACCCAAACCCCAATGTCATTTTATTCAAAATGGGAAGACCTTAACTATAGTGCAAAATGGATGGGTCATGCAAGTTGGGTAAACGGATAATTTTAAACACAGGTCAAAACCATGCAGGTCAGGTTGGGCCACCCGCCAACACTTTTTTTTTTTTTAGCTTCCTGAGTAAATATTTTTAAAATATTGAAAAAATCTATACTGCAAAAAAAATGGTCCATTTCTTTCCCTTGTTCAATTAAACAGGTTGCAAATAACTGATACTAATATTTTAATCCTGGACAATGCATCTTCTGTGGATTTTCATTTTATCGAGTCATACAGATTGGTTATTTTTCAAATAGTTTCTTTTCTTACGAAACAGTTTGTAATTTTGATGTTTTACTGTCAGATTTACATTTTCATTGATAAGCTGTTATATGGTTTCTATTATTACTGCAGAGATTATGATGGAAAAGTAACTCCTGAAGAAGTTGCATCTGCAGCCAATTACTTGAAGGATACTTTAGGCAAGGAAGGGGTCATGGAGCTTATCAGCAACCTTTCCAAAGACAAGGGTTAGTAATATGCTCTTACAAATTATTTGCTATTAATGTTTAACCGGTTAATTTGGGCCATGTTTTATCTCTAATGTTAAATGGCTTAAGCTAAAAAAAAACCAACTAAAATGGAAACGAACCAAACGGTTCAATGATCTTAGAGACGTTCAAATTGTATTATAACATATGCGATTCTTAAACCGTTCTATAAAACAGGCTACATTATTCTTTGAATAAGATAGTGATTGTAATCAAATTTGGCATATTAGCTAATTATTATTTATAAGCATTAAAATATGGATAAAAAAGTGTTTGTGGGTTGCATCTTGTATGCACTTCAAGTTCAAACTTGGAATTGGAATAGGCTTTTGTTCTAGGGTTTGACAATTCCAACCCGTTTATCTATTTATGAATGGGTATTGGGTTATTGGTCACTTATAGCAGGTTACAAGGGAAACACGTCAAATAGGTCAAAGGTCGTCACAATCGTGCCTTCAAAGCATTAAAACCTCATAAATCACTTTTTGTGAAATTTTTTGGTCACAATTGTGTAGTACTATATTTTTTTTATCATATTTAACTCATTGATCACTTGTAAAATTAATAAATTAGACTAAAGAAAATGCTCAGCTGACCTTTTTGACCCATTGCCCAACCTTAATTTTTGCACACTAACTTTGTTAATGTAATATGACTAAAATATCAGTTGCTTGCTATAACAGATGGGAAGATTCTGGTGGAAGACATAGTGAAGTTGGGGAGCCGAGCAGAAGATGCTGATTGATTGAGCAAACTCGAGATGATGGTATCATTCCGCTATTACTTGGAACTAGAAAATCATCATTTTTGAATTTTTTTCATATCATAGAGGAGCCACATACGACAATTATACGCTACTCATGCACTTTCTAGGCTTTGAAGTGTCACAATGGCAATTTTTATGCGGTCACTTGAACTAGTGAGTGACCAAATTTTGTCTCAGTGTTGTAAAAATTAGTGAATCCCAAACATATATGTATGCAGGAACCAAATTGATAACAAGCAAAAGGGTTGAACCCGTCAAAATTGAAATAAACCATTGGTTTTCTAGTTATTTTTCATGGTCTAAACAGGTTGGTTTTAAACGATGCGGAGCTCGAGCTCAAGTTCTACATAACTCATACAAATGGTCAAACGGTCAAGCCGTCTTCACTATCAAACGAGCCAAAGTCCTGTAATCTGTTAAACCTAGGAAAAACAGATGGAAGACTTTGACTCCCAACGATGGTTCTCTCGTTTATCTTTCCAACTTCCTTGGACACGCGATCAAGAACCAACAAGAAGTCTCGAACCACCATGAATATCCACAACGGTTGACTTTCGTCCAAGGTCAGGCTCCCATGAAAGTACTCAGTAGTTTCTTTCACCATTGAAACCGACTCTCGTTCTTCACCTTCGATCTTAGCTATATCATGTCCTGCTTTCTTCAAGAACATGTTCATCGAGTCTAAGAATTGTTTATCCGATCCAAATCGTTCACTTAAAGCCACCATTTCATTGATCTTGGTTAACCCATTGGCTAACCTTCTTACTTCCTTCAAAAGCAAATCAATGTCCATAGTTGCAGCTTTCTTGACACTTGATAGTTCCCCACTAAGGCTCGAAACCACTTCGAGTCCACGTTTTGTTGACTCGACCTCGTCACAGAGTTCGAATTGTTGTTTGACCCGTGAAACACGACCTTCTGTTCTTGCGATTTCTTGTACAACAAAGTGCAAAAGTGTTGTTTTTCCGTCGATGCCCTTCACGTCTATGAGCTTGAGGAGTGTATCGAGCTTAAAGGCATGAGCATCCCCACGGTTTGTTCCTGTGTTCAGTCGGTTTCCGGCTATCAGCACGGCTTCTAGAAGCTTTATGAACATTCTGCTGTTCCTAAGTTGTCGACAAGCTGACTGCAAAAGCCAAAAATTGAAAAAAATTCAAACTACAATTGGAATGATGGTCGTTAACGGGTCATAAGGATCCGTATTTGAAAAGGAACCCTTTTTAGATGGTTTGAAATGACCCATTCTTCACGGGTCATAAGGGTCCATATTAAACAGGAATAATCGATTATCAACGTTGTAATAAAGAGGACGTTGAAAATTGCCACCTTACATAGAAATGGTTTCAATGACTTCCATTCCATTCGAGGCGCCAACATAAATTAAGCATTTAAGCCTATAGACGAGAAGGTTCATAAGGGAATTTTTATTTTACGATAAATTAAAAAACTAATCACAATTATTAGCAATCATTTTTTCCCCATTTTTTGTTATTACAAGGTTAGAATGTAAAAAAAAATAAAAAAAATATGTAAATATACTAAATAATCTTATTCATATGTAACTTGTATGTTAGATATATATGCATTATATGAGTTACATGTATGTAAATTTATGAGTTATATACAAAAGTTTTTAAGTTACATATAATTAACTTCATGATCTATATATATTTTTATTTAGTGAGAATATTCCATCTAATATTAATCAGGTTTTTATAGTGTTTTTACTAAAGTCACTGAAAGTTTTTTCTTTCTAAAATTACTCAACTTTTAGTTAGTGTTTCAATCCTATGTTTTTTTTTTTTAAATTGTTTAACTTTTTTAAATTTAATGGACGCAAATGAAACGTATATGAATCTTTATTAATGTTAAGTGAAATTGTTTTCTAATTAACTTGAGATAAATGTAATCATGAGGAAAATAAATTCACGAATTAATAACAAAGTTTCAAAATTGTTAAATTTAAGTTGAATTAAGAAAAAAATTATAATCAAATACTTATAAATATTCATATATATCTTTCATTTGTCTCGATTAATTAAAAAAGACTTACATATCTATAAAAAAATACATATAATTAGAACACCTAGTTAAAATTGAGTAACCTAAAATAAACAAAAAAAAATGATAACTTAATTGAAACTCTTAAGAAACTTGATTACTATTTTACAAAGTTACCCCTTATTTAATTTTTTTTCCTAAAACATTTCTAACATTATAATAAAAAATTACAAAAAAGATTTAAAAACTTCTTGGTTAGTAGTAGTTTCTTCAAATTGAGAAGTTTTCTTTTGAAAAATTCACAATAAAGAGAAGGTTGATTAAAAAACACTTTATGTACTTTTTTTTAATATATTTGTAATTGTAATAAATATACAAGTCAACCATAATAACCAGGTTTTTTCTTTAATTTTTTAAACTCATTACCAATTCACACAAAAGATCACCAATGTGGGAGGTCTGAGTGAAGTTAAGGTCTGTCAGTTAAGATCTATGGGCAAAAGAGGCGTGAAAGATTTAACCAACAAATCACCAATAGAACTAACTTAGGGATCATCGATAGAAGCATCATCATCAAACCTTAACCGCGTGCCACATAGGCACCAATACAGTGTTGGTTAGTGAGTATAAGTAAAAAATACGTGTCATGGCAAGATATAATGAGTGAAAGAATGGATGATGATGAGTTTTTCATTGCTAAGAAAAAAAATGATTGCTTGGGAGTTTAGTGTTCACGCGTTGATCACGGTCACTTGCAGCCCATCACTCAATATTCACACCAATGTGTAATTGAAGTGGGGCGCCATGGGAGCGTAGCCTAAGGGTATCACGTCTAGTCGTCTAGTTGTATCACCTCTTATTATACATAACCTAAATCATCATCATCGTACTCAATATATCCCACCATTAACAAAGCTAAGGTAGGGTCTGAGGAGGGTAAGATGTAGACAGTCTTACCTCTAACCCGTAGGAATAGAGATGTTGCTTCCAATGAGACCCCCGGCTCACTATATCTGACTAACCGACCAACCCAATGGTTTTAACGTTATTTTCATAAAAACAAAGTAAAATAATGTTAAAATTAGTGCAACTTTACTTTTGCCCCTTAAGAGCCGACACAAATATACATTATATGCGCGCACCACAAACCTATACATCACCTAAATGTTATCCTTTATTTAATATAAGCATCATAATAGTAGCCTAAATATTTGAGTAAATCTTTTCAGGATGTTTGCATAAATAATATATTTTGATGACTTTCAACCCATTTGATATACCCTAAGCACTAAACTCTTCTCCTTTTAGAACTACTTTTTATAACGAGAAATCAATCCTCCTTTTATACTACCCTCAAGTTAATATATTCCTCGTCTAGGTTTGAATCCAGAACCTTCCATCTAAGAGACAAAACCTCTACCAAATAAGCTACTCTCAGATTGTCACATCTAGCGAGAACCCGAATGCAAAAGGCGTTAAATTTATACCTTAATCGTGTCGAAAGACCCTTTAAGGTAGTCAACCTCAGTATCAAAAGTAGATATGTAAAGCATGGCATCCACCCTCTTGAATGCAAAGGGTATATCAATAACTGCTTTCAGAAACTTTTCAGCAGGATCAAACAATGCATCATTCATCTCTTTCAATCCAATTTCTTCCTCCATGGTTGGAGCCATTTTCAACAAGCTCCCCAAGAGCTCAGAACCTAAACTATCAACATTACCTGCATAATAATACAAAATGCAAGACCATATTTAGCTGTTAGTCAAAAAACTTATAAAAATTACTCAGAAATTTTGGAGTATCAAGGATTTTAGGGTTTTGTATTTGTTTTAGTTTTTAATAAAGATAAAAAGGTCAGTGATTGTCGTGGGTTCTTCACTTTAAGAGGAAAAATTTTCAATCTTTTATCGCTTTCTTTATTTTCTTGCTCTATTAGTATCCAATGATAACTCAATCTATAGTCACTCATTTTAAATCCTAAAAAAGAATGTATGATCCATATTAAAGTTGACTATTTTATTTTAAACACATCTTTAATAAGATTTAATAGAATCACATATTCTTTTCAGGATTTAAAATGAGTCACTATGATATGGTTAAAGGATTATCTCTGTAAAATTGGATTATCATTGGATACTATCCACATATATATATAGTATATATGGACAAGGGGGGCAAGATCCGCATATTAGGGCCCCTTTAGTCGGGAGCAGAATCGTTAGGTTCCTTTCCACCCATCGATTTAATAAGATCAATTATATATAATACTCGCCATCATTGTGATGTCTAATTAACTTTGACAAGATCAACCCAAATCTTTATTTTATTTATGATCTTTCTTATACATGTATATAGAAAAATCTCTTTGTATGTTGTTTTGGATAGATTTTAAAAACTAAAACCAAATAGAAAAAAACTTTAGATGTATTGTATTTTTAATATGGTTTTGTATATGAAATTTAGTTTGATTGCCTTATTTTGCATGACCTACTCTGATCCAATGAACCCGGCTTGAACAGAAGAGAAAGTAATTACTATATAATGATGCTCAAACGACTTAAAAAATTTCCACGCTCAGACCCTCTGTTAAAAAGGTCTGCGTCCGTCACCGGTAATGATTTTAGGATGCAACGTACAGTTAAATATGTGAGAGCTTGTAAAGAATTTATTCAAAAATATTATAATCACAAATTGGAAAAAAAAAGAGCTAATAAAATGGTTTGATTGTACCTTGAAGAATACATTCACACACTTCATCAATGGTCAAGTTAAACGCTCTTAAAAGTATAGCTATGTTCCTGGACTTGTGTGGGTCAAGGACCCTCATGTTCTTTTGGGTCACATCTGCAGCCATGGGTTGAACCATCGATTCATTGGTGCTATGGTTCGGTACCAATGTTGATGGTTTCGCCATGAACAATGTCTCTATCATTTCTTCGTTCAACCTGCGTGTTTTAAACTTGATTACATCTAGAAATTAATAAAAAAAAATACAACAACACGTACCCAGTGTATTCTCACTTTGTGGGGTTGGAGAAAAATTAATAAAAAGAATAATTATGATTAATTGAAATTTTTTTCGAAACTTTTACATCAATTCGTGTTAGGAAGGGTAGGGTCGAATCATAGGCATTAAAAGAAGGAAAATTCCCAATGTTGACCAACTTTGTGCCCCACATACGACCGTTTTTGTCCACTCGTTTTATGGGTGCCACCGCCTATATAAACACGGGCATCACCCATGAAATTATGCAATGATAAGTCTCCACGTGTACATCATGGGCGCCGACGCCCAGACGAAGGAAGACGCCCATAGATTCCAATTTTCAGTCACGGGCACCAGTCCCATGCTGACAAATGACAATTATGTCATGACGTCCCGCTCGTATACCTTTTTTATATTTTTCGCGTCAAGTACCGAACGACTGAACCATGGGCACCTGAACCTAGTTCACAAGCGTCCAAACCTAGCTTCTGGGCTACCCTTTTTTCATGAATTCTTGGGCGGGACACCACGGGCACCACCCGTGTGTCTTCGAGCGCCCGACTTTCTCTATAAAACTATAAAAACCTTATTTTTTGACACAGATATCAAATTTTTAATTTCAAAAAATTATTATATGGAGTTCACGGTTGTTTGTATGGGTGGGATTGTGGGATCTTAACAAGTATATATATGATTATGTTCAAGTTAATTGTATCCGTCGTGCTTTATGTTTTCTTTCTAAAATCAGTTATGGAGAACTGACTGATTTAAGTTCATATTGTTTTGGTATTTAAGAAATAAGGATGTTATCTTATAAGTTTTCAACATATGTATATCCCGTTGACATATACGATGACAACAGTTTGTCTGTTTCTTTAAAGATAGTAAGTTTTCAACATGGCAGTGCCCATGTTGGCTTTCCTGCCCAAAAATTTACCAAAAAAAGGGAATACTATAAACCAGGTTTGAACGCGCGTGAACAAGGTTCGGCCGCCCGATACTTGATGCTTATAGAAAAAAATATAAAAAAAGGTTTACAGGTGGGAAGCCCATGACCTAATTGCTAGTGTGGGACTGTCACCCATGACCTTAAATTCAAATTTATAGGCACCTTCCTTCATCTGTGGGCGTCTGTGCCCATAAAGTACACGTAGAGACTTATTATTGGATCATTTCCCGGCGACGCCTGTGTTTACATGGGCAACAGTGCCCATAAAACCACTGGACAAAAAGGGCCAAATGGACATATTGGGGAATTTTCCCTTAAAATAATGTAGTTAATATTCATAAACTATTTTCTATCATTTATACATTATAACATGTGAATAAAATCATATCACACACATTACCTTTACTTTTACGTATTTAAGTATATATATATTTTTTGAACGGCAAAATTTTCCACCTTTGTCCACTATGGAACTAGAACCCTTAACCTATTTTTAGAAAGGACACCTTAACACACCTTGGTAGCACTGAGACAAATGCCCTTTAGTATTTAAGTATTTTTTAACATTAAAATATACATAATAATAATAATAATGCTATTAGCACATCAATGTATGAATAACCAACCCTTTAATATGCTAACACCTTAATCATAATTGTTTTATCACTTTAAAAACCAACAGCATAATTAAACAACTGTTTACAGGTTGCATACGTCACTAAACTATCATTTTCTTGTCATTTAGTGGAGAGAAAATTTAAATGACAAAAGTTAATCCATAATTCAGTCATTGAGAAAATATGATTTAATACCCAAATCAGCAATAAAATAATAAAATAATGGTACTATTATTCTTAGGTTAAACCATCAGATTTTATGCTCTATATACGACTCCTATATGCCTCGTATAGGTCTTTACAATACGTATAAGTTGTATACAAGAAGAATCATTGTCGAAACAGTACGTATTAGAGAGGGCCATACACTTTGTGGAAGCACATATGAGACGTATAATAACCTCGTATACACCTATACAAAACGTATAACGATAGTGATGTGTTAAATTAAAAAGAAACATATAAATAACCTAAATAATTGCTAATTCATGCAATTATCTTGGTGATAATTTTTCAAACACCAAAATAATCATCATTTTACTCGTATCGAGGGGCCTTTTTATTTAACAAATTCACCAGTTTTTTTTTCTTTTTTTAATGGGACCAACACGAAACAATATATGGGGTTAATGTTGAAATATTCAACCTGATAAGCCATCAACCAAAATCTCTTCCCACCAACTGACACTATTGAAACTTATATTTATATATATGTTTAATAAACATGCGACAATGACGTCACCAATTTAACCTTTTTAAATTAAACATATTGACCTACTAATCTTTTTAGGTCCCCTTGTTACAAACCAAGGGCCCAATTAAACCAATTATAAAGGGCTGTTTAACATTTGATTTTTAATGGCTAAGAGGTTTAAACAGTATGTTTTTAGCTTAATCATTAAAAGATTTGTTTGCTGACTGATTTAAACATGTTGGTAAAATCTTCGGTTAAAAAAAAAAACTTCTTAATGAAATTGTTACGAGAACTATCAAACAGCCCGTTAGTTAAACATGTCAGGTTTGTGTACAGAGAACCGTAAACTCGTAAACCCGACACGATTGACAAAGATTAAGCATGAGATCAAAAGATGTATATATGAATCTCACTGGAAAGAGCTAGATTTCAACTGATCCCACACCATAGCTTTCTCTGAACTAGATTTCACTTTATCCCAATGTAAAGCTTTCAACTTTGGCTTCAAAAACTCTTCTTTTCTTTGCAACTCCAAGAACCCAGGTGCCGGCACCGGTGGCGGTGGCGGTGGTACCACCGTATCGCGACGTTGAACCACCACCGGAGATCCTTTCGGAGAGAAGAAGCCCTCCACCTCAGAGTCCGTGAAACAAGACTCGTCCACCTTGTTCTGGTGGTGGAAATCTTGTCGGGGTAATGGCGGTAGAGGGTGGAGCTCCGGTGAACCGACGGTGGCGGAAGAGGCGGAGGCATTGGAGGATGTTTTGAGTGGGTGTTGGTCGTGTAAAGGGCTAATGAGGGTGCCAAGATAAAGAAACTCCGAGCTGGGGGTGGAGAAGTTGTTGGGAAGAGTGGGAGGTTGTGGTGGTGGTGGTTTGTCGGAGGTGGGGAGGTTGGCCGGAAACAACCGGAGACTGTCGGAGGTGGGTGGTTTATGGTGGCGGTTACGGCGGTGTAAAAGGGTGGAAACCACCGTGGCAATAAGTATGATGGAAATAAGAGAGAGTGTTAGTGAGATGAACAGAAGTTTTTTGGAGACGTGTGATTTGGAGGTAGATGGTGATGGGAGTACGATGGAAGAAATGTTCGCCGGAAAAGTGGGGAGAGAGGCGGCAGGGACGGTGGTGGGGGTGGTTGTGGTGGTGATGGTGGGTGGGGTGGTGTAAAACGGGAAGAAGTATTGGTGGTGGTGGGGGTGAGAGTGGATGTGGGACGGTGGTGTTACTGATGAGAAAGGGTATTTAGGTGGTGGTTGTGGTGGTGGAGAAGGTGGAAGTGACGGTGGTTGGGTGGTGATGAGTGGTGGCGGTGGTGGTGTGTCGGTGACCGGAAAGAAGGGTTGATGGAGGATCCGGCGAGAGGATGAATGGGGAATGAATAGTAATAGAAGTAAGAAGAAAATGGTTGGAGTCATTTTTAAAAAAGATTATAATTTATTTGGAGATGTTTGATGTATTAATATTTGTTGGTATTTTTATATCATTAAATGAAATTGGGAAACACAAGCAAAATATTGATATTGATATTCATAGTCATAGATGAGGGAATATTTGGATATCTTAGGGTTTGTGGGTAGCTCAAACTTTTAATGTAGGAAAACTCCATTTCACCTAAGAAAAAGAATGGTAGCTTTATTATTTATTTTTAACTTTTTGTTTTCATTGGGTATATAATGTTAAAAACTTAGCACTCTAAAAAATAGGTTTTTTGGTAGACCAAAAAGATTGAAAAAATCAGTCATTGACAATCACTATTTGAAACTTGATAAGGATTAAAGTTTTTAGTTTAAACATATAAATGTGTTTGAAACTTGGTAAAGATTAAGATTTTAGTTTATACATACGAATGATTGATATTATTGTGTAATCAGTTTATGTGATAAGGATTAAGTTAACATCACACCTAATTAGAAAATAATTAAATACATATAAATGGGTTAAACAAGTCTGCCCCATTGACATGAACTCGACCTATTTAGCCAAACAAGTTAGCGAGTTCAACCCAAAATTAACCTGTGAACTCATTCATACTAACCCAAACCTGTTATTTTTGCGTCAGGTTCGTGCATTATTTTTATATCATGTGAGGAATTTACGCCTGTATCACCACATCCCCACTTATACGTTCACGTTATTGTCACCTCACACCACTGACTCCTTTACAACTATTATTCATTACTAGTAATTGTCATAAAATAAAATAAAAAAACTAGATAATCATGTATGGTCATTTTAATATTTATTTGTAAAACTGTCAATTTTAAAAAACGTCAAGTTGATGTGATATTTTTTTAAGTGTTTCGCTTTAACTAGAATTAGTATTGGTTATATATCTTTGTATTGATGTCGATCTAAAATTCTATTTGACCCAACCCGTTTAAAATGTTGTTATCATGTTTAACCCATCTATTTTACCATATGTTCACATGTCTTTGACCGATTTGTAAGCTCATATAGTATTCGTTGGGATTCACCCATCCACCTTGTACTAAACTAGATGGTGTTGTATTGTGTGTTGCTGCGTAGATTTAAGGCACACGTTTTGTTTCGGGAACAAACAAAAAAACGTTAACGGATGAACATACATGACCATAAAACAAATTTATTACACCTCAAAAAAAAGAATAATAAAATCAAAACCAATCACGTCGCATTTTGAGAACACCAAATGAAAAAAAAAACGTGAAGGATAAAAAGAATATGGTTAGAAGAACAAAAATATGAAAAAAATTAAAATAAAAGTAATAAGATATTTTAACAAGATGTAGGAGACAAACCACTAAACCAACCTAGTAGATTGGTTTAATCTAAAAATTAACATAAATATCTAAACATTCTTATGGTGTTATTCATAATAAGCTGCCAATGTTTTTTTTATTTATTAATTAACTAGGTTGGTACCTCGTGTATTACATGAGATAAATAAAAAATTTTAATTAATTAATAGTTTCAATAAAAATTTAAACTATATAAGATGATTTTTTTAACATAAAATATGATTAAATATAATTTCATATATTAAATAATAAAATAATTATATTACTTTTTAAACACTAACTTTTTCAAAATTTGTTTATTTAAATATTTCGTTTTGTAAATCTAATTTTAAAAATTTTATATTTTATAAAATTTTTTTTATTAAAAAAGTGTGTTTATTTGGTATTAAAATATTTTTAATGTATTAAAAAAGTCTTATTTCTTATTTAAAAATGTATGAAAAGTATTTTTAATATTTAATACAATATATATATATATATATAATAGGAGAGACGGAAAAAAACATAAAAATGCTCAAAAAATATGCTAAGTGTCCAAAAAAATTCTTTATTTATTAGTTCAATAAGATAATAATAGTTAAAATCGACATTATTTTTAATTAAAAATTAAATATAAATTGTTTTTAGCCCTAAGATGATATTGCTATTTTGTCACATTCTCGCCAATAATAAAAAGAATTGACGAAAAAAAGTAGAAATAAGTAAATAAACAGATAAAAAGACATCTGACATTAGCAGTGGAATAGTGAATGAATGGGGATATTCAAATCTTTGTTTTTATGCCCCTCAATAATAGATTCACACTCATGGCCTCTTGAAAATAACAGTACTATAACTTTATATTAAGCTACTTTTTATTCTAAAACAACTTTAAAATTAAACAAAACCTTTAACTTTAAAATTAATAAAATGTTAATTGAATAAAATTTAGTATTCATGAATTAAAACACGAGTCGTTTCTATATATTATAAAACTAGCATTATAAACCCATGTATTACATGGGTTGAATAACTATAAATGTTATAGATATTAATTTTTGTAAAAATTTATATGTTAGATTTATTAACTATTGGTGAAATAAGAAATGTGAATATCTAAAAATTATAAAACAAGTAATAAATATATTCAATAATTATATAATTATATTTTAAAATAATATATAATTTAAATCTTATTATAGTTTACCAAATTTTAGTAAAATAGTAATTATTAGAATAAGAAGATATATATTTCTCAATATATAATTATTAAAAATTGTTAAAATAATTAGAAGAAAGAGGCGGGAAAACAAATTACAGAAATCACCAGGATGTGACACATGTTTCCTAAATATATTCCTTTATTAGAGTAGGTAGATTATGTATAATCCATAGCATCAACAAAAAATACACATATGAAGATGACCTGCAGTTTCAACAGATATGGTGAAGGTAAGATGGCCGAACAATTGTTGGTGATGGGCGATGGCAGCAGAGGAGAAAAGGCCTAAGTCGATCGGACCATCAGAGGTCTGAGGTGTTGTCGTCGATGCAAAGTAGATTTATGAAATCATGTTTCAAAGGAGTAGAAAAGGCAACAACTTATGGTTGAAAGAAGAAAGACAGACGTGTCAATACCCATTCCACAAAATTATAGTTAAAAAACCCTAAATTATAGTTAAATAAGCATAAATTGATTGGGGCCAATGTTAAAAATAACAAAATCATACTATTTCTTTCAAATTGATCTTTAATATATAGTAGAATTAACATTCAAACGACATTTTATTCTATAAAAACTAATATTTTGATAGTGTCTGGTTATTATCAAATCCTTCAAACATCCTTCACACCATTTATACGTCTCATATAAGCTTATATGAGGCGTATAATGGGTTAACATTGTTTTTTAGAAATTCTTAGTGTTAATGATTGAACTTTTATATGTCATATACGAGGCGTATATAAGGTCATCAGAGAGAACTATATGTCTCGCATAGATTTATACTCGCGTATACAAGTCGTATAAAAAAAGTTGGACATATAAATTGTAACACCCAAAACATTCGCGTGTTTACACGTAATAACAGAGTAGGTCCCAACAAATTTTCCATTTTTCAAAAACCTTGTTTGACCTTCTTTATTTAATAACAGTAAACAAGCATTAACATGTCACATATATAGTACTTAATTACATAAGTACGTTTAAACCAAGATTTAGAAAGTTTACAACAAGGTTTGTTCGTTCGATTCCCAATCTGTCTCGATCCTTACAGCCGTGTCCATCAGGGTTGACCTACGACATTACACAATAATTCACATTAGTTCCTAAGAACTAAGTAAGTAAACCCCAATGGTTTCTCAACCACAAAATGTAAAATACATTTTTCACAATCAATACTCGAACCGAGTCATTTCTATTTAAATCGACTCTCACAATATAACAATATCATATTATTAATCATCAACTATTGCTCACAATAGTTTAATCAATATTACACTATGGTGTTCACATTCCTGTACCTCCACCATAGCTATTTGTCAGCCTTACTGACCATCTACACATTTGTAGTATCATAATTAATTCAAGTCTTAAGATGTTCACCCACCGGTACTTCCATCTAAGACAATTGCTAGCACCTCTAGCTATCCACCATTGTGGAGCCACAATTAATTCAAGTCTCAAGATGTTCACCCACCGGTACTTCCATCTAAGACAGTTGCTAGCACCTCTAGCTATCCACCATTGTGGAGCCACAATTAATTCAATCAAATTACTATGATGTTCACCCACTGGTACTTCCATCATAGAATTCCCACATTTTCATTTATCCAGGGTATAGGATTTATCATAGGTTGTTGAACTTTTATTATTCAACTTTACCCTATCACCAATGCCATATTTATCATACCATATATTCAACAATAATTCAATGTTTATTATATGATGTCATAGTTGTGGGATTACTTACCTTAATCAGATAAGATATTAGCAACTGCAGGTTCCTTTCCTGCTCTATGACTAGTGGTTTGATTTCCACTACCACCACCTAGTTGCAAAATACATATACAACTAGTTTCAACACGTATAGCACAAATAATCAAGTTCAACACACTTGACTGATTTGACTTCCTCAAAGTCAATTTATCACATAATTGACTCTATCTTACTACGTTTAGCAAGTTTTAGTCAATTATCACAATTAATCATATTTTCATGCCTCCTCAGACATTTCATCGGTTAATCGATGTTCATTATATTAGTTACGATCTCTAATCATTTTTATTATTCAAAATTTCATTTATGATCATAACTTTTATTAACTTTAACATCAATTCATCATAATCATCATTTAACCTATGGATCATAATCCATATTTCATTTATTATCATATTATGCTCATCCTACTAGTTATCACACCATGATATGGTTTCATGATAATCGGACATTATAACGGCTCAAAACAAGGCTTTGACCGCTAACAGTTCGAGTTTGTCATTCAAAATCAATCCTAACTATATCATTACGTTCAAACTCAAGATTTAATCAATATAAATCAAACCAGAAGGTTTAAAATGAACCATTACCTATTCTGGCGAATTCCAACGGATAAAAGAATGATCAGAACTTGTTTTAACGCTTCCGGATGCGATCTAAACGTCGTGAGGCCTTTAAAATGGAGATTTGATGGTTTAGAACAGAATTTTTCGTGGGTGAGGGTGGCTGGCGTCGAGAGGAAGCAAGGAATGAAGATGAGGATGAAAATCTTGATTTTTATGCAATTTGCCCGACCAGACAACCCCAGGCGCATCGCCTGGCGACTCGCAGCCAGTCCAGGCGTACCGCGGGGCCCGTCCCCACCTTCCAGAAGCTTTCTACACCCGCGCGCATCGCCTAGCTAAATCACGCGACCTGGGGCGTACCGCTCCAGGGCAGATTCGCCCGTTTTTCGACGGAAACTTCGTTTCGCGATTCCGGACAATCCGTAACTCCGTTTCGCGCACGGTTTTCGCCCACATTCATCGTTTTTCACATACTATCATTCCCTATTACTTTCAATCATCAAATCAACATGAATTTCTAGAACGATCACATGTGCTCTTGCCACTGATGATGTCATTCTCACATTTGTTCCAATCACAACAACCACAATCTTTCAATTAACGATTATTTACAATATATTTATTATTAAAAAAAACCGGTTGTTACAAATCTCCCCTCCTTACAAAGGTTTCGTCCCTGAAACCGATTAAACCTCAAAAAGGAAAGGATAATACTTCCTCATTTCATTTTCTGACTCCCAAGTGGCCTCAGAACCTTTTCTATTTTTCCACTGAACCTTCACCTGACTCCATGATTTATTTCTAAGTTGCTTGACTTTTCGGTCAAGTATTGTCACTGGCTTTTCCACATAATTTAATTTGTCATCAATTTCTATATCTTCCAATGGTACGTATGCAGATTCATCTGCTAAACATTTTCATAAGTAAGAAACGTGGAACGTATTATGAATTCCACTTAACTCCTCAGGTAGCTCTAGGCGATAAGCAACTTCACCAACACGAGCTATGATTTTAAATGGTCCAATAAAGCGTGGACTTGGCTTTCCCCTCTTACGAAAACGTATAACACCTTTCCACGGTGAGACTTTTAACAACACAAAATCTCCTACCTGGAATTCAATGGGCCTTCTACGCTTATCAGCATATGATTTCTGACGGTCCTGAGCCGCTTTCAGATGGGCACGGATCTGATCTATCCGTTCATTGGTAGCTTTAACTACACTTTTGTGTGCGAGTTCACGCTGCCCAACTTCTCCCCAACAAACGGGAGTTCGACATTTCCTCCCATAGAGCATCTCATAAGGAGGCATTCCAATGCTGGAATGATAACTGTTATTATACGAGAACTCCGCCAAAGGTAGGTAATCATCCCAACTACCGCCAAAGTCAATAATGCACGCTCGTAACATATCCTCCAGGGTCTGAATGGTTCTTTCACTTTGTCCATCAGTCTGAGGATGATACGCAGTGCTTAGCAACAATTTTGTTCCTAATTCCTCCTGAAAATTTCTCCAGAATCGAGAGGTGAATCTAGTATCCCGATCAGAGACAATAGTTACAGGCACACCATGACGAGACACCACCTCTCGTACATATATTTCAGCCATTTTATCAGAAGAATAGGTTTCTCGAATGGGCAAGAAATGAGCACTCTTTGTCAACCTATCCACAATGACCCAAATCGTATCAAACCCCTTCCTTGTCTTAGGAAGTTTAGTAATCAGGTCCATTGTGATATGCTCCTATTTCCACATAGGAATTTCCAATGGTTGTAATTTTCCATAAGGTTTCTGGTGCTCTGCCTTTACTTGCATACAAGTCAGACACTTCGCCACATGTTTAACAACATCTCGTTTCATACCTGGCCACCAATAGTTTACCCGAAGATCACGATACATTTTGGTAGCCCCAGGATGAATTGAGTACTTTGACTTGTGTGCTTCTTCTAACAATGCAGATTTAAGTGGACAAGTGGGAGGTATCCACACTCGACCCCACCTAGTCTTTAAACCACGACTATCTTCCTCAAGATTATGAGCTTGCCCTTTTATCCTGTCACGTTTCCAATTTTCTTCCTTCAAAGCTTCAGTCTGAGCTTCCTTGATATGCTCAATTAGGCCTGAAGTAATCACAAGCTGCATAGCTTTCACTTTGATTGGTTCACATTCTTCTTTTCTACTCAAGGCATCCGCCACCACATTCGCTTTACCAGGATGATAAAGAATTTCACAATTATAGTCTTTGAGTAACTCCAGCCATCGTCTTTGCCTCATGTTCAATTCCTTCTGAGTGAAGAAATATTTCAAACTCTTATGGTCAGTGTAAATAGTACACTTTACACCATACAAATAATGCCTCCAGAGTTTTAAGGCAAACACGACTGCTGCGAGTTCCAAATCATGTATAGGATAATTGCTCTCGTGGGGTTTTAATTGTCTTGAGGCATAGGCAATCACCTTGCCTCGTTGCATAAGAACACAACCCAGACCAACATAAGAAGCATCAGAATAAACCACAAAATCATCAGGTCCATCCGGTAATGTCAATACCGGTGCCTGAGTTAATTTTGACTCTAACTCTTGGAATGCTTTCTCTTGATCCTCACCCCACACAAACTTAACATTCTTTCTTGTAAGTTTAGTTAGAGATGAAGTAATCTTGGCAAAATCTTGAATGAATCTACGATAATAACCAGCTAAGCCAAGAAAACTTCTGACATCAGTTGGATTTTTGGGTAGACTCCAATTGGCAACCGCTTGTATTTTAGAAGGATCAACAAGAATGCCATCTGCATTTATCACATGCCCAAGAAACTGAACTTCGTGCAGCCAGAAGGCGCATTTAGAAAATTTGGCATATAGCTTCTCCCTACGGAGAGTTTCAAGTACCTCCCGTAAATGACAAGCATGATCATCTTCATTTTTGGAATAAACCAAAATATCATCAATAAAGACAATAACAGATCGATCTAACATAGGACGACACACCCGATTCATCAAATCCATGAATGCCGCTGGTGCATTAGTCAGCCCAAAAGACATGACAAGAAATTCATAATGACCGTATCGGGTTCGAAATGCTGTTTTAGGAATATCTTCCTCCCTAACTTTAATTTGATGGTAACCCGACCGAAGGTCAATTTTAGAGAACCAAGAAGCCCCTTGTAACTGATCAAAAAGATCATCGATCCGAGGCAAAGGATATTTGTTTTTCACTGTCACTTTATTAAGTTCTCGATAATCAATGCACATACGAAGACTTCCGTCCTTCTTTTTAACAAAAAGAATAGGAGCACCCCAAGGCGAGATGCTTGGCCGAATAAAACCTTTATCAAGAAGATCCTGCAATTGAGTCATCAACTCATGCAATTCAGATGGTGCTAAACGATAAGGAGCTTTTGCTATAGGCTTGGCACCGGGAATAAGATCGATTCTAAACTCAACATCTCTATCAGAGGGGATTCCCGGTAAATCATCCGGAAAGACATCAGGAAAATCCCTAACAATCGGGACCTCCTACAATTCCTTTACTGGCTTCTCAGCATTGCTGACATAAGCTAAGAAGGATTGGCCCCCATGATTCATATACTTCATGGCCTTGACCAAAGAACACAAAACAACCCCTCCACGTTTTTCTCCTTGAATGGATAATTCATAACCACTCGGGGTTACCAATTGTATCACTTTGCGATTGCAAATAATATTGGCTTTATAAAAAGATAGCCAATCCATACCAATAACAACATCAAACTCTCCCAAAACCATGGGTATTAAGTCAACAACATAATCCTCGTTATTGATCGTAAGCTTACAGTTTCGATAAATATCAAACACAAGAAAACTTTTAGAATCAGCAACCTCTACTTCTAATGGTACATGCAACTTTTCTAAAACGAATGATGGATGTTGCACAAATTTTATAGACACAAAAGATCGATTGGCTCCAGAATCAAATAACACATAAGCAGGTATTGAATTAACAGAGAAAGTACCTGTCACTACATCAGATGTGACTTTAGCCTCCTCTGCAGAAATCTGGAAAGCTCTTCCCTTTGGTTTGGGCGCTTCCGGTTTCTTTCCAAAGCTTTGAGATTTAAACGATCGACTATCATCACTCATTGGTGTTGTCCTCTTAAGTTCGGGGCACTCATTCCTCCTATGTCCAGGCTTATAACAATTGTAGCACATACTAGGAGAACTCAAACAGTGGGTTGCCAAATGTCCTGGTTTCCCACATTTGTAACAGACAATAGGTCTAGCACGACATTCACCTGCGTGCATCTTCCCACAATTGGGACAAGGTTTGATAACGATAGGCTTTTTAAACAATTTGACAAACTTTGCCTTTTTGGATGAACCTGTGTCTGCTTCCGCCTTTCGTTTATCTCCCCGATCTTCTTGTCGTTTCAATTCCAACTCTCGTTCCCGAGCACAGTTAATCAACTCATTAAGTGTCTCACACTTAGAAGGCGTGAGAAACTCCCGGTACTTTGTATTCAACATGTTATGATACCGATTTATCCACATTCTTTCAGTTCGAAGAAGATCCGGACAAAATTTCGCTTTATCGAAGAAAATGGCAGTGATGGTATCAATACTTTCATCTTTCTGTTGCAGATGAAGAAATTCCTCAGTAATACGATCAATGGCGGCTTGAGAACAAAACCGCTTCAAGAAAAGTTCTTTAAACTGGGCCCACGTCAGCCCTTTTATTCCATCTCTGCCTTTTTCCTTCCTCAATAACTCCCACCAGTCTTTGGCATGATCTTTCAATTGATTGCCAGCAAACATGACCTCATCATCCGGGTCACAATGACTAGTTTCAAACGTACTCTCAATATCAGATATCCAACGCTGGCTAATCAAGGGATCTACCTCCCCTTTAAATTAAGCCGGCTTACACGCCATAAGTTCTTTAAAAGTGGTCGTCTTAGAAGATTGTTTCATTCCCACTCCGGCCTCAAAATCAGCCAACTCTTGATGAAGGAAGTCTTTTAATGACGCCTTAATTTCTTCAATATATGTGGGCAAAGCAGCTTCAAAAGCCTTCGCCACCTCTTCCTTCACCAATACTTGAGTTTCAGTGAGTTCCACCTTCTCACTGCTACTACTTCCACCATCGTTATTTTCATCAGCCATTCGTGGCTGTAATCATAACATCAGACAGTCAGTCTTATATATACTCAATACTCAATTAATCTGTACTTATACAGTATGTAATCACCATACCTCATATTCAAAATTATGATACAATCTGACTTAGTTAAGGATACGGCTATGCCCTAAACATCTCCTTATACTGGCCAGGAATAATAACATGTTTACCACACCGTCGTGCCCTTAACTTCATCATTTCATTTCATAATTGAGAAGTTCGGTTCACACAATTTATACACACAACAATGTATACATATGAAATTCAATACACAATTACTGACCTTATACCTCCGGCTTAATGATCGAGACTGGAATCGAACGTTTACTCACATATCAAGAGCATGAGATTTGAGTTCAAGTGTGTTTCCAACACTTGAATCCCTCAAACCACTGCTCTGATACCAACTTGTAACACCCAAAACATTCGCGTGTTTACACGTAATAACAGAGTAGGTCCCAGCAAATTTTCCATTTTTCAAAAACCTTGTTTGACCTTCTTTATTTAATAACAGTAAACAAGCATCAACATGTCACATATTTTACAGTACTTAATTACATAAGTACGTTTAAACCAAGATTTAGAAAGTTTACAACAAGGTTTGTTCGTTCGATTCCCAATCTGTCTCGATCCTTACAGCCGTGTCCATCAGGGTTGACCTACGACATCACACAATAATTCACATTAGTTCCTAAGAACTAAGTAAGTAAACCCCAATGGTTTCTCAACCACAAAATGTAAAATACATTTTTCACAATCAATACTCGAACCGAGTCATTTCTATTTAAATCGACTCTCACAATATAACAATATCATATTATTAATCATCAACTATTGCTCACAATAGTTTAATCAATATTACACTATGGTGTTCACATTCCTGTACCTCCACCATAGCTATTTGTCAGCCTTACTGACCATCTACACATTTGTAGTATCATAATTAATTCAAGTCTTAAGATGTTCACCCACCGGTACTTCCATCTAAGACAATTGCTAGCACCTCTAGCTATCCACCATTGTGGAGCCACAATTAATTCAAGTCTCAAGATGTTCACCCACCGGTACTTCCATCTAAGACAGTTGCTAGCACCTCTAGCTATCCACCATTGTGGAGCCACAATTAATTCAATCAAATTACTATGATGTTCACCCACTGGTACTTCCATCATAGAATTCCCACATTTTCATTTATCCAGGGTATTGGATTTATCATAGGTTGTTGAACTTTTATTATTCAACTTTACCCTATCACCAATGCCATATTTATCATACCATATATTCAACAATAATTCAATGTTTATTATATGATGTCATAGTTGTGGGATTACTTACCTTAATCAGATAAGATATTAGCAACTGCAGGTTCCTTTCCTGCTCTATGACTAGTGGTTTGATTTCCACTACCACCACCTAGTTGCAAAATACATATACAACTAGTTTCAACACGTATAGCACAAATAATCAAGTTCAACACACTTGACTGATTTGACTTCCTCAAAGTCAATTTATCACATAATTGACTCTATCTTACTACGTTTAGCAAGTTTTAGTCAATTATCACAATTAATCATATTTTCATGCCTCCTCAGACATTTCATCGGTTAATCGATGTTCATTATATTAGTTACGATCTCTAATCATTTTTATTATTCAAAATTTCATTTATGATCATAACTTTTATTAACTTTAACATCAATTCATCATAATCATCATTTAACCTATGGATCATAATCCATATTTCATTTATTATCATATTATGCTCATCCTACTAGTTATCACACCATGATATGGTTTCATGATAATCGGACATTATAACGGCTCAAAACAAGGCTTTGACCGCTAACAGTTCGAGTTTGTCATTCAAAATCAATCCTAACTATATCATTACGTTCAAACTCAAGATTTAATCAATATAAATCAAACCAGAAGGTTTAAAATGAACCATTACCTATTCTGGCGAATTCCAACGGATAAAAGAATGATCAGAACTTGTTTTAACGCTTCCGGATGCGATCTAAACGTCGTGAGGCCTTTAAAATGGAGATTTGATGGTTTAGAACAGAATTTTTCGTGGGTGAGGGTGGCTGGCGTCGAGAGGAAGCAAGGAATGAAGATGAGGATGAAAATCTTGATTTTTATGCAATTTGCCCGACCAGACAACCCCAGGCGCATCGCCTGGCGACTCGCAGCCAGTCCAGGCGTACCGCGGGGCCCGTCCCCACCTTCCAGAAGCTTTCTACACCCGCGCGCATCGCCTAGCTAAATCACGCGACCTGGGGCGTACCGCCCCAGGGCAGATTCGCCCGTTTTTCGACGGAAACTTCGTTTCGCGATTCCGGACAATCCGTAACTCCGTTTCGCGCACGGTTTTCGCCCACATTCATCGTTTTTCACATACTATGATTCCCTATTACTTTCAATCATCAAATCAACATGAATTTCTAGAACGATCACATGTGCTCTTGCCACTGATGATGTCATTCTCACATTTGTTCCAATCACAACAACCACAATCTTTCAATTAACGATTATTTACAATATATTTATTATTAAAAAAAAACCGGTTGTTACATAAATAACGGGATTTTTGATATGAACAATAGTGAGAGAATGTTGTCAAACTCATAAAGGACCGACTTCCCCTCATTCTTCATCTCTGTTCTTCTTCAAGGGGTGAAGTATTTACAAAAAATTTGTCTTTTTGAGAGAATTTTTATTCACTAAAAGTTCTCTCATGTGACCATGTCTATCATATGAGAGATTATATATTTATTTATTTATTTTTTATATTCTTGATCTTTCTCCTCTTATTTTTTTTAATATTATTTGAATTCCTGTTAATCTTCATCAATTCAATTCATTATAACGAAACCAAGATTGTTCATTGCTAATATATTAGACACTAGATATAAGTGTATAAACGAACTAAGTTCGATACAAAACTTAAACCTAAGTTATAATATCTTATTCTAATTTAAACCGAGCTTCATATGTCTAGTTTGAATAATCTTACGAGTCTAAACAAAGTTTATTTTTACAGAAAAATAATAAATATTATTTAATATGAAACATATAAATACATAATAATAAATACAATGTTTTATAAAATTTAAAAGTATAATACATTAAGAAATAAGTTTATATAAATATTAAAAAAAATAAATGATAAATGAGTAATGAGCTTAGCTCGAGCTTGAAAATTATATACAAGTCAAACTCAAGCTCTAGAAACAGTTATTTAAGTAAGCTGGACTTGAGTCCAAGCTTTTTTAAGTTAGATTACAGAAGTTTAAGTCTAGATAAGTTTAGCTTTAGCTTGTTTACACTCTTAGATGTTACTACTACAAACTTAAACTATTGCAATACATTAATCTGCAGCAAATTAGTCGTAAAACAAAATTTTTGTGACACATTTGTCATCAAAATATTTTGTTGTAAAAAACCTAGATGCAAGCTTTTATGTCAAATTTGCAATTCGTTGCTGACATGTGTGACAAAATATGTGTAGCAAACTTGTTATGCATTTTCTACGCACTATTTTAAGGTCTTAATATTCATACATCACTTCTATCATTTATACCATATACCTAGGTCAAATAAATCATATCATATTCACATAATTTTAACTTATACATATGTTTTTAAATATTTTTTAATATTAAAAAAATAAGAAGAATGTGATGTTATTGGTACACCGGTGTACCAATAGTCTATTTTAATTACTAACAACTATTCTCAGGATTAACTAAAATATAAATGTTACTATAGTTGTAAACATTATTATTAATTTTTTTTTTGTAAATAATGTTAATGTTTGCATCACATTTGCTTATACAAAAGCGTCATAAATATGTGAAAATTTGCAACACATTTATTGTGTCTGGAGCCTGTTTGAGGTGCGTACATATAATGTATATATGTGTCGGCTCTCGAATGACAAAAGTAAAACTCCACTAATTTTAACGTTATTCTACTTTGTTTTGTGAAAATAACGTTAAAAGCATTAGGTTGGTCGGTTTTCAGGCATCATGAGCCGTGGGTCTCATTGAAAGCAACCTCTCTATTTCTACTGAGTAGAGGTAAGGTTGTTTACATTTTACCCCCTCAAACTCTATCTTATCTTTGCTAATGGTGAGATATACTGAGTACGATGATGATGATTTATTGTGTCGTGAATTCCATAGAAAAATCCCTATTTCTAGTAGTGCTTTAAGTTTTATTTAAACGGTTTGGAACAACGATCAAGATTGGATTACAATCACCCCTTCGGTTTTAACGTTCTAGGACGTACATCTAGGCCCACAATAGAAAGAACCTGCAACTACATAAATCTCCTTATTTAGTCTCAGCAAATATTAGCCTTGGCCCGAGTAAGGCTTTACCATTTTTATTAATTCCAGAATTTCTCAGAATTTGACCCAGATTTGGATGCTCAAGTGGAATTTGGAGCATTCCAAACACTTGGAGGAGGAGTACGTCATGCTAATGTGCCTTGGATGATCCATCAAAGCCTCATTTAGGTCCTAGAATTTATCAAAAGAACAACTTTGTATGTTTCAATAACCTCAGAAAGCTGATCTTTTGAACCCGTTTCAAGTCCTTTATTAGTTTTGATTTTATTTTTGTTAGGTTTAAGTCTGACGTAACTTATTTTGTTATCTAAACTTCGAAAATTTAATCGGATTAATCATAACAGGCCTTTTGACTATATAGAACATGTTATTGATTAACGAACTAGGTATGGTGTATAATTTCTGATTTGTTTTTAACACCACTAAAACTATTCAAGAAAAACTATGCCATTTAATTTTATACTTTTTTTAAAAAAATAATTATAACTAAAAACAAGACTACATGGTTTTTTTACTTGCTACGTACAACATATAAAAAATTATAGATAGGTAGGTTAAATGGGTTATTTTTATATTCGATATTTGTAATAATTATGTTGCTTTTAAACACTTAAACATCATTATATCTTTTTTCAGCCATAAAACTAGGTCAATGCATCCCCGCTTCTTGAACCCAACTAATGACTTAAATATCAATATAGGTCAATGCATCATAAATTGATAGAGACAGTGTCTCTTAAAAATGAGGTATTGAGTTCAAATTCAAATAAGAATTATTTAAGAGTAATTTAGAAGTATGAATAACGATACTATTGTTGTTCAAAAACAAAAAAAAATGGGTTGTCACGCAATAAGCGTGGTCAAGTGGTCTGATCACAAGAGTAGGTGAAACACGACTTTCTTGCTGCTCATCTTGATCGCTGGTAGACTTTCGAACACGTACATAGGTCCTTAGTGACTAATAACAATACTAGTTAGAATTGTATCAAAACAATAAACAAAACTCACAAATTCTAGAATTAGTCTCCATGACTTTATATTTATACCAAGAAAATATTACTTCAAAAACTTGATTACAAAAGACATATTCAAATTTTGGTTCAGGGCGGACCTATAAGTTGTATGAAGGAAAGCTAGAGCTTTGCTTCCTTAAAAACTTAGAAGCCTCAATCTTTGTAAGGCTTCAAGTAGACAAATCAAATGGAATATGAGGAGACAAGCAGTCGCAGTAGGGAGATGAGGAGACTGGACTTAGCAAATCAAACGACTCGCGGGGCCTTCAAATCTATCGGGAGGTAAGGAGACGAGTGTCTCCTTATAGATTTCCAGTAAATTAACACTAATCATCTCCACCTCTCCGGCCACCTTGACTGATTGCCTTATGCTCACTGTTAATCATTCACTGAATCATCGTCTCACTGGTCCAGCAGCTTGGACCATCAGACCACCCCTGGATCCTTGCCTTATTTTTTGTCTCCTACTAGTGGACGACCCCTGGTAGTGGTCGCAAACATCCCCGGATTTAATTATTGTGGCTACCGGTGAGTGGAGTTTTTTACCAAACAAGTGTTTATACAAAACTTGTTTACCAAATTGGTGTTGTTAAAAAAATATTTACCAAAATAGTGTTTTCAAAAAAATTGTTTCTCTCTCTTAATCTAATTGGCTTAAATCTTAAGCAAGAATGTCTAATAAATAAAAAATGATATTGGTTATTTAATTATTAATACAACATTTTTATTAGGTTTTAAATATTTATGTAAATTTTTTTCTCTCTCATACATACATACAGGGAGAGAATCACATGTTAATCCATGTTTATTGTGTTAACCGAATAATTACATCTTATTACTTTGGGGTCAACACTAAAGTAAATATAAAGGTGTAATTTTTTTTCTCCTTTTTTAATTAATGTAGGGCCCATTTACATTAATAAAAAAGTAAGAATAAACTGACACATTTATATTTATTTTAATGTGGGTCATAAAGTAATAAGATGTACTTATTCGGTTATCGCAATAAGGAAGGGTTAACATTCGAACCATCCCCTATATATATATAATACTATATAATGAGTATTAGAGAGAGAAGATTGAAAAATCTTAAAATTAAGAAATGTACACTTGATTAAGCATAATGTACAAACACTTTATGCATGAACTCTTAAAACCACATCCCTCAACTTAAAAGAGCTGTTGAAGCCCTGCAGCTGCTTTCCTTTCCATTTGAAGCACACATACACTAAATAGGCAATTTTTCTACCACGATATCAAATTTGCGTAGGTACACTCTTGAATTCCACCGTTCAAAATTTAAACCCGTCCTCCCAGTAAAAACCCTAGAATCAGAGAGTTTGGTCGCCTTTTCCATTCTCTTCCAATTCTAAATTCAAACATGTGGGTTCTTAATCCATGGCTTCTGCTTCGTCTTCAAATCTCGACATCAGAAGTGTATAAGCATATGGTACAACTCATACATCCTTCAATTATTTGTTTTCCCTTCCTGTTCGTCAAACCCATTCAAATTTCAAACCCACCGCTCGCCACAAACAAAAACCCTAAAGAAAGTCGTTTGTCTGAAGAAGGAACACCAGCAAACACAATATCATAATAAAGTTCATTTGCACTATCACCATCGCTGCCATTGATGCAATTCTAATCAACCTTCTCACCGGAGGCTCAAGCTATCGTGAAATGCGATGGCAACCCTGGGGTTGGGTGGTTGAGATAACAACGGCAGTGGTTCTTATGGTGGCGTGAGAATACGGTTCTTGGGTTGCGTTACCACCGATTCAGCCTTCACGACCCTGTGAAGGGGATGAAGCCATTGAAGCAACTAAGGCTTTATGTTCCTACTCAAGAATCCTCGGTAACTGGTTTAGCTTCTTGTAAGATTCGATTCGGTGTTATTTTAAGGTCTGGATTCGAAATACTTTATTTTGTTTGTTTGATCCCTAATTTATTCAGCTAGATTCGAAATACGATACCACCTGTAATCATGATTTAATTATGATTCATAGTGAAGGTATGCTTGAGACATGGGTCCTGACAAAATTTGTACTTGTGGTAAAAATAACTATGCAGATTGACGAAATTCAACTGTGAGGATCGAAGCCCTCTCCCAAATAACTTCAGCATTGTTGGTAATACCTTATTAAGACATGCAATAGTCAGTAATTACATATTTGAGTTTCTTACTACATCCACTGGAAGTCGACTTCCGTTCTCATAAACAAACCCTAGCCCCAACCTTAGACGACAACCTCCGGTGCGTTCCCGACGACAACCTCAGATAGGAATACAACAAAAAGCCGCACGCCGCCTCCAGTGCGTTCCTGATCACTTTTTGATGGTGATGGTGACGGACCCAATGAACACCAGAATTTGTGTTAGTGGCTCGAGCGCTTGACATTTGAGGTGTGGTTACCCTTGGCCCCGAGTTTGCTCTCGGCAGAACACCACCACACATGGCGGTGGCAACTTGGTGTTTCCAAAGGGTTTAAAATCGATTGTTCCTGTTCCAGTTTGATATAAAATTTTGTCCAAAGAAACAATCTGCCCTTCGGTGTCTTGCTGGCCACACGCATCCTATACATTGTTATTTTTAATCTGATCATTCTATCTTGGTTTAAATTGTGAAATTATAGATTTTATGCTTTGTGTTCTCAGGAATTCTAAGTCCAAGTAAGAAATTGTATGTTTAAATTGCTTTTTTTTTTTGCCATTAGTTCCATACAACAATTGCTCTTTTTTTTCATAGCCTTTGGTCAGTTATGTCATACCTTTTTAGAAACAAATTTCTTTTGACATGGGTACAACTTATGCTATATGCTTGAGGTCATTTGCACTTACATTTACTATGATAATGATACTGGAACAAAACAACGAGCAAAACTGTTCATTGGCTGGTTTTAAATCCCAATTCATTGGTAGGAATCAGACAAAATCACCAGGTATGCTGACCCGTTTTCTATTTTCCTTCCTTTTAATTGCAAAGAGCACACTTAGATTTGTAGTATTTCTGCATGCAACATGTTGCAGTAATTGTTGTATGTATTTATGTATAATTTCCTGGATCAAAATGATTTTAATATATAAAGTCAAGTATATTATCTGAGATGATCAACTTGGGTAAGTTCTTGATGAATTAGGATTCGGGTTTGGTATCTAGCTAATGCTATTGAAATTTCGGCAACTTTTTAGCTGCAGGCTTTATATTAGAATTTGAGATTTCTCATTTACTACCAAAACCTTCATTTTATTTGAATATAAAAAAAATTTGGGTTTGACTTTTGTAATCAATTGGCTGGCTTTTTACTCTTTAAAGTTGATTTGTGTTTTTAGAAATTTGAGTGAAAAACAACCAAACATGTCAAAGTTTGTGACTTTTTCCAAGAGCTGAAATAATTGGGAGGTTATTTTCGTATGCTGACCCTTGTAGTAATATTTGTATGTAATTATGTATAAAACATATGTATTTATTAGTTTGGTTTGTATGTATGTTGCCAACCAGGTGATGTTGTTCTTATTAAGGTATGTTGAAGACTATTGCATATATTATGTCAAATTTATGTGTGTAAAACAGTACCATGATTTTTGTAACCGGGTTTGGTGGTTCTTGGTTCAGTATTGGACTCTGCTGGCTATTTGAACCCGAGTTTAAGCCCAAAAATTGGCCGATTTACTTGCTGCTCCAAGTACGGACCTGCAGGGGGTGCAGCAATGCCTTGGTGTAGGCTGGGCCTGATGGTAGTGCAAAGGTGATGCAGATGGGGGTCCATGACTCATGTAGGGTTACCTATTTTGAGTGAAAAACATAATTTGTTTATTTTAATTTTTGGAACCTAACAGTAGGATATCTTCATTTCACAGGAATGATTTTTCATTAGAAAACTTTCATTTGGAATTAGAAAAAGGTTTAGTAACACACAATATGCCATCTTTTAAAGAAAATTTACATTTTTTTATATCTTTCCTATTTTTTGGTTACTTATTTCATTGTTATGTTTTATGCAGTTTGGCTTATTGCACCCCTAGCCAAAATTAGTATTCTCTGATAGAATTTTTACCCAACCGTTATCAATGTTTTTTTGTCAATGTTTGAGGATATTAAGAATGATGTAGACTTTGTGTCAAGCTTACTAAAGAGGTATATATTACAATCCTTCTGGTATCAATTGTTTGAAATTGCAATATTTTTTTTGGTAAAAAACAGATAATGTATTAAATATTGGGTCTGCAGTCTACTTACAAACGTAATATTTCTTTCAATTTTCATTTGATTTCATTTGGATTTTGAATTAGTTATAAAAATGGTGATCCCATTGTAATTGTTGTTAAGACACTTAATAGAGATGGTTTTCAGATAATACTTTATGAAATTATTAATGTTTTGGAGGTGCATCAATCTTTAATCATTTATATATCTGGCTAGATGTGTTTTGATAATGTTTTTTAGCATTAACGCTAATACTCAATTATAACAGCTTGTCTGGAGCAAGAGATAGATAACATGAAAAAGAAGTTAACTGCTTGCATAAAAGAGCATGCAAATCTTCAAAAGTTTTTAAAGTCTTATTGTATTAAAGTGAGTTATTTTGCCTTTTAATGCTTCTTAAATTTTAAGAAAGAAAAGCAAACTTTATGATTGTGTACCATGATCTACTAACACTAACAAGTTTACTTCAATGATCATCAAATCTTTTGTAGGAATAAGATAATTACGCATGTAATTATAAGTTTACTTCAATTGTCATCAAATCTTTTGCAGGATTAAGATAATTGTGCATGTAACCATGATATAATAACGATATCCATGCACGATTTCAGAAGTTACATACAAACGAAAAGGTCAAAATAGGTATCCTTCTCCAACCTAACTAAAAGTTTACTTGTTTAAATGAAAAACTGTTTGTATCAAGAATGAACATACTTGTTTAAATGATTAAAGATTGATGCACCTCCAAAACATTAATAATTTCATAAAGTATTATCCAAAAACCATCTCTATTAAGTGTCTTAACAACAATTACAATGGGATCACCATTTTTATAACTAATTCAAAATCCAAATGAAATCAAATGAAAATTGAAAGAAATATTACGTTTGTAAGTAGACTGCAGACCCAATATTTAATACATTATCTGTTTTTTACCAAAAAATATTGCAATTTCAAACAATTGATACCAGAAGGATTGTAATATATACCTCTTTAGTATGCTTGACACAAAGTCTACATCATTCTTAATATCCTCAAACATTGACAAAAAAACATTGATAACGGTTGGGTAAAAATTCTGTCAAAGAATACTAATTTTGGCTAGGGGTGCAATAAGCCAAACTGCATAAAACATAACAATGAAATAAGTAACCAAAAAATAGGAAAGATATAAAAAAATGTAAATTTTCTTTAAAAGATGGCATATTGTGTGTTACTAAACCTTTTTCTAATTCCAAATGAAAGTTTTCTAATGAAAAATCATTCCTGTGAAATGAAGATATCCTACTGTTAGGTTCCAAAAATTAAAATAAACAAATTATGTTTTTCACTCAAAATAGGTAACCCTACATGAGTCATGGACCCCCATCTGCATCACCTCTGCACTACCATCAAGCCCAGCCTACACCAAGGCATTGCTGCACCCCTTGCAGGTCCGTACTTGGAGCAGCAAGTAAATCGGCCAATTTTTGGGCTTAAACTCGGGTTCAAATAGCCACCAAAGTCCAATACTGAACCAAGAACCACCAAACCCGGTTACAAAAATCATGGTACTGTTTTACACACATAAATTTGACATAATATATGCAATAGTCTTCAACATACCTTAATAAGAACAACATCACCTAGTTGGCAACATACATACAAACCAAACTAATAAATACATATGTTTTATACATAATTACATACAAATATTACTACAAGGGTCAGCATACGAAAATAACCTCCCAATTATTTCAGCTCTTGGAAAAAGTCACAAACTTTGACATGTTTGGTTGTTTTTTCACTCAAATTTCTAAAAACACAAATCAACTTTAAAGAGTAAAAAGCCAGCCAATTGATTACAAAAGTCAAACCCAAATTTTTTTTATATTCAAATAAAATGAAGGTTTTGGTAGTAAATGAGAAATCTCAAATTCTAATATAAAGCCTGCAGCTAAAAAGTTGCCGAAATTTCAATAGCATTAGCTAGATACCAAACCCGAATCCTAATTCATCAAGAACTTACCCAAGTTGATCATCTCAGATAATATACTTGACTTTATATATTAAAATCATTTTGATCCAGGAAATTATACATAAATACATACAACAATTACTGCAATATGTTGCATGCAGAAATACTACAAATCTAAGTGTGCTCTTTGCAATTAAAAGGAAGGAAAATAGAAAACGGGTCAGCATACCTGGTGATTTTGTATGATTCGTACCAATGAATTGGGATTTAAAACCAGCCAATGAACATTTTTGCTCGTTGTTTTGTTCCAGTATCATTATCATAGTAAATGTAAGTGCAAATGACCTCAAGCATATAGCATAAGTTGTACCCATGTCAAAAGAAATTTGTTTCTAAAAAGGTATGACAAAACTGACCAAAGACTTTGAAAAAAAAAGAGCAATTGTTGTATGGAACTAATGGCAAAAAAAACAATTTAAACATACAATTTCTTACTTGGACTTAGAATTCCTGAGAACACAAAGCATAAAATCTGTAATTTCACAATTTAAACCAAGATAGAATGAGCAGATTAAAAATAATAATGTACAGGATGCGTGTGGCCAGCAAGACACCGAAGGGCAGATTGTTTCTTTGGACAAAATTTTAGATCAAACTGGAACAGGAACAATCGATTTTAAATCCTTTGGAAACACCAAGTTGCCACCGCCATGTGTGGTGGTGTTTTGCCGAGAGCAAACTCGGGGCCAAGGGTAACCCCACCTCAACTGTCGAGCGCTCGAGCCACTAACACAATTTCTGTTGTTCATTGGGTCCGTCACCATCACCATCAAAAAGTGATCAGGAATGCACTGGAGGTGGCGTGCGGCTTTTTGTTGTATTCCCATCTGAGGTTGTCGTCGGGAACGCACCGGAGGTTGTCGTCTAAGGTTGGGGCTAGGGTTTGTTTATGAGAACGAAAGTTGACTTCCAATGGATGCATTAAGAAACTCAAATATGTAATTACTGACTATTGCATGTCTTAATAAGGTATTACCAACAATGCTGAAGCTATTTGGGAGAGGGCTTCTATCCTCACAGTTGAATTTGTCAATCTGCATAGTTATTTTTACCACAAGTACAAATTTTGCAAGGACCCATGTCTCAAGCATACCTTCACTATGAATGATAATTAAATCATGATTACACGTGGTATCGTATTTCGAATCTAGCTGAATAAATTAGGGATCAAACAAACAAATTACAGTATTTCGAATCCAGACCTTAAAATAACACCGAATCGAATCTTACAAGAAGCTAAACCAGTTACTGGGAATTCTTGAGTAGGAACAGAAAGCCTTAGTTGCTTCAATGGCTTCATCCCCTTCACAGGGTCGTGAAGGCTGTATCGGTGGTAACGCAACCCAAGAACCGTATTCTCACGCCACCATAAGAACCATTGCCATTCTTATCTCAATCACCCAACCCGAGGTTGCCGCCGCATTTCACGATAGCTTGAGCCTCCGGTGAGAAGGTTGATTAGAAGTGCATCAATGGCAACAAATGGTGATAGTGCAAATGAGCTTTATTATGATACCGTGTTTGCTGGTGTTCCTTCTTCAGACAAACAACTTTCTTTAGGGTTTTTTTTTGTGGCGAGCGGTGGGTTTGAAATTTGAATGGGTTTGACGAACAGGAATGGAAAACAAAGAATTGAAGGATGTATGAGTTGTACCATATGCTTATACACTTCTGATGTCGAGATTTGAAGACGAAGCAGAAGCCATGGATTAAGAACCCACATGTTTGAATTTAGAATTGGAAAAGAATGGAAGAGGCAACCAAACTCTCTGATTCTAGGGTTTTTACTGGGAGATGGGTTTAAATTTTGAACGGTGGAATTCAAGAGTGTTCCAACTGCAAATTTGATATTGTGGTAGAAAATTGCCTATTTAGTGTATGTGTGCTTCAAACGAAAAGGAAAGCAGCTGCAGGGCTTCAACATCTCTTTTAAGTTGAGGGATGTGGTTTTAAGAGTTCATGCATAAAGTGTTTGTACATTATACTTAATCAAGTGTACATTTCTTAATTTTAAGACTTTTCAATCTTCTCTCTCTAATACTTATTATATAGTATTATAGATTATATATATATATATATATATATATATATATATATATATATATATATATATATATATGTATGTATGTATATGCGTGGCATGCCCTTTTTTTCTTTTTTTTTTTTTGCATGCAATGAAAATACCTGGTGTCATTTTGGCTTTTATTTCTTATACAAATTAAAGTACAATAAATTCAAAAAACATTTAAATGTAGATTAAATATTAAATAGTATAAAACTAATTAAACTAAATCAATCGTCTTAAATGTACTATAAATTATTTTGTTAGTTTTATCATAATTTTACATACAATAACTTAAATCATGTCAATGTAGATATACTATATAATAAATCAAAATATATTGGGGACACGTGTCAGCATTTTAAGGGATTTAACAGTTTGTTTTCCCACTCAATAACTACCCGCGGATCTCAGATACACAACCCGTATTAACTAAAATCTTTTTCCTTTCTTTCACATTTCACTTTCCGTGTGTAGCTTTTGAAACCCTAAATTCGCCTCTGTCAAACTTCTTCATTCGCTTCGTCTGTTTTTGCAACAATCACGGATCAACTAAAGATGATAAATGTAAGTTCCATTGTTCTGGTTTCGAATCTACATCAACCTCTACTTAACATACTTAACAAACACTTGAACCTATTCTTTCCCTCATTCTTTGATTATTCAGTTTATCTCATGAAAAATTGAATAGTGATCTCTTTGTTTTTGTTTTTATCAAGAATCTAACTTATTTCTTGGTCATATCAGGTTCATCGCCTGTGTACGATTGGATGTTAGGTTCATTTGTTCAATGTCTAAACCCTAAAACTCATCTCCGTTGGTTTACTTAATCACCCGATGATCTTCAATCTTATTATCAATATTCACTCCATATCAACCAGTTATATCTGTCATTAATCATGCTTTTAGTTGTTTTGATTTTAATTTTGTTTTTATTCCTAATACTAGCCCGTCTATGTTCATATCCCATCATTTAAGAATACACACAACAATTATCTAGAATCTTAATCTGTTGTTTATAGATCTTTGTTTATATTTGTTGAATAAAAATTAAAAATATGTTTAATACCATGTTTAATTTTTGAGTAAAGTGCAGTTTTTGCTCATGTGGTTTAAGTGTTTTAACTATTTTGACCCAAAATAGAATTTTATATCAATTCAACCCCGATGAATTCAAAATATCTATGCTATATCTTCTCTATATCTGTAAAGGACCAAAAATACCTTGTTTACGTATCATTGGGAAGTGCATTAACATAAATACGTCAGTAAGAAGCGGCAATACAAAAGTGTGTAAACTATAAAAATGAGTCAAAGTGGATTGTCCGACACTAGCACTTCCGCGCAATAATTCTACCAAAGGTGATAGACAATTAACACTTTTGGCTCCTAAGCATAGTTAGATTTTGGACTAAACCATTATAATAGTTAAGTTTGAGGGCAAAAACCGATAGTTAGATTTAATACACAAGAGGTTGTTTTGGGTTCAAGAATTTGATACATAAATATATTTTAATTATTCTAGACCATGTTTATTATGTGAGATGGTTAGGTTATGTTCTTTGTTCTTCCCTATGTAAAGTAGTTGATTTTATTAGGAATACACGGTCTATAAAAGGTTTTTAAAGTGAAGAAAATTGATTTAATAAGATTGAATTTTTTTTCAATTTTTCAAATTAAATAAAGTGAATTTGGACCTACTTTTCTTTCACTAACAAAGTTGTAGTAAGGTTATTGTACTTGGTAAAAATGGGCGTTCAAGAATGATATGATTTGTTGAATTGATTTGTGTGCAAATATATATCAGTTTTGGAATGTGATTTGTGTGAAGATGTTAGATGTCACACCCCCAAATTCCCACTTGTGGTGTCAGTCCATGAGGGTGTGAAGTGGCCAGGATCACAGCTCATGGTCATATAGAACGACTCTATATGAGTTACGCAATCACACAGTTTTGTAAAATAAACATGTTTTCAAAATAAAGCAGCGGAAAGATTTGATAACTAAAGCAGCAGAATAAAGTATACATCGGGAAGTAAATTGTTTTAAACACTACATAATCATGAATTGTTTTCAAAAGACAAAGTTCACACATAATAACACGAGCCTAGGACTAGAGTCTAAATGCATGAGACTCTCTTGTAATCCTCCTGTGTGTCCTAGCGTGTGCTCCATTAGTTACCTGAGAATACATGCGAAAAGTGTCAACTAAAAAGTTGGTGAGTTCACAGCTTTAGACAGACAGAAATAGTAAACAGACATATACTGGGTATGTTAAGTTTAGTAGTTGGATCTACGATCCGTGGAGTGTGTCATGTCATCCTACCGAAACTCGAATGTTTCCGTTTGCCTCCATGGGTCATCACGGAACCCAAATCAACATCGATATTACACTCGTTACGACCTCCAGTCAACATTGTTGCCGAGTGGGGCTAGTCAAACCCAGTAGTACTACGTAATAACGACTCGTTTCTCATACAACTAATCGGTAAGGGTAATGAGGACTTGTTGCAATAATAGTACACTCAAAATAGTTTTTTCAATATACCAGTCATATATCTAAAACCCCAAAAGTTTAGTAAAAGTAGCTACAGAGTAAAAGTGGGGCTGTAAACTCACCTGAGTTTAGCAGAGTGTTCGTACGAGAACCGTGTAGCTCGCCGGCTAGTATTTACCTATATCACATAGGTGTTGTAAGTTTGTGTTCACATATGTGGATCTCACAGGACCGTGTTCGTGTCTAACAACTCCGAATTGTTATGTGGGTCATGTTGACTGTGTTGACCGTGTTTGACTCAACGACCCGTTGGTGACGGTTTCTGATCATGTGATCGTGTTTTGGGTAATTTAGTGTCGTGTGGTGTGTACGGATACCAAAGTCACTCTCGTGAGGAAACTTACTATTTATGGTAAGTTTCTAAATCAAGCGAGTCGTGCACGAAATTTAAATCTGATTATACTATTATGCATATTTATCCTACGTGAGCATGTTATCATATAGCACATAGTTACACTTAGCTGGTTTAGCATGTTTTGGGCGTAAAAGTTACTAAATATGGAAAGTTCACATAACACATTGATCTAGTCACAAATAGTCCATTGTAACATGTTTCTAAGACTCTTGACATTATCATGGCAACTCATCTTGACCAAAACAAGTTATTACAAACAAGTCTTATGAACAAAGTTCCATTTATGGAAACTTTTCACAATATCCATTATTAGATGATTTTAATAACTCAACTCATTCAATATCATCATGTTATCACCAAATAAACATGTTAAGCATATTACAACATCTACTTCATCATTCATTAGTCATTTGGAATTATAAAGTTACTATTTCTAGCAATAATGAGATAAACCATATATTATGACCATTTTCACAAATTTACACCCAAAGATCATCATCTTATACATAAATCCTAGATCTAAACACATGCATGTTACCATTTCATCATCTAGTCATATCTTGTAGCAAGAAAGTTACTAAAAATAGAAATATTCATTCATATATGCCTTTTGACAAAATCACCATCATGGATCTTGTAGATCATTTCCAATATCATCATTATTCATTCATTATCATTCAAATCATCCCAAAACATGTTAGATCATGCATGCATGTAGGTTTTTCACCTATTCATAACTAAATCATACATTATACATGAACCCATCTTCATAGATCATCATGAAACATCAATATACTGTCATAGATCATCAATATTCTTAAAAACATCATCAAACCCAGATTCAAACTAAGAAAATTTGGTGCATGTGAAGATATAGTGTGTGCATGCAAGCTTTGAACCTTGCATGTGGGTTTGTGTGTGTTGAATGTGTGTTCTATGCTACATAGACTCGAGATCTACCTTCCTTGGCTTTCAAGGTGCACTAAGATGAAGAAGAATCAGCCTCTAAAGCTTCTGGACAGCAGCCACAAGCAGATGGTGGTCGCCTCAATCTCCAATGTCTCTTTCTTCAAGCCTCCAAGTCCCAACCTTCAAGTTCTTAGCTTCAACAATGGTGTTTTTGGAGATCAAATGGTGTTATCAGGTGATTATGGCGGATATAAACTGAGAGGAGGCGTGTAAGATCAAAAGAAATGATGGAAGTTGATAGAGTAGGCATAATTGTCTTTGTTTTATAAAGATTTTGTGTGCTAGACTCGTCGCGTATCGCGATGAGGGTCTCCGAGAGGCTTCGTGTACCGCGACGGAATTAGAGATTCAAATTGCCTGCCCATCCATCGCGTACCGCTATGCTCCTTCCTATGGGCCTTCACTTACCACGATGGGTCCCTGAGGAGCCCAATAGGCCCAATTTTGTTGTTTCGAACCGATCTTCGTGTATTTCCCGATTACGATCATCGTTTCTCGTCATGTAAACAGCGTTCTCACTATTTTAGGTTCCCTAGAACCTAAGTGCAGTGAAAGTGTACTGTGGTTTGTGTAATTCACCAACGTTCGTTATTCAAAACACGTGCATTGTGTTTCGCGATAATTCTTCGAATTATCCGTGCGTTTGGACTGTTGTGCCACGTGTCACACTAAATATTAATTATTCTAGTGCCACGTATGAAATAATAATACACAATATTATTAAAATAAAATTAATGCTGACCTAGAAATTGCGAGGTATCACATCATCCCCCAGTTAATAGGAATTTCGTCCCGAAATTCAGTTCGTGTTGCTTGTGTTAGCCTGGTCGGAGAATAAGTTAGGGTATTTCTTTTTCATCTGGTCCTCTCGTTCACAGGTGTATTCCGGTCCACGTCGCGAGTTCCATCGCACCTTAACTGTTGATATGCGACTAAGTTTTAACTTCTTGATTTCCCGGTCCATTATTTCCACCGGTTCCTCAATGAAGTGAAGTTGTTCGTCAATCTGAATTTCCTCTAACGGGATTGCGAGCGTCTCATCTAATAAACACTTCTTAAGGTGTGATACGTGGAATACGTTATGTACGCTACTTAGTTCCTGTGGTAGCTGTAGTTCGTAGGCCACAGGGCCTATCCGTTTAGTATTTCAAATGGTCCGATGTAATGAGGGTTTAACTTTCCCCGCTTCCCAAATCGGATCACTCAATTCTAAGGCGAGACTTTAAGAAGTACGCGGTTTCCCACCTGGAATTCCAAAGGCTTGCGCCTTTTATCGGAATAGCTCTTCTGTCGATCCCGAGCAGCTGCCAATGTGTAACGTATCTGCACGATTTTCTCGGTTGTTTCGTGCACAAGCTCGGGTCCGGTCAGTTGGCTTTCACCAACTTCTGCCCAACAAAGTGGTGATCTGCACTTACGTTCGTAAAGTGCCTCAAAAGGTGCAGCTCCAATGCTGGTGTGATAGCTGTTATTGTATGAGAACTCCACCAAAGGTAGGCGACATTGGCGAAGGTTAGTGAGGGCTGGGGGGGCGACCGCCCCCCCTGTTTTTTCGTTCAGTGGTGTACATTTCCCCATTCGTAGTGCAAAATTTTTAAAAAATTTTTATTTCGCCCCCCCCGAAAAAAAAATATATACCCTATGTTCGCCCCCCCTGAAGTTTCGCCCCCCCTACGCTTGGGGTCAAGCTCCGCCACTGGTAGGCGAGTCTCCCAGCTGTTACCAAAGTCGATCACGCTTGCTCTAAGCATGTCCTCCAAGGTCTGGATGGTTCTTTCACTCTGACCATACGTCTGCGGGTGATAGGCAGTGCTCATATCAAACCTCGTTCCTAGTGCCTTATGTGTCACACCCTCAATTTCCCACTCATGGTGTCAGTCCACGTGGGTGTGACGTGGCCAGAATCACAGCTCTTGGTCATATAGAATAACTCTATATGCGTTTTCAATTACATGTTCAACATACACTTAGTAAATAGTTGCAGCGGAAATGATAAGGTAATGCAGCAGAAATAAATATGTTTGATAATTGCCGCGGAAAATGTCAGACACTACGATGTTTTAAAGTACATAACAAGAATAATATTGTTTTCAAAATAACACAACAGAATGCATGTAGATTCCTATTGCTCGTTCCTTAATGTGCATCCTGTTCCATAGCAATTAGTTACCTGAGAATACAAGTTTGAAAAAGTGTCAACACAATGGTTGGTGAGTTCACAGGTTTTGATATACATATATAGTAAGAAAGTGTGTTATGCTATTTATCAAATGTTAGTACCGAGCCCTAGGCTCCAAGTGTCAGTGCGTCACTACCGAAGTAGACTTGTTTGTCCTTGCCTCCGCTATGTCGCGTATACATAGCAAGTTAGGTCAGAGTTTGCACGGGTTATGACATCCAGTCAACATGGTGCCTCGTGGGGTTAGTCATTCCCTAATGGATCCATTCAAACCTACCACGTTGTTCGTACATTAACGGTAAGACTTTGTAAGGGCTTGTTACGAGTTCAACACTTAATGTTTGTCTAATAAACCAGCATACACAAAAATGTTTGTACAGTAATAAATGTTTGACTCGATGTAACTAGTATTCTCCCCCTATTTAAAAGCGTTTGAAAAAGAGTAAAGAGGGGCCGTAAACTCACCTTAGTGAAATGAACGTAAGTATGCGTAAGCTCCTTGAGTAACTGTACGTCGGTCACCGGCAACCTATATCGTATACCGTAAGTGAGTTTGTGTACGTGACCGTGCTAGTGTTCGTGTTAGTGCTCGTGTTTGTGCCCAACAACCCTTGGTTGTTCATGTTTGTCCGTGTCGGTCCACAATGACCGTGTGTGACCATGTTTGACCGTGTTTGACCAAAGTTGACCGTGTCAAGTCAACGACCCGTTGGTGAACCGTGTGACGATTGTGAATCGTGTAGCAATTGTGCAAGTGCTCGTCGTGTGCAAAACGCGCAAGTCGCGTCTTTGGACAACTTACTATTTATAGTAAGGTTCCATTTATGGAAAGTTTCACAAAGCATAATGGTTTTAGAGTTCTAGCATGCTCGTTAGTCCTACGTGATCATGTTAACACATAACACATCATCATACAAAGTCACATAAGTCATTTTCATCATGTTAGCACATAAAAGTTTCCTAAAATGGAAAGTTTCCATTTATAGCATACGTGACGTCGGAAACCATCTAATTTAGCATGCTATCATCATATTATAACATAAGGAACCACTTAGCATGTTTAAATCATACAACATGATTATAAATCGGTTTTTCTAAAAATAAAGTTACTATAAATAGTAACTTTGTTGTTTTTGCATAAAAATGACCATTCTAACATTTCTAAACCATTTTCACATCACCAATCATCATAACAAGCCATTTACTATCATCTAAACATGTTCATATAGCCAAAATAACCATTTATCAATATTTAAACCTTAAAAGTTACTATAAATAGTAACTAGGCTAAATATAACCAATCATCATGTTCCAACATGTTTCTAGCACATAATATTATCATATCATCATGTTATCAATAAGTCTTCATACATGCATGACCATAACTCATCCTATTTCACTATCTTATAACTTAAAAGTTACTAAAAATAGCAAGTCTTGCTATATAATCATATTTTATCCATTTTATCAAGATCAATTCATGTAGTTCATTACCAATAACATCAATATTCATCAAAAACTCATCTAAGATCCTTAGATCATACATGCATGCAAAGATTATTATCATCCATGACCAAAACATACATTGTCCATATACATCTCATCATGATTCATCATAAAACATCAAAATAACATTATAAATCATCATAAAACACATTTAAATCATCAAACCCTAAACATAATCTCGTGTATGAGCATCAAGGGTGCTTGCATGTGAGTTTTAACACTTGCATGTGTGTGTAGTGATGTGTAAATGAGTGTTTTAGCCACAAGAACTACCTCAAAGGCTCAAGAACTGAGAAATGTTGATGTTAGCAGCTTCTACAGGCTCCTGGAACACTGATTCGAGCAGAGGTGAAGTGATGGTGGTGGTGTCAAGCTCTCAACGTCTTTCTTCAAGCTCCCAAAGCTTCAAGAACCTCAACAATGGCTTCAATGGCTTCCTATATGTCTAATCAAGGTGTTTCAGTCGTTTGGGAAGAAGAGTGGCCGAATGGTGGAGTGTAGAGTCGACTAAAATGATGAGGATAGGTGTGATGATGATCTTGGAAGTTTAAAAAGAAAATCTGCGAATCCAGGTTTCAGGCGTATCGCCTGACGTGTCTTGCCGTTCTCCAGTCGTTGCGCGCGGGTGAGACGGGTGAGGCGCCCTTTTCTTCATCCGCGCGGATCGCCAGTGGTCGAGGGCTCGGGTCAGGCGTAGCGCCTGGCCCATTTTTCAGGCCCAATAAGCCTATTGTTGGTTCTGGGTCCATTTTCGTCCGTTTCTCGACTGTAGAACATCGTTCGAGCGTCGTTTGGACTCTAATTGCCAAATATTAGTCATAACTGACTTGTTAAGTGTTTCTGTGACCAATTGTTGTGACGTTCACCAACGTTCGTGAGTTTTGACACGCGTGTGTGGTTTCTGATAATCTCTCGGATTATCTTGTTATGTATCAATGTCCGTACTGTCGTGTCACGTGTCACACTAAATTAATTTAATTCTAGTGCCACGTGTACATAAATCATTTAAATAAACATTTAAATAAACAATAAGCTGACCTGGAAATTACGGGGTGTCACATTATGTAAGGACTTCCAAAAATGTGCCGTGAAACGGCTGTCTAGGTCAGATATTATGGAGATTGGAACTCCGTGCCTAGAAACGATTTCCTTCAAATAAATCCGTGTTAACTTCTCCAACTTATCAGTTTCCTTAATCGGCAGAAAGTGTGCCGATTTTTAGAGTCGGTTTACGATAACCCAGATGGTACGCAACCACTTGTCGTCTTTGGTAGCTTGGTGATAAAATCCATGGAAATCTACTCCCATTTCCAAACTGGAATTTCCGGTTGTTGGAGTAACCCTGACGGTTTTTGATATTCAACCTTGACCTTTGAGCAAGTCAAACACTAACTCACATAAGTCGCGATTTCTGACTTCATGTTAGGCCACAAGTAAGTGGTCTTCAGATCGTGGTACATTTTGTCACAGCCTGGATGTACTGAGTACCGGCTCTTGTGAGCTACATCCATCACAACGTCTCTTAATCCCCCGTAGCGTGGAATCCATATTCGGTCCATCAGATAGTAAGCTCCGTCATCCTTCTCCTTCATCTGTTTATCCATTCCCCGCATGGCTTCGAAAGTAAGATTTTCCGTTTTCAGAGCTTCTTGTTGCGCGATTCGAATCTGATTAGGTAGCTCGGAGTGAATGGTGAGTTGTAGTGCACATACGCGTTTGATTGTTTCTTTTCTGCTTAACGCGTCAACCACTACGTTGGCCTTTCCGGGATGATACTTGATAGCACAATCATAGTCGCCTATCAGCTCGACCCATCTGCGTTGTCTCATGTTTAGCTCCTTTTGGTCGAAGATGTGTTGTAGGCTCTTATGATCAGTGAATATAGTGCACTTGGTGCCGTACAGATAGTGTCGCCAGATCTTTAGTGCGAACACCACGGCTCCTAATTCCAGATCATGGGTTGTGTAGTTCTTCTCGTGCGCTTTTAGTTGTCGTGACGCATAAGCTATGACTTTCTTGTGTTGCATTAGCACACAACCGAGTCCTTGCTTCGATGCGTCTCAGTAAACTACGAAGTCTTCGCACCCGTCTGGTAGCGATAGAATTGGTGCACTGCACAATTTCTGCTTCAATAAGTCGAAAGCAGTTTTTGTTTTTCTCCCCATTCAAACTTTTTGTCTTTATGCGTAAGGGAAGTTAATGATTGTGCGATCTTCGAGAATCCCTCGATAAACCGCCTGTAGTACCCGGCCAATCCCAGGAACTGTCGCACCTCAGTGGGAGTCTTGGGTGCTGTCCAGTTCTTGATTGCTTCAATCTTGGCTGGGTCTACGTGTATCCCTTTCTTGTTCACCACGTGTCCAAGAAACTGGACCTCGCGAATCCAAAAATCGCATTTGGAAAACTTCTCGTATAGATGTTCTGTCTTTAGTAGTTCCAAGACACGTCTTAAGTAGTCGGCATGTTCTTCTTGAGTCTTGGAGTAGATCAAGATACGGCTTGCACACGCGATTCATGAGGTCCATGAATACGGCTGGTGCATTAGTCAGTCCGAAAGGCATGACTAGAAATTCGTAATGTCCGTATCGTGTCCTGAAGGCTGTCTTCGGTATATCTCCCTCCTGTATTCTTAGTTGATGGTACCCGGATCTTAGATCGATCTTCGAATAGTAGCTCGACCCTTGCAATTAGTCAAACAGATCGTCTATCCGTGGTAATGGGTATCGATTCTTGATTGTTACCTTGTTCAATTCCCGGTAGTCGATGCACATACGGTACGATCCGTCCTTTTTCTTCACAAACAAGACCGGTGCTCCCCAAGGTGAGAAGCTCGGTCGGATAAATCATTTATCTAACAACTCTTGTAGTTGATTAGATAGTTCCTGCATTTCAATAGGAGCCAATCGGTATGGCACCTTGGCTATTGGTGCTGCTCCTAGGGTTAGGTCTATCCGAAACTCCACTTGTCGCGTCGGTGGTAGTCCCGGTAGATTCGTCTGGAAAGACTTCTGGAAAATCGTGAACGACCGCGATATCCTCGATCCTTCGTTCCTTCTTTCGTTGCTCAGTGATAAGTGCCAGGATAGTCGTGTATCCCTTTTTCAAGTATTTGCTTGCCTTCATGCAGGACATGATGTTCAATGGTATTTCGCGTCGTTCTCCTTGGATTGAGATCTGCTCTCCACTTGGCAACGTAACTTGTACGATCTTCTCGTTGCACACGATCTCAGCATGGTTAGCAGATAACTAATCCATTCCAATCACCACGTCGAAACTCCCAAGAGTTACCGGCATCAGATCGATCTCTAGTTTGTGGTCTGCTAGCATCAGGACACACCCTTTGATGATGTGTTGGGTTTCGATCAGTTTACCGTCTGCTAACTCTACGGTGTACTTATAGTCCAGTGGCGTTGGAGTCATATTAAGCAGTTTACTAAAGTCATTTGAGATAAAACTCCTATCGGCACCGGTATCGAATAATATGCTAGCGTAGACATTATTTAAAAGGAACGTACCGGTAACGATGTTGGGGTCATCTTTAGCTTCCCCTGATCCAATCACAAACGCCCTGCCTCGTGCTGGATTGCCACCAGCGTTCTTGTTTAGTGGGCAGTTTCGGCACATATGCCTCGGCTTCCCGCAAGTGAAGCACCCCTTTAAAGTATCAGTTTTGTTGGTATTGGGGTTAGGTTCGATCGGCATTCTTTGGCTAGGTGCCCATTCTTTCCACAGTTGGTGCAACGGACCCTCTGGCATGGGCCGTGGTGGTGATATGAGCAGTTGTTACATTTGGGGTTGTTGCCCCGATATCCCCCCTTGTCCTGATTGTTTGGCTGGGTAGCAGTGAAGACCTTTGTAGGTGCTGGGCGGTGTTGGGTTGGTTGTTGTGGTGAAAATGTTTGGTTGTTGCTGGGCTCCCACTTCCGTTTGGGTTCCTGGGGTTTCAGATGTTCACCCCTCTTAGGCAGTTTCCCCTGGGCTACCGCCTGGTCAGTCAGCTTGTGGGCCAGTCGGATCAGTGGCTGGATGGTAGTGAGGTCGGAAGCAGTTACCATGCTTTGTATTTGCTCGGGCAATCCACTGATGAATTGCTCGATCTTCTAATATTCTGACGTCACCATTGCCGGGCATAGCTTGCACAACTCGTGAAATCGAGTGCAGTATTGCTCGATTTCGGAACCAACCATCTTTTGCACCCAGAATTCTGCCTCCAGCTTTCGGATTTCATCACGAGGACAGTACTCCTCATGAAGCATCCTGGTGAATTCCTCCCACGGGATAGTATTTGCAGTCTCGAGTCCAAGGGTTTGAACGTGCGTGTTCCACCAGGTGAGGGTGGTCCCTCCAAAGTCCCGGTGGCAAATTTGACTCGGTTCTCCTCTGAGCACTCAGCCATAGAGAAGTCTGAATCCAGTTTTGCAATGCAGCGAAGCAGTCCTACTGCTCCCTCGGTCCCTTGAAACTTATGGGGATGGCAACTCAGAATTGCTTTAAACGAGCATCCCTTAGTATTGTTGTTCCCTTGAGTTCCGTTATTGTTGCCACTGGTTTCGCTGTTTACGCGGTTTGCTTCGTACTCCGCAAGTACTTTGTTAACTCGGCGGTCCACCATCATCTTGATGGTCGCCGCTCCGATTGTTCGCCTAGGATTGCGGGTATGTGTTCCTCTTCCGGCCATAGTCGATTTCTATACGGAAAGGATAGTGTGTTAGTCATCACGGGTTAGAGTGTTAGTCAAAAGTTTGGTCTGATGCAGCAACCATAGTTAGAGTGGACAATAAAATAAAGCAAAACATAATTTCACTAATGATAATAGTTTTTTTAGTACAATGATTTTTCCAAAAGAGATACTACTACAAAAGTTCATATGAGCACATCCCGCTCATTCTAGGAATACAAAAGTAAAATAACTGAAAAGAAAATAGTCTATCTAATCGGAGGCGATGGTGGAGTGTGAATATCCGCTGTCAGCAGGACCATCATCGTCCTCCTCCTCGGGATCTTCATCTGGATTCTCCTCAAAATCTCCCTCTTCGAGGTCCTCCGCCTCGAATTGGGGTTCTGGCTCAGGCTGTGGCTCCACCAGGAACTGTTCGACCCATGCATTTAACATGGCATCGCTTGCCTGGATCATGGCATGGTTTTCTTCATTGGCGACCTCCACGGCTGCCAATCATCCAGCATGCCCATGTGTCACTGCGGCTAAGAAATCCTGCTGCTCCTCGAGCAACGTAGTCCTGTCACGGATGTCCGTGACCTCATCTGCGACCTCCTCCTGTCGCTGGATCGCGTCCTGAGTCCTAGTGACCAACCCATCCTGTGTCCCCTCGACGAGTGCGAGCCTCTCCTCTAGGTGCTCCACGCGACTCTGGAGACGCTGACTATGCTCCAAGAGATCCCTAAACCCATCAGTAAACACGTAGCTGACAAGACTCACGTCTATAACGCGAGATCAAGGCGGCGAATGCCTGCTCCATAGGCATGCCAATAGGTGGTAGCGGTGGTCCAGTAGATGCGTCACCTAATAAAGGTAACTTAGGTACTCTCTCTTCCCTTGGCCAAACAGCAAGGGTAGTAGGATACCAGTCCCATGGTCCCCTGCTGCTCGAGGGTCGAAGCCTCTTGGGCTCCTGAGTATGTACCTGCTCCACCATATCCCTGATCTTCTGCTTGTCCTCCTCAGTAAGCTCGTACTCATATGAGCGTTTCTTCGTGTCCTTTTCGTTCTGGTCTTTGTTGTTGTCCATTTCTGCGTTCTAATCAAACAAGTAACAACATATGATAACGGAAAATATTGCTGTGCAACTTCTAGTGTACTGTCTAGTGTAGAGCAATGGCTATAGTCTAAGTTCACTACATGCAAACCTAGTTCTCTATAACCAAGGCTCTGATAGCAGCCTGTCACACCCCCAAATTCCCACTCGTGGTGTCTGTCCACGTGGGTGTGACGTGGCCAGGATCACAGCTCATGGTCATATAGAACGACTCTATATGAGTTACACAATCACACAGTTTTGTAAAGTAAACATGTTTTCAAAATAAAGCAGCGGAAAGATTTGATAACTAAAGCAGCGGAATAAAGTATACATCAGGAAGTAAATTGTTTTAAACACTACATAATCATGAATTGTTTTCAAAAGACAAAGTTCACACATAATAACACGAGCCTAGGACTAGAGTCTAAATGCATGAGACTCTCTTGTAATCCTCCTGTGTGTCCTAGCGTGTGCTCCATTAGTTACCTGAGAATACATGCGAAAAGTGTCAACTAAAAAGTTGATGAGTTCACAGGTTTAGACAGACAGAAATAGTAAACAGACATATACTGGGTATGTTAAGTTTAGTAGTTGGATCTACGATCCGTGGAGTGTGTCATGTCATCCTACCGAAACTCAAATGTTTCCGTTTGCCTCCATGGGTCATCGCGGAACCCAAATCAACATCAATATTACACTCGTTATGACCTCCAGTCAACGTTGTTGCCGAGTGGGGCTAGTCAAACCCAGTAGTACTACGTTTGTCGTAAGGGTAATAAGGACTTGTTGCGATAATAGTACACTCAAAATAGTTTTTTCAACATACCAGTCATATATCTAAAACATTTGCATAATAATCTCACCCCAAAAGTTTAGTAAAAGTAGCTACAGAGTAAAAGTAGGGCTGTAAACTCACCTGAGTTTAGCAAAGTGTTCGTACGAGAACCGTGTAGCTCGCCGGCTAGTATTTACCTATATCACATAGGTGTTGTAAGTTTGTGTTCACATATGTGGGTCTCACAGGACCGTGTTCGTGTCTAACAACTCCGAGTTGTTATGCGGGTCATGTTGACTGTGTTGACCGTGTTTGACCTAACGACCCGTTGGTGACGGTTTCTGATCATGTGATCGTGTTTTGTGTGATTTAGTGTCATGTGGTGTGTACGGATACCAAAGTCACTCTCGTGAGGAAACTTATTATTTATGGTAAGTTTCTAAATCAAGCGAGTCGTGCACGAAATTTAAATCTGATTATACTATTATGCATATTTATCCTACGTGAGCATGTTATCACATAGCACATAGTTACACTTAGCTGGTTTAGCATGTTTTGCGCGTAAAAGTTACTAAATATGGAAAGTTCACATAACACAGTTATCTAGTCACAAATAGTCCATTGTAACATGTTTCTAAGACTCTTGACATTATCATGGCAACTCATCTTGACCAAAACAAGTTATTACAAACAAGTCTTATGAACAAAGTTCCATTTGTGGAAACTTGTCACAATATCCATTTTTCGATGATTTTAATAACTCAACTCATTCAATATATCATGTTATCACCAAATAAACATGTTAAGCATATTACAACATCTACTTCATCATTCATTAGTCATTTGGAATTATAAAGTTACTATTTGTAGCAATAATGAGATAAACCATATATTATGACCATTTTCACAAATTTACACCCAAAGATCATCATCTTATACATAAATCCTAGATCTTAACACATGCATGTTACCATTTCATCATCTAGTCATATCTTGTAGCAAGAAAGTTACTAAAAATAGAAATATTCATTCATACATGCCTTTTGACAAAATCACCATCATGGATCTTGTAGATCATTTCCAATATCATCATTATTCATTCATTATCATTCAAATCATCCCAAAACATGTTAGATCATGCATGCATGTAGATTTTTCACCTATCCATAACTAAATCATACATTATACATAAACCCATCTTCATAGATCATCATGAAACATCAATATACTGTCATAGATCATCAATATTCTTAAAAACATCATCAAACCCAGATTCAAACTAAGAAAATTTCATGCATGTGAAGATCTAGTGTGTGCATGCAAGCTTTGAACCTTGCATGTGGGTTTGTGTGTGTTGAATGTGTGTTCTATGCTACATAGACTCGAGATCTACCTTCCTTGGCTTTCAAGGTGCACTAAGATGAAGAAGAATCAGCCTCTAAAGCTTCTGGACAGCAGCCACAAGCAGATGGTGGTAGCCTCAATCTCCAATGTCTCTTTCTTCAAGCCTCCAAGTCCCAACCTTCAAGTTCTTAGCTTCAACAATGGTGTTTTTGGAGATCAATTGGTGTTATCAGGTGATTATGACAGATATAAACCGAGAGGAGGCGTGTAAGATCAAAAGAAATGATGGAAGTTGATAGAGTAGGCATAATTGTCTTGGTTTTATAAAGATTTTGCGTGCTGGACTCGTCGCGTACCGCGATGAGGGTCTCCGAGAGGCTTCGCGTACCGCGACGGAATTGGGGATTCAAATTGCCCGCCCATCCATCGTGTACCGCTATGCTCCTTCCTATGGGCCTTCGCGTACCGCGATGGGTCCCTGAGGAGCCCAATAGGCCCAATTTTGTTGTTTCGAACCGATCTTCGCGTATTTCCCGATTACGATCATCGTTTCTCGTCATGTAAACATCGTTCTCACTATTTTAGGTTCCCTAGAACCTAAGTGCAGTGAAAGTGTACTGTGGTTTGTGTAATTCACCAACGTTCGTTATTCAAAACACGTGCATTGTGTTTCGCGATAATTCTTCGAAATATCCATGCGTTTAGACTGTTGTGCCACATGTCACACTAAATATTAATTATTCTAGTGCCACGTATGAAATAATAATACACATTATTATTAAAATAAAATTAATGCTGACCTGGAATTTGCGAAGTGTCACATTAGAATTTTGTGGTAATTGTAGAGGTGGCCAAACCGGGTTTTTTTTGAACCGGCACCGGTTCCGGTCAACAAAGTCAAGAACCGGTTCTGGTTTGACCAGTTTAAGGGTGGAACCGGTTCTGGTTTTTCCGGTTTCGGTTCCAATTTTTCTGAAAACCCGGAACCGCCCCGTACCCACCGGTTCGGGTACGGCCGGTTCCGAGTACGTTGGCCACCTCTAGGTAATTGTAAGGCAGCTGGTCATCCGTGTGTTGATTTTATTGAAAACCAGATGCAATATTTTGGACCACATTCTTACACCTTGTGTTTGCATTAAATTTTTTGGTTATTTATTTCCTTATTTTTACTGCATCCTTTTTGTATTAATAAAAACCATGTTGAAATTTAGTGCTAAACAACAAAGGTTTATAGGAAGATGAGTACAAGTCAATCACCTCAAGGAATTGAAACTCAATTATTTTGAAAGAACAGGCTGCTGAAATTATACCTAACAAATGAAAGCAAATAAAAAAAAACATCAAACATAATTTATTAAAGATCGTAAAATGAAGGTAAAGTCTAATACTTTACACAACAAACAAACAAATCCCAGTTTAGATAGAGAGGCTGCTCCAAAAGAGTCATCGGCTCAAAGTTATTGTTTGAAGTTGAATATCCCAACATTTTTAACGTTATTTTCACAAAATAAGTAAAATAACATTAAAATTAGTGCAATTTTACTTTGGTCCCTTGAGGGTCCACACATATATACATTATATGTATGCACCGCTAATTGGGCGTTTAATACTTTACATAATGAAAATACAAATAACATGAACAGCCAGTAAAATCAAAACATTATAACTATATTACATTTCATTGTTATTTGAACATATGACTGTTTAGCACCAAATTTCAACCTTTAATTGTCACAATCATATATACACATTCGTACAAGCTTAGAAGGTCATGGAGGATACGTCTTGGTAAGGAAGGTAACATGTACTATTTTAAAGCTGGATGGAAAACCATTATACAAAACCATGGTTTGGGTGTTCTTACATTTCGGGTAATTTAGGTCATACTATAGTAAATATATCACAAAGATGTCTTTTGTTCAAACTACCCTCAAAGTTAATGTGTCACTTTTAAAAACATTCTATACATAATAGAGGTGCAGTTACAAAAGTGAGTTGTATACATTAATTATAGAGGGATTTAATTATGGGTCACTTTGTATGGTTTAGTTTATGTGAGAGACCATTTACTTCTAGGGGTACAAATACTATGCTTTAGCTTATGTTAGGGGCACAATTTACTTCTTCCAGTGTACAAATCTCACAATTCACTAGGCATTTTACTACACTGTTCAGTAAGTTAATTGTGATACCAAAAGAATTAGTAAAAAAATTTTAGTTCTTACAGTTAAAAGAATTAAAATGTTCATGTAAGCAGTGGTGGATGTAGGTTGAGAGGGGTGGGTTCACAGGAACCCACCGTATTTCGACTCGTTAGTAGGAAAAAAAATTTTCGAAGGAGTTAAATAATAGGGTGAATCCATTAATATTTTAGGGGTGAATCCTGAGATGAACCCATTATGATTTTTAAAAGTGAATTTTTAATGTAATTTTCACAAGAATTTGTCAACTTGATTAAAACAAATGATCTTTGTTAGAGTAATCTCGATAATCAATTATTAGATTTCTACAAGATCGTCTTAAAATCACTTTCGTGTCTTATAAACTTAGCAAGCAAAATTTTAGTTATTAGTGGTTAAACCCTCAAATCAAGTTAATTTTGGTCATGCAAACTTAGCATATTTTGTTTAGGTTTCGGGGCGTTGCCCCCTTGACCCATGCCTATTGAATGGCTAGCAGGACCACCACTTTGGACCCCGCAAGGCGCGTCACCCCCTTGACTCCCAATTGGTCTGGAGCTCAGAAGTCTTAAACGAAAATGCACTATGTATCTTCGAACTCTTTAATGATGGCTTTTTTTTATTTTAATCACTGACTTAATATATCACATTGTTATTACGTGAAGAAAATTACAAGACCCAAACCGTCAACCCGATCCCAAAATTTTTAAGTCCGGTTATATTTAATTAAAACGTCAGAAAATGGAGAACCCACTAAAAAAAATTCCTGGATCCGTCACTGCATACAAGACCTCAAGTATACTTTAGTTATAGAGGATCTAAAGTAAAACGCAAGGACACCATTTTTATTTGTTGTATTAGAAGTACCACAAGTTGTTTTATAGTATTCTCCAAAAAAACAGTTCACATATACAATTATACCCCGTTGACATGTATTGGACAATTGGATATACAGATTCATATTCTACAAGTTATATAAGTTGAATTTAAAAAAAAAAAGCTCTTGATATTTTTCTGGTGTCATGATTGTAATTTTTGCCAACTTTTTTCACTTTGGATTACTTGTAAAAACTTAATGCTTCATCAAGTAATTTTTGCCAACTTTTTTCACTTTGGATTACTTTTTTCACGCCGGCCCACCCACGCCATCCAGTGTGCCACGCCTCACCCACGCCCACTGTAGGATCAGTTGTTCTCATTTGATCAGTATTAGGTTATAGCAGCGGAATTCAGAGATGAATTAGCATAGAATTAGCAAGAACACTTTGAATCTTAATGAAACAGTAAAGAACAATTTATAGAAAGAGAATTCTGCAAATGGAAATATTTCATTCAATGCGCTAACTTCGCTTAACAAAACATTATGTCAACTGTCCTTATATAGAAACAGTGACGTCTGATGATGTCACATGATGTTGACACCTAACAGACATAAAACAACAACTGAAATAAACAAAACTACTGAGGATGTTCATAAAGTCTGAAGACATCCTATTACAAAGTCTGAATAACTAAACTACTGAAAGCAAACTACAACATCTTATGAGTAAACTACTCATCAGACTTTTACAACTAATGAAAGAAAAATACTGAAGACAAAAACAAACATCACAACATCTGAAGACTAACACTTCAGCTGTTGTGAATAACTTCAGATCTTGTAACTCTTCAGATCTTGTGTCACTTCAGATCTTGTATCACTTTAAGTAGCCTTCAGCTGTTGTGTTCTTCTTCAGTTGTTGTGTGTCTATGAGACTTAAAGGTTTTTCTGATCAGGCTCATTGGTTCTTTTGGTCCAACAAACTCCCCCTGAACCAATGCAGCCAAAACCTTTAATTATTAACTGTCTCACTTATTTTGGTTTCCCAGGCTGAAAGATCTTGTCTTTTTCTTTGAGATCAGCTTCAAAATGACCAACTAAGTACAGGCCTGGCAATCAGCAGCTTCTGAAAATCTGAATGGCAAAGGATGAGAGGGAACTCCATTGGGGAAATGGACTATGAGCATTTACCCCTCTCATTGAAGCTACTGATCATAAATGAGTCTAAAAGACTCCCTGACATATGCTTCCAACAGAATAATTTTCTCTTCAGGTGTAAGCCTTTCTGGTTCTCCTTCAAAAAATGACTCAGGCCCATAATAATCAGATAAGTACCTGGCCGTTGTCCCATCATAGAGTTCCACCCTTGTGATTTCTCTGTATACAAATTCATCTGGATGCTTTCCTTCTAAGAATAGTGATAACTCATTCTGTTTCACTCCTTCCAATTTTCTGTACACTAAACCTTTCTTGATCATTTTATTCTCTAAAAACTTAGGAGCTTTCAATCCAGAGTTGTAAACACTTTTAAAATCTCCTATTATTTCCCAAGGATCAAGCACAGATCCCAACATTATATCAGCACTGATTACCTTTTTGATTTTTCTTGCATATGCAGCTGGAGCATCTCTTCTGTGAATTCTGTCTATCACCCTTGGATCAGGCCACATCCTGATTTGTTCTTTTCGATATTGATAGGTAAACCTCAGAGCATACAACCTTTGTGCTTCTTTCTTCATTGCTATGATTGTTGATGTCTGAGGGTACTCTCTATCAACTAACCTTAGAATATTTTCATCATGTTTCTTCTGACTCTCTTCTTCTTCAAGTTTAATCTTTATATCTAGTCTCTGAGATTCTGGAGTTATCTTGAGATGTTGACCAAAAACCAACCCCTTTTCTGGTACATAATTATCTGGCAACTTGACTATCCTGTTCTGAGCCATTTGTTCTGAACCAGCTTTTGAAGACTCAGGCTTATGGACTTTTGTTTGCAGCACAGTAGAAATTGGAAGCCTGTCTTCTTCATCAGTATCTTCTTCTTCTTCTTGAACTCTTAACATTCTCCTTTTCTTGGGAGGTGCATCATCAGCAATAAGTTGAGTTGAATGGGTAGAAGGACTGACTTGTTCTTTTTGTACCTCAGATACTTCAGGTTCTTGATCATTACCAGCCTTCTCCACCCCAATCATATGATCTTGATCATCCTTTGCCTGATCATCCTCTGTTTCAATCTCTTGATCTTCAGATTGCATTTCAGGTTCAGCTGTTGCATCCTCCTTCTCAACATTAATAGCAACATCAATAGTCTTTGTCTTCTTCTGTCTCTTATAAGTGACTTGTATAACTGGAGACTTTTCAGAAGCATCTTCCTCCTCCTCATTTCTTGATCTTTTTCTCTCAGCTGCTGAATCTTTCACTAACTCCCCCTCTTTGGCTGCAGGGGAAGAAGGAGTTTGAAAGCTAGAAAGTTTTGCATCAACTGCATCATCAATCATTTTCTGAAGTTGAGTGTGGGATGGAAGCCTCTCATCAAGAGCTTGGGCAATTATATTCTTTAACAAAGGAGTGATGAGAGGTAGGGCAGTGATAAAAGCAGCAACTAATGCCTCTGGGGGGCTTGAACCCAAAGGATTAGTGCCTGAAGCAGAGGCTGGAGGTTTATTTGGTTGTTGAGTAGTGGAGGAAGTGTTTTGGTGACCTTCAAGAGTTGAAGGTGCCATCTGTGGGTTTGGAAGGGCAGATGGACTTTTGTCCTTGGACATCTTGGTGAGCAGCTCATTGAGTCTGCAGACCTCAGCCTCAAGAAGCATGTTCTGTTTTAGAACATCAAATAAGGTCCTGTGGTCATCATTAGCCTTGGCTAAATCATCTGACCTCCTGAAAGTATCAGGATTAACCTGAGTTGAGTGTGGCTCAACATTTTCAAGTGCCCCTTCTTCTTGGTACTGGGGACTTCCAACCTCAGGGATAAACCCTTCATCAGTTGTTGCCTCTGGCAGGGTCTTAGAGATGTTACTACTATCAATCACTCCAAATGATGGAGGTGATGAAGTAGCAGCCCTGGCAGAAATCAGAATCTCTCTGTCCACACTAGGAGATCTGATATTGTAGTCAAAATCCTGTGGGTTATCAGAAACACATTGATCCTCCCCCTCAATGTTGGAGTTAATCCCAGTGGTAATAGGTTTCTGGGTAGGGATTGGAGAGTTAATCTAATCCAGGATTTGTTCAATAACAAATGTGGGGCTTTGTTGAGTGGTTTCAGTAGTGGTAGGCTTTGAAGCAGAGTGCACCCGGGAAGAATGGTGCTGTTCAATAGAAACCTTTTCAAATGAAAGAGGCTCTAGATGAGTGTCTACCCCTTCAAGAGTTGCACCAAGTTCCTGTTGAGAGGAACCTTGGGCGGTATCAGCTGGTGGAGTCTGGTGCACCACTGGCTGACTACGGCCAGTGGGCATAGTATGCCTTGGTGAGGCAGGTTCAGACTCAGGGGACTCATCTCCCTGAGCAACCTTTTTGAGCTTTTTGGAAAGTGACTTGGTGGGGACTTTGGATTTGGATTGGGATTTTGAGGCTGTGGGTTCCCTCTGCTTGGGTTTTAGCTTTCGGGCAGCCTCTTTGAGTGTGAGCTTAGTGTTGTGTCGGGAATATACCTCTAGGAAAACTGCTGGAGCAGAGATTCCCTGACCAACAAGGCCTTCTTGTTTTAATTGTTTTTCAATGATGGCCATTATAAAACGTGGGTAAAGAAGCCATCTTGTGGTAACAGGTTTAGCAGCATGTTCAGTTAATTCTGAAAATAAAATTTATGAAAAATTAAGTTTTTGTGATTCCAGAATAGAGAAAAGTACCTGCTGCCACCTTGAGGACATCTGGTCCCATGAAGATGATTTTGGAGCCAAACAAATGTTGATCATATGGAAGATGAGACGTTCAGGGTCGTTGAAATGCTTCTTATAGAGAGTGGAGTCACTCAAGTCACCCTGATATTCGTGACTGGTAAAACAGAGATCGGTGAGGTTCTTGGGAAATGTAGTAACCAGATTAGCATCATCCAGATTGAGAACCTCCCTTAGTTCTGCTGAACTCACATGAACATTGTGTCCATTCACTGTAGATCGGAGTGAGATTACTCCGGTTCCGACATTTATGAGTTCCACATTAGTCCAGAATTGATGAAGAGATTCAACATGGAGTGTAGGATTGATACGAAAAGCGGTTTGGAATTGGGATGCGTTCATAAGATCAACTGCTTCATCAAATTTTGACCAGAAAGAAGATTTCATGAGATAGGCGACTGAGTTGTGACGAAGTTTAAGGTTCATTGTCGCCATGGAAGCAGAGACTTGAGAGGGAAGATAGGTTTTTGAAAAAGATGGAAAGTTCTGATGAAGTGGTAATGAAACAACTGAAGAAGATTTGGTTTTAATAGAAGACTGAAGGATTGGAATTTTATTCTTCAGATGTTACAGAGAGAAAACAGCAGTGGTTGAAACATCTGAAGAGTACGTTTACTCATCAGGTGTTGTCGACATTGGTTGTTCATCAGCTGTTTTCATCAGTTGCTCATCAGACTTTGTGAAACACCAGATTTTTTCATCAGATTTTGTGAAAAATTGGTCATCAGAACTTGTGACAAAATTTGTTCATCAGTATTTGTGAAATATTTTTGACCTTCAATACTTTGTCACCCAAAACCCATCAGTACATTTAACTGATAATATTGGTAAAGGTCAGATCTTTCCTTGAATCAGTACTTCTGATACTTATCAGTACTTACTGAAAATATCAGGAGTTGCAAGGTGATACAAAATTTTGTGTTTCGACAAAGGGGAAAATTTTTGTATTTTTGAAAATTTTTATCTGGTGGATGGAATTTTATTATTGTGAAAACCAATTTATTCAAGTTGCAGCATACCAAGCCTTAGAACTAAATTTTGAAAAGTTGAAGTCTCTAAAGGCTTAGTAAAAATAGCTGCAAGTTCAATAGCACTAGGAACAAACTTTGGATCAATCCGACCTTTTTCAAAACAATCCCTTATAAAATGATGTCTGATTTCAATATGTTTGGTCCTAGAGTGCTGAACTGGATTCTTTACAATACAAAGAGCTGAGGCACTATCCATTAACAATGGTGTCTTAGACTCTTTGATGCCATAATCCAAAAGTTGAGTCTGAAGCCAGAGAATTTGTGAAGTGCAGCTGGCAGCAGCAATGTACTCGGCTTCAGCTGTGGATGTAGCCACAGATGTTTGTTTCTTACTCTGCCAAGAAACCAAACAGTTTCCTAGAAACTGACAACCACCAGAAATTGATATTCTGGTAAGTTTGCATCCTGCATAGTCACTATCAGAGAAAGCAACCAGCTTGCGGGAATGCCCAGTGGAATACCAAATTCCCAGTGATTGAGTGCCCTGCAAATATCTAAAAATCCTTTTAACAGCAATCAAATGAGATTCTTTAGGTGCAGCCTGAAATCTAGCACAAACACATGTAGCAAACATAATGTCTGGTCTAGATGCTGTGAGATACATCAAGGAACCAATCATACATCTATAAAGTGTTTCATCAACTGATTTACCTTTCAAATCTGCATCAAGTTGTGTGGTGCTGCTCATGGGGTTAGAACAATTTTTACAGTTTTGCAGATCAAATTTCTTTAACAACTCTTTTGTATATTTGGACTGGTGAATGAAAATGCCATCAGGACTTTGTTTGATTTGAAGACCCAAGAAAAACTGTAATTCCCCCATGGCACTCATTTCAAAATTCTTTGTCATTAACTCAGTAAAATCAGCACACAACTTTGGATCAGATGAAGCAAAAATTATGTCATCAACATAAATTTGAACAAGGAGCTTATGCTGTCCTACTTTCTTTATGAACAAAGTTTTATCTATGGAGCCTCTAGTGAAATTATTTTGAAGGAGAAAAGTGGATAAAGTGTCATACCAGGCTCTAGGTGCTTGTTTCAGCCCATAAAGAGCTTTATCAAGCTTGTACACCCAATCAGGATGTTTATTGTCCTCAAAACCTGGTGGTTGACACACATACACTTCCTCTTTTATTTTACCATATAAGAAAGCAATTTTGACATCCATTTGAAAAACTTTTAGTTTGTGTAAGGCAGCATATGCTAAAAACAATCTAATTGCTTCCAGTCTGGCTACAGGGGCAAAAGTTTCATCATAATCAATACCTTCTTCTTGAGAGAACCCCTGTACAACCAGTCTGGCCTTGTTCTTAATTATTTGACCATTTTCATCAGTTTTATTCCTAAACATCCATTTAGTGCCTATTGCACACTTACCTTGAGGTAAAGGAACCAGCTCCCAGACTTGTTGTTTCTTGAACTGCAACAGCTCCAACTGCATAGCCTCCACCCAGCCATTGTCTCTGAGTGCTATGTGATAGTTCTTTGGCTCTTGCTGACTGACAAATAAAGCATAGAGACAGAAATTTGACAATTGGCTTCTTGTTGAAACACCAGCAGAAATGTCACCCAGAACTAGAGATAATGGATGATCCTTCAGTTCTTGATATGGAATAAGATCGGTGCAAGTGTTTGCTGGAGGTCCAGTTGCTGCAGATGTTGATGAAGATCCAGGGAACAGTTCAGCAGGAATTTCAAACGATGTAGAAGATTCCAGAATTTCATCAGCATTTGTATTAGGAGGAACCACTGGAGCAGGAGGAGCATCAGGTTTAGCAGACCTTGGCAGAGTATCACTAAACCTGAACAGGTGAGTACTAATATCATCATCATCATCAGTACTACCTTGTGAGTTTCCCATAGCAGCTGTTGATGTATTATCTGCCAGAATAACAGACTCAGCTGGAGGTTGATATGGAACATATTGCAGTATATCCAAATCAAACATTTCTACATGGTTTTGTGAGATGGGATCTTTTGGTGATTCATTGAACTTTACATGGAGAGTTTCTTCAACAATCTTGGTTCTGCAATTAAACACTCTGTAAGCTTTGCAAGTTGAAGAATATCCCACAAAATATCCTGCATCCACTTTGGAGTCAAACTTTTTAAGTGGATCTTTGGTATTGAGGATATAGCAAGGACAACCAAAAGCTCTGAAGAAGGAAATCAAAGGGGTCAAAGTATGAAGCACTTCATAAGGTGTTTTCAACCATCTTTGATTCACCAAAACTCTGTTTTGCACATAACAAGCAGTATTAACAGCTTCTGCCCAGAAAGTCAATGGCAAGCCGGAATCAGCAAGCATTGTTCTGGCAGCTTCAATTAAAGTTCTATTTTTCCTTTCAACTACTCCATTTTGTTCAGGAGTTCTAGGGATGCTGTACTGCCTCTTGATTCCCTTTGCCAGATAAAATTCATCCAGAATATGATTTCTGAACTCTGTGCCATTATCACTCCTTACACACTTGACAGGAAGAGAATATTGTTTCTCAACATACAACACAAAGTTTATAATAGACTTAGCAACCTCATCTTTTGAGTGCAAGAAGAAGGTCCAGACAAACCTGGAGTAATCATCAACAACTACTAAGCAATACTTCTTATTTGCCATACTCATGACCTTCACTGGTCCAAACAAATCCATATGCAACATTTGCAAACAAGCAGTTGATTTGGGATCGCCTATTGGAGGAAAAGATACCTTGTGTTGCTTCCCTTTCAAGCAAGCAGTGCAATTCTCATCTCAACTAAAATCCTTCATTGGAAGACCTCAAACCAAACCATGTTTCACCAGTTGATTCATGTTTTTGAGATTTACATGACCCAACCTTCTGTGCCACAGATTAGATTCCTTTAGAGAAGCCTTTGAAAATAAACATGGATGACCTTTAACAGAAATTTTCTTTGACAAATCAAAGGCATAAACCTTTCCCACCCTGTTAGCTTTAAGAAGAGTATATGCATCCAAAACTTTGCCAATCAGAGGCAACACTTCAGAAGACAGTATCCTGCATTCTTGTTTGGTGAAAAGAGAAATGTGACCCTTATCACACATCTGACTAACACTCAGGAGATTATACTTAAGATTCTCTACATGATTCACATCATCAAACCTTATCTCACCATTTGACACATATCCTTTTCCTATAATGTAACCCTTAGCATCATTTCCAAATGAAACAAATCCCTTCCTTCCTGTAAAATAGTCATTAAGAAGAGATCTGCTCCCAGTCATATGCATGGATCCTCCACTGTCAACATACCAGATGCTATTTTGGCATGCTGAAGGACCCTGCATACATGAACACACTCAGTTAGACTTTTGGACCCAAACCAGTTTGGTTTTGGGTCTGTTATCACATGAAGAAACAAAAGTAACAGTTTCATTTGAAGCAACACTTGAATCATTCTTTTCAAAAGATTTAACCTTGGTTTTTGACCTTGGTTTCTTCTTATGAAATGAAGCAACAGAGGCATCTACTAGGTTGGCTCTTCCTAGCAGATGTTGCAACATCATAACCAATTGATGCTGGTTTTGAGTCAAAGTTTTGTTTTCCTTAGAAACATCAATACTTGACTTCAAATTTTTGTGCTTCATTTCCTTAACTTCTTTGGGTGATGAAGAAGGTTTCAAGTGCGTTTTCTTTGAATCTGGAAAAACCCCTTGACCTTTCTTGGATTTACTTGAAGCATTTCCTTGTGAGAGTTTTCCAGATTTTGAAACTACTGATGATTCTGGTACAAACTTGGAACTAAATTCATTTTTCATCTTGATTATGTTCTTGTTTTTGTGCTTAATTTTATTGAATTTAGATCCTCTTCTGTACCAGCATTCATCAGAAGAATGATTGAACAATCTACAAACTTCACAAGGCGCTCTCTTGTGCTTCTCCTTGTGAGTATCTACAAGTACTGAAGACTTAGATACTGAATTTTTGTTCTTCAAAACATTTGGAACTTCAGTATTTGTAGACTGTGTTACAACAACTGATGCTTTGACAACCTCTGAAGAGTTCTTCTTCAGTACTTGTCTATCAACACATTTCTCATCAGCAATTGTACCATTACCAGTTGTTTTTACAACTGCTGATGAGACACTCTGGCTTATCAGAAGCCGTGCATCATTCTCTCCAGTGCCATGCCCATCTGACTCAATCAGTTTTAAATTTAAGTCATTTGAGACTTTTTCATCAGGATCAATCTCAATTAAAACACTATCCTGACATGTTTCACCCTGGATGACATTTGTAGATCCAATAGAATAAGAATATGTTTCAATATCCACAGTTTCAGACTCAGATTTGCATGCACTTAATCCACTTTCAGATGATTCTTCAGCATCAGACTTTTCTGAAGATTTGGTGGATTGGTATACACTGTCCCCTTCAGACTCACAGTCAAGACTTTTTGGTGTATAATCAGCTGGAGGGGCACTGTGATTGTATCCAATACCAAACTTCACATTTGATGTTGTTTGTTTGTTTAACAACATCTCAAACCCCTTGCAAGACTCAACCCATTTTTCACACTCTACTTGGGTTGCTGCAAGTGTTTGTTTCAGATCATTGTGTTTTACAAGCATGACTTCCACCCTAGCCTTTTCATCAGACAACTGACACTTGAGTTTATAAATTTCAGACTCTTTTTCATTCAAAACTTTCTCAAATTCAGTTTTATTCTTAGTCACAGCCTTTTCTAAATCCAACTTCTCATTGATTAATTCAACATTTATTTCTCTAATGGAAGCAAATGCTGAAATACATGATTCTGAACACAACTTAGCTTTTGATTCAGATGATACCTGGGATGTTGAAGAAGTTGGACCTGAGGTGTCAGTTGAATCTATAGCCATCAAATCAAGATTCCCGAATGGGTTGTCTCCACCATGTGGACCAGCTTCAGAGTACAGCTGTTCTTTGAAATCAGATAAGTCATCAGGTAAACTACTCCAATCTGCTACTCCTGGGGTAAAGAAACTCTGATGTTGTTGTTGAGGCTGTTGATTTGTTTGAGATTTGCTAGGTTCAGGAAGAGCAGGTGATTGTGAAGGTATTAGTGCTGGAGTATGAGTGGGTTGTGGCATATAGAAACACGGATATGGATAAGGCATAGGACTTTGTGGTACAAAATGAGCTGGATAAAATTGTTGTTGACCAGATCCAGAAGATTGTTGTCCTTTGTTTTGTGGGTTATTGCTAGGAAAGGTCACAAAGGGTGCAGAGGAACTAGGTCCAGTAGATTTGCACTCTCTAGCAAAATGACCAAGCCTGTGACACTTGTGGCATCTCAACTTCCCTTTGTCAAAACCAACCTTGGTTTTGCCAGTTAATCCGGGAAATTTTCTTCCAGTTCTTTTGTAAAATTTTTGAGATCTAATGTTTATTAAGGCCATCTGACTTAATATATCCATTTCCTCCAGATCATCATCTGGAATTCCCTTCAAATCATCCATCACAAAACACAGATTATCACCATATGTACCTGCATTACCATCAACTCCCACAAAAGCATGTTCAGCACTATTAGTAAAGAAGTCAATATGTTCATCATAAGAACACTCAGACCCAGTATATTCTGACTCTTGACCTATCCATGCAGTATTGCCAGGAATGAAATCATCAGTGAGTTTGCCAGATGAAGACAGTTTTCTCTTCTGTTCTACCTCTCTCTCAAAAGTTAAGAGTTTCCCATAGAGTTGGGTGAGAGATAGATTCTCTAGATTTGCATTAGAGCGTAAGACAATAGTATAAGTGTCCCATCTCTCAGGCAGTGATCTGAGGAATCTGTTGTTCATCTGACTATTTGTATACTCCTGCTTAACCATTTTCAATTCAAAAATCAGATAGGAAAACCGCTCAAACTGTTGAGTCAATGACTCACCCTTTCTATGAGAAAAAGTCTCATACTGTTGAGCAAGGATTTCTCTAGTATTTGCTAAAACCTCATCGGTTCCACCGAATTGTTCTTTCAATGCAACCCAGAGATCATGAGCAGTGTCATGATGCATCAAGCCTGAATATATCTCATTCGGCAAAGCCATGGCCAGAATACCATGAGCTTTCGCATCAATTTCAAACAATTTTATATCCTCATCCGAATACATATCTGATGGTTTCGGAATCATTGTTTTAGTTTCAGGATCAGTGATCATGGGTTTATACGGACCATGCACCACAGATTTCCAACATCCTGCACTGTTAATTGACAGGTGATGTAGCATTCTACGTTGCCAAATGTTGTACTCACTCCGAACCAGCATCGGAGTCTTGGTTGCGGAGCCTGTGTTGTGCGGATCATTGTTTGGAGTCGACATATTCTCAGATTCAATCAATTTCAACTAAATTCAAATGACTTAAATCACAAACTTAACAAATTAATTCAAACGAATCTATGTTGAAAAACAAATCAGCAGAAGTTATCAGAAACTTCAATCTATAACAAGTTCTTACTAATCGGCTAATTCGATCAAACAGAGAACTGAAATGAGCAGTTTCCGAGATCAATTGTTTAATCGATCAATGATTAACCAGCTCTGATACCAATTGTAGGATCAGTTGTTCTCATTTGATCAGTATTAGGTTATAGCAGCGGAATTCAGAGATGAATTAGCATAGAATTAGCAAGAACACTTTGAATCTTAATGAAACAGTAAAGAACAATTTATAGAAAGAGAATTCTGCAAATGGAAATATTTCATTCAATGCGCTAACTTCGCTTAACAAAACATTATGTCAACTGTCCTTATATAGAAACAGTGACGTCTGATGATGTCACATGATGTTGACACCTAACAGACATAAAACAACAACTGAAATAAACAAAACTACTGAGGATGTTCATAAAGTCTGAAGACATCCTATTACAAAGTCTGAATAACTAAACTACTGAAAGCAAACTACAACATCTTATGAGTAAACTACTCATCAGACTTTTACAACTAATGAAAGAAAAATACTGAAGACAAAAACAAACATCACAACATCTGAAGACTAACACTTCAGCTGTTGTGAATAACTTCAGATCTTGTAACTCTTCAGATCTTGTGTCACTTCAGATCTTGTATCACTTTAAGTAGCCTTCAGCTGTTGTGTTCTTCTTCAGTTGTTGTGTGTCTATGAGACTTAAAGGTTTTTCTGATCAGGCTCATTGGTTCTTTTGGTCCAACACCCACTTTCTTGGCACACCGGATGGTCTAAGTTTCAACTAACGAGGTATGATTCATTTTTGAGATTTGATCCATCCGATTCATTCCTACTTTTTTGTAATGTTTTAAAAATCAACTTATGCGGTTAAGATTGTAAATAAAAGAAAAATAAAAAAAAAACATAACAAAACAAAACAAAACATAACTTTATTTAATTATAAATTATCAACTTATAATTCATAAACATTTATTAATATGTATTTAATATTTGTTAATCAACCCGTGTATTACACACGGGTTTCTAACCTAGTACGTAACTTTTTTTTTGAACGGCGAAGGTCTCAATCATGTGAGCTCACTGTTTTCAGGCCATGTTACCAGGGTCTAGCTACCTGGACCTCACATAAGCCACCACAACCACTCAGGAGAAAACCCAATTGGAAAAACCCTATTTCCCCCCTCAGACCCATATTTCGGTGCGGGAGGGTTTTGAACCCAAGACCTTACATTTGAAAGAATCATGGGGTATTATTGAGGCAATGCCTAGTAACTAATATATCAAATAAAAGTTATATAAATAATATGCTCATTTTCAAGGTCGATAAGTAAAGCTCATATTTGTATCTTATTATAAGTAAAGCTTACATTTGTATCTTATTATTAGTTAAGCTTAGTTTTATACTTGACTAAAACTCACTCTTATGCTTCAGCTTTATTAGTCTCGACTTGTTTTGAACTTTTAGTGAGCCGTGATCAGTAGTTTACACGTAACTCTACTTGATTTGAGGTTCTCTAAAATTAAAATAAAAATTATAATATTATAATACGAACTCGAACACTTGGTTATATTTCTATATAAATATTCCATTTAAAATATTGCTTATTTAAAATAAGTATGAAAAACATATAAAAGTTCTTTTAATAAAGCCAATATTACAAGGTTTTTAAATAATAGTACATGTTTTCATATAATTTATTTTAATTCAATTTGTTCAACGCATAAAAGCCAAATTAAATACATCAAAATCGAGTTCAAATTAAAAAAAAAGTAAAATTTACTAATAAATCTAAACTAACTGAAGCTATTTTTATTTCATCACAAAAAACAGATATATACATATTATGTTGACCCATTAATTATTAAATAAGCAATATAATTTTTGTGTTAATTAAGACATCCATGATTTTAGCTTAAGCCAGTGAGATAAGAAATGAGAGAAACAGATTTTCTAAAACACTTTGGTAAATATTTTTTCAACAATACAAACTTGGTAAATAAGTATTGCATTAAAACCCATTTAAAAAAAAAAATTCGTATGCTTACTGCTAAAGTCCTTAATATTGATAATTGTTTGTGAGTTTGTCACATTGTCTCGTAACTTATTGTGTTACTTACTCTTCTAAGATAATAATATTGCCCGGTTCATTCTATGTTTTTATTTGAATTGTTAATATTCATTATATATTGTTACTGTTGTGACTCGAATGAATTAATTATTTGATATCAATTGTGTTCTATTGTTATTGAGTATTGACTTATTGTTTATTACTTCATTTGTCTTAAATCGTTGTCTATCTTGTGTTAAATCATACTATCATAGGGCTTAAAACTTTAGATCAAATGTTAAACTTGAACCGAAAATATGAATCATGCACCTTCAAATAGCCAAAAAAAAAAAAAAAAAAAAAAAAAAGGTAAACAGAAACATTAAATGAGAAAGATTTATACTTTCTAACATAACCTAAAGATATAGTCCCAATTTTTTTAATTCGTTTAGGGTCCGCAAAACCATTAAACCGTCCCTTACTTGGTTTACAAGCAAAAAAAGACCTAAAGTGACTCGAACTAAGAAGCCTTAAACTTACCTTCTAATGAATTAAAATTCCTCCAAAATAACTAACTTGCTTCCTGGATGTTGTCAACCTAAACTGACTTTGTTTGGGTTACAAAATTTTGCTCTAACGATCTATTTATTCTAATAAATAAAGGTTTCTAAGGACTCCTAAAGTACCTCAATTTTATTTTCCCGTTTATCTCTCCAATTAATTGCATCTTATATTAAATAGTAATATTAAATATTAGATATACTTTTTATACATTTTTAAATAAAAAAAGGTTTTTTTAATGCAATAAAAATATATACTAATGTTTAAAAAACTCACTTTTTAAAAAAAAAACCCAAGTTATTATAAAATATATAATTTCCTAATACAGTTTCTTAAAAAGAAATATTTGACGAAACTAACTTTAATAAAAATAGTGTTTAAAAATAATATATTTACTTTAGTATTTCATGTATTATATGACATAAAATTTAATCATATTTTATATTAAAAAAATCATCTTATATTGTTTAAATTTTCAATAATAACCATTTATTATATTTTTTTATTCATCTAGTGTAATACGTGAGGTACTAACCTAGTTTAAATATAAAGAAATAGGTTTTGAACCTTAAAATTAGGAGTAGTTTAAGACTTTAATCATTGTAGAAAAGTTGGATGATACCAAAATTTAAAAACATGTTGGTGAGAACTAAAATAGGATATGCTTTCAATTGTTTGGTTTGATATCTTCTCTTTTAATGCATAATCCTGTTAAATATACACTGTTTAATCACCTACATTCACATTTATAAATCTTGACCTTGTATTATAAAATTGGGTGTAAGTTATAAAAGATTTATTTGAAAAGTTATGTAAAAGTGCCTTCATTTTTAAATTAGCAAACACCTGATTTAGGGTTGCGTGTTATGGGACGTGCCCCCTGTCCTGATCGCCCTCAAGCCCAATCTTATGCCATGACCACCACTACACAAGCCTCGTGACCAGGGCGTGACCGGTCTCTGACCGTGGTCATGAGATGCATGCGTCATCCAGAGAGGATGGAAAGGAATGAAGTCGGTGTGGGCAAGGTGGCAGTTACACATGTATAGGTAACTTTATAGGTGAAATAATTATTTATATGATGCATACGTGACGCCAACGTAGAGTGAAAAGAGAATGATGATTATAGATATTACATTGTGTTAAAGCTTCCATATGTTATCTTTGACTTAGATATGACTTAAATGTCTATCTTTAAATTTGATATGACTTAAATGTCTAGGGATGTGGATCTCTATTATTGACTTGAAAGTCAAAGTTTGACTCAATTGTTTATTCGACACTCATCCACAACTCAAACCATGCATAAATGTCTTCTCCTCCATCATCTTGATTATCTTCAAATGTTTACATTATTTTAGAATGTGGGATACAAATACATAAAAGTTTTTAAATTAAGCAAGTGTATCGATTTTTTTTTTTTTGATCTAGATGGTTTCAACTTTCATGAAAGGATTTTGGGTGTTTTGGAGAATAGTTTTTGGAAGTAGGTGATCCGCTACTCCAAGTAGTGGATGTGGATGACATGACCAACACTAATCACGAATTTAACCCACTTCCGCTACTCCAAGTAGCAGAACCTACACATGTTGAAATTCCCCAAGCTTCCACCATGTCTGTTGTTCGACATGTCAGCCACTTCCGCTATTCCAAGCAGCGGAACCCCTAGAAACCAAACCAATTTTTGAAAGCGCCCATTTTCCATGCATGCATGTCTAAATCACCTAGAACAAAAAAATTCCATGTGTATCATATGTTTATGCTTTATTACTATCAAAATATAGTGCAATGTGTTGCCAATACTATGCACAAATGCATCAACACATCATAAGAGGAAAACCTAAACATTTATTAAATCACTTGAGTCTAACAAATTTGAATGAGGCATTTTCATTTCATTTATATATATGTGTATATATATATATATATATATATATATATATATATATATATAGGGGATGGTTCCATTGTTAACTCTCCCTTATAGAGTTAACCCGTTAACCATGGCTTTTTTGCCCGAATCTTTGTTTTTTTTTTGTCATGGTTTTTATTATACATAAATAGGGGGGTTTCTTTTTTGTGTTTTTGCTAATTCATCACCGTTTATAAATTAAATCAAAATGTAAGTAAGTGTAAGTTTCTTGCACTTACTAAGTGTAAGAAACTTACACTTACTTACATTTTGATTTAATTTCTAAACGGTGATGAATTAGCAAAAACACAAAAAAAAACCCCCTATTTATGCATAATAAAAATCATGACAAAAAAAAACAAAGATTCGGGCAAAAAACGTTAGGGTTAACGGGTTAAAGCTATAAGGGAGGGTTAACATTTGAACCTCTCCCTATATATATATATATATATATATATATATATATATATATATATATATATATATATATATATATATATATATAACTTATTTCAAAGCATAGGCCTAGTCTATATGTAGAAGGTAATGGTTTTGTAGACGATGATACGGGTCAAGAAGAGCCATTGAGTCATGCTTGACGACATATGCCTTCTCTAACGCCTACTCCACCCGTTGACGAACAAGATATTAACACAAGTTTACTAAATTTTCAACCCAATCAAATAATCTATAATTGTCTCAAGTTAAGTCCTATGAAACTCAAGTTAAGTCTTATGAAACCCAAAGACCTCACATTAAAAGTTTTTACATGTGATTGTTACATCTGTTAATTTTGTTATTTTGTTCAACATAAATGTTAGAGGTAGAATTGTTTGATTTCATGGTGATCAAAACAAAAGATATTATTATACAATATATATAAAGACAACAACATCGAAGATTGTCGGAAATTTGTCAATAACTTTTTCCAACGGGTCTTCTTCCAACAGAAGATTGTCGTCGGAAATGCATCAGAAAAATGTGTTTCCTATACAATTGCGGTGCAAATTGACGTCAGAATTTTTTTTCCTAGTAGTGAGACTAAATATTCATTGCATATGATAAAATATTCAAACGCCATTGTAAAGTAATGCATGTTCATTACTTTCTTGTGATATCTAACTTCTTTTTTTAACTTATTGTAAGTATTTTTGACCCAAAACATACAACGATGTTAACTCTCAAACAGTGATGAATTTACGCAAACTCATAAAATAAGAAAATGTTCTAAATGCGTTTACAATGATGTTAAAAAAAATTCAATGATTTTACTTGATCTTGACATGTTATTTCGGGTTATTGCATATTTAGTGGTTATTTTTTATCCTTTCCCTATATATGTGTGTGTAAAGCTTAAAATACAATGGATTTATCACTCTTTCATAATTTGTGTGATAATTATCATCTAGAAATGGAATTATCACACACAATGGATTTATCACGTAAATTAATTATATGCATGGTTGCAAAAATCGCTAGGCGCTCCTAGGTCGGAACAGGTCCTTGGAGTGAGTAATCGGAGAGTACTCGGCCCTAGGCGGGAGTACTCGGGTAATACTCAGGAAGTACTCGGACTCGGAACAACACCTTGGAGCGAGTACTCGGAGAGTACTCGGCCTTGGAGTAGTGAACCTTGCAAATGTTAATCACTCTTTCATAATTTCACGCAGGCTTTGTACACTTGGTACATAATTTAGCCTTTCTACAATAACTGACCCATATACATATCTATATATAAAGTAAAAGGCGTGTAGGAGTAGTGAACCTTAGGTGTTAGTTAAAGTAGCATGAGCAAGTGATCAAACTTAAATAAATAGTCATATTTTCTCCAGGGTGCCACATTTGACTCATTAGAGGGAGGTTATAAGATAACAATAATACTCATGGGATGGGTGCAAATACTGGCAGAGCTTAAGTGAAAGGGGGCGAAAATTTATGCGACCCATAATACATGTTAACTTTTTGAAAAAAGAGGACGAAACCTCTATTTTTAACTAAAAATAATTTTTTGGCTGAAAAATTAACATCACAGACAAAAAAGAGGGCAGCGATTGGCCCCCCGGGCCTATATAACCTTCGCCCGTATGTGCAAATTTAGCAATAAAAAGGTAAAACTGAATATTTAGGAGTCAAATAATCATCCATAAGTGAAGAGTAAAGCTTCGTGTGTCACCATTCAACCTAGAAACTCATGTTCATGAGTTATTTGTAAGTCAAGTTGAAATGCAAATAAAATATGGGGATTAATACTGTTGGAAATAATAACTAATAAGCAAAACCACTGAAGCCAGACACTTGAATAAAACTGCGGAATGAAAAGTCGCGGAAGCTTCCCTTCCGATTAAAGAACTGTCTCAGTATCGGAAGACCATCAGTGGAAGTTTCGCCAAAAAGAACTGCTAATGAACCTATCTACCTCAGAAGACACTAGTTGATCTTAACATCTTCGGAAGACAACCATTGCATCGTAAGAAATGACTCGGAAGACAATCTCCTCTTCCCAAATAACTGATTACTTAATCAGCTTCCGATGAACATCTTCCGATAGAATAACCACTTAACTCCAGTACAACCACTTCAACCTCGGAAGACCTGAAGACTTCTGAAGACTCTTGTTTCCGTTGTTGTTGACTTTGTATTTGTACTAATCTGTTGTATCAGTGTCTGTAACAATGTCAGTTATTTGTCTTATTATTTCTTGTCTTGTATCTCAGAATGTTTGGGTATTTAAGTCCCAACATTCTCTGAATAAATTGAATTACTTCCCCCAAAATTCCTTGTGCTTTCTATCTCTTCTCTTCTCTCTTTCTAGGTAAGAAAACTAAAACAACAAAAATAACTTTGTGCAAAACTTGAGAGGGAGCTAAAACCAAAACTTTGACTAAGTGTCTAAAGCCTTGTTCCTGGTAAAGCAGCTACTCGTCGAGGTTCTGTAGTTCAACAAATATACTTGTATTGATCGAAAACGTTAAAGTACGTGTATGAAAGTGTTCAAACTAGCCAAATTTCATATTTGGTGCTCAAAATATGAAGAGTAAACTACCAAGATGGTCCCTGTGATATGCTAGTATTTTACTATTGGTCCCTAGGTTTCATAAATTACATATATAAACTTTAAACATTTGTCATCCATGTAGTCCTTATGTCACCAAATTAATTTCACATGTTTTGACCAAATTACACTCATATAAGGACTATAAGTGTTACAAATGTTTAAAGTTTAGGACCATATGTATAATTTATGAAATCTAGGGATTAAGAGTGAAAAACTAGCTAACCGTAGGAACTATCTTGTTAATTAACTTACTCAAATATGAATGAATACTTGTTATGGAAAAATAACACAAATATACGGTTTTGAAGGAGAAGGAAAAGAATCGACTACAACTTCCTTCTCAAAAGAAAATAAAAAAATATTTGTCAATAAAAAATAAAAACCTTAGGAATAATAAAACAAAAGTCACATTAGTTATTATTATGTTTGTTTATATAGATATAAAAAAGGTCTCTCAATCATAGTTGTTATCCCAATAACAACATTTGTAACTCTATTCTTACTTGGCTAAGTTGCCAACGGTAGAGGTGAGCAAATCGGGTCTTTTTTTAGCCATTTTCGGTTCCAAACGCTTTCGATTCCGGCCAACAAAGTTAATAACTTGTTCCGGTTTTTGACCGGTTTCGATTCAGGTTTTGGCCAATTCCGGTTCCGGTTTGCCGGATAAAGGTGGAACTGGTTCCGGTTTTTCCGGTTCTGATTTATTTGAGAATTTGGAACCACCTGTACTCGTCGGTTCGAGTATGACCCGTTCGGGTTTTTTCCTAACCTCTAGCCATCGGTGTCGCTCAAGGCTCAAGCCCAAGGCAAGTGAAGAAATTCTTGCTTTGCTTTCTGCCAAAAATTTCCTAAATCCTAAGGCCCTCTTTTTTTCAAGAAAATACATGGACGCAAAGGAATAAGAAGAACTGCCTTTTCCTAAAATTAGTTGTAAACTTTTGAACAACTAAAATGTAGAGAAGCCATCGAAATCAATTATCCAAGGAGAAATTAGGTTAAATCTTCGAAATACGTCCGGGTTTCTGAAACACCGACCTAACACTTCAAACGTTTAATCATGATACTCTAATCTTATTTTATTATTATAATAAATAAAAAAAATTCATTTGTCACATTCTTATGATATTATTGTCACTTGTTACTTTCATATCATTCTACTCAATTTTCTCCCGTGTTAAATAAAGGTATTTATATTCGAGCACCATTCACATCATTTATACACTATAAATAGACTAAATCAATCATATCACACACATTATTTTACTTATAATTTAACAACAAAAAAAATACAAAAATGTTAGGTTATTGGTATACCAGTGTACCAATAACATAATCCTTAAATAATATTTCTTATTAAATAATTAAAATATTAACGAGTACTAATGTTACTTTACCTTCTTCATACTAGAAAATACCTATTGATAGATTAAAAATCAAATATTTCTATATGAACAATTAAATTTTGTCCATCCTTTATAAACAGATTAAGATGATATTCTAAACAAAATCCATCATCACTAACTAACAAAAAATATCATAGTGTTGTACATAAATTACATACTGTACAACATTTTTCACTTGTATGAAAATCAAAAGCATTAAAATAAATTGATTTTGGATATTCTTATGGCTCTAAACCAAACCGAACCATATACACATTGTAAAATCATCAGCTTAAGTGTTTTGTATCACGTCATATCTTTAATTATGATAAAATAATATTGCAATAAACCATAAATAATATATTATATCTTATAAATTTGATCGAGAGGAAACAAGTAGGCAACTAGACTTAATATCTTGATATTCAATAAGAGGAATGTAAGTAATACCTCATTCATACCAATAAATCTAGATTAATTTATTTAAAAGGAGTCAATCTTATGACTTTTTAATGTTAAGATCGGTGATTCGAGCCTATTTGAAATAATATATTTCAAGTGACCCAAATATTTTATTAAAGTGTGTCTTTAGACGGTTAAATTTCTTGGGAATGGGGGGAAGGGCAGGGTTTTTCCACATTGAGTATTCAGATGATGGGTTTTCTTTGGAATGGTTGACAGTCCGGCTGATCACGAGTGCTACCTGCGTTTCTTGAGCGTGGGTGGCATTTCCCATTAGTTATGAATCTGATCTATTTGTCTGAGAGTCTAATAATTTTGTTGGACAAATTGATAAAAATAAATAATTAATTAAATAAGAAAAAAAAAAGTTGACTAGAATAGGACTCATTAAATGTATAGCCGGTAAACAGCCTTAAAGCAACCTTTTGTAACAACAATCTTTTTATTTATTCTTTTTTGACCATGTTTTCCTTTCTTTTTTTTTAAAGACAAAGGTTTCAATTGTGTGAGCCCACTGTTTCCAGACCATGTCACCAAAGTCTAGTTACCTGGACCTCCTATGAACCCCCACAGTCACCTCAGGAGGACACTCACAAGAAAACTCCTTGACCTCCCACAAACCCCTTTTTTCCCTGCGAGAGGGTTTCGAACCCGAGACCTCCCATTTGGAAGAATCCTGGGGTACCGATGAGGCACTACCTCGTTGGTTAAGAAGAAAATTACATAATTTATAATTCGTGTAACATTTGTGCCGGAACCGTCACCGGAACAGTAATTTGCACAGTAACTCAGGTACACGTTACGTGAAACTATGTTGATACTATTTACACATGTGGCTTAACATGAAACTATGATGCGATTGTCTGAAATCTGATTTAAAACCTGATGGTTTAACAGTCAGAAACATATCAGACAATACAAACCTGACACACAGATACTTGATTTGATGCTAGTATGTATAAACGTATGCGAGGATAAACAAAACGAAGCTATGACAGTTGTTGTTACATAATGTTAAACCGACGAATTATTCGTACAGGTGACGATCTGTACGAATAGATCTGAAAGTTTAACGATCTGAAATGATGACTGCAAAGTAGAAAACAAAATCAGAAAGTGAAACGTACGATCGTGTTCGTACAGTTAGCGCTATGTACGAAAACGCGCGTAAGTGACGTTTTCTAGACGAAACGAAAACGAAAACGGCACGAACGATAATAAAATTAAGGAAAAATATAATATTTCCTATTTTACAATTTTGAAACTCATCAGAAAGAAATTTAAAAGAAACTATTTTATTTAAAAAGCGTAAATCTACGCGTTACGTTCCGAAGACGCAACGAAAACGCGAACCGAACAACGAAAATGAACCCGAACACCCTCGGGGTATAAATACCCTAAATGAGGGCATTTCTCCTCATTCTCTCTTCTTCTCCCACATTCAAAACCCTAATCCCGGTTTTCACCCCCAACCCCCATTTTCAAGCTTCAAATCCACTTATCTCACTCATTTCTCAACGAAATTGAGTGGTTCTTGAGCCTAAACGACGATCTTGATCTCCTCTACACGGAAGTACAACCGATCTGGGACGAAAACTATCAGATTCGAGGTAATCTGTGATGAAAGGGCACGAAAACTAGGGTTTTCTAAACCCTTAGTCGTCCCACTAACCTAAACCAGTTCTAAACCCTTTGCTTCTTCATCCCATGTCCTCGAAAGCAGCTAGCATCTTCATGAACACAGAGGACCGCTACTAACCATGGCTAGAACTCGGTTTGAGTGTCATGGGCGTGGCTGAGCTACAGCATGGCCGAAACTGGCCATTCGGCCGAAAGAAACCCACGAATGGGCATGGTCCGAAAGGGGTTGGTCCGCTCTTGCTTCACCCGAAGGGAGCCCCATTCGGGAGCCACCTGATTCGGCCTACCTACTACCATTCGGCTGGAGCTTGCCATTCGGTCTCCTTCTTTCGGTCGGCAGCCACCCATTCGCCCATGCAACTACCCATTCGCCCTAGCACATCATTCGACCCTTCCCATTCGAACCTCCACATCCACTGGTGACTCATTCGACCAGCAGTCTTCATTAGGCACAAGGCCTGTTGCGATGGCCCACACACAGTGCATAGGCCCAGAATATTAACCCAACATCAGCCTTGAACATTACTTGTTTCAGGCCCAAATCGGTCTAGGCCTAACAGTAGACTAACACCCATTTGTTCCAGCCCATCTCATTTCTTCGACCCAGGGACATCTTACTCGGCCCAACAGAATTTCCTTGGCCCAAACTTAATGCGATTGGCCCATGAGACTGATTAGGCCCACTGACCCATGTCGACCCACAGTGATGGATGTGGCCCAACAACATTATCATACGGCCCATTTAGTTCATTCGGCCCATTGTTATCAAATCGGCCCACATAATTAACAATCCAAGTCTTAAGAAACACACTTCGAATCAACACTATAAAATAAACTCTCATGGTTATGGGACTATTAAGAAAATTACTACAAAGGTAATGGATGTTATTTAATGAACTATACTAACTTGAAACCATTATTTTTACAAGGAGTGTTGTCCACTTAGTTATTAACTAGGAAACGACTATTTCAAGATTAACGAAGAGTACAAGTAAGGTTTGAACTATAAACCTAAGTTTATACTTAGGTTGATGTTGCAAAGTTTATAACCAATACACTTAACTAGCATGTTAGAACAAAGTGGTGAAGTTTCAAGAATGGGTTAAAGCTAAATACACAACATAAAAACATGTGATAATAAGGATCCACAACCATTGAATTAAGGCTGAATGACGACCGAGACTTACGAGTGTTAGCCAACGTTTATGGCTAACACACACACACACACAAATCCCTACAAATTTATACTTACAAGTTACAAACAACATGAAATCAATACATGATTGTGAAAACAACATCAAGTACAAACAACGAGCGCGTGCATTCTTGTTTAGGTCTTAGTCAACCACTTCAAACACAAGATGAGTTCATTTGTCCCTTTTCAAACATATTTGTTTTACCCCGGGACTGAGAAGCATGTTATACATTTTAAACATATATTGAAATGTTTTAAATAAATGCTTTTATACATACTCTTGATGCTTAAACTTTATGCTTGACGCTTATGACATAAACTTGATACTTAAACTTTATGCTTGATCCTTATGCAAATAAACTTAGGCTTAAACTATACGCTCGATGATTGTGCTATAAACTTTACTCTTAAACTTTGGGCTAAATGTTTATGCTATAAGCTATGTGCTTAACTATACGCTTAATGTTTAAATTATAAACTCTATGCTTAAACCACATACTCGATGCTAAGGCTTTGAAACACTTACACTAAACGCTAATACTTGATACACTAGTTTCGAAAACTAAAACTATAAATGTTTATTCTAAACACTAATACTTTATATAATTATTTCAAAAGGTTAATATCCTACACTCTTAATTTAAGTGTTAATTTGATTTACACTTACAGTTATTTGCTAAGACTTAAACTTGAAAACTTAAACTTAAAAAGACTTTTATGCTTGGAAAGCTTAAAGCACATGATTGCCTGTTCTACTTGGATTGCTTGGAAATACGAGGATGCTTGATATACTTGAAATGCTTGAAAACACATGAATGCTTGATATACTTGAAATGCTTGAAAACACATGAATGCTTGATATACTTGGAATGCTTGAAACACATGAATACTTGATATACTTGGGATGCTTAAACAACAGACTGATTGACCGCCGCGTGTTGACCTAGGTGTCAACCCCTACTAGTCATCAGTAAAACTATGTGGATGCTTTAAACTTGTATGCTTAAGCTATATGACATCGTAAGACAAACTGTTGGCCGCCGCGTGTTGACCTAGGTGTCAACCCCTACTAGTCATCAGTGTTCTTCTTTGTCGGACATCATAAGACCGACTGTTGACCGCCGCGTCTTGACATTGGTCAAGCCCTACTAGTCATCAGTGCTCTTCGTTGTCAGAATCATGTAAGACAGACTGATTGGCCGCCACGTCTTGACATTGGTCAAGCTCTACTAGTCATTCAGTGTTCTTCTTGATTCTTCCATGGTTATGACAAGTGACTAGAATGATTTGGATTCTTCTAGTTGACCTTGTGTCAACTTGAGGGTTCTTTATCATAGCACGTCACGAGTTATACTTAGGACCGTTATAGATGGATGCTGAACTCCTTAGGGTGTTCAGCTGTCCATAATGGTGCCTCATAAACTTAATACTCAGATGCTACTTTGCGTGTGAAAAAGGGCAGGTAAGACGCTTAATTATCATTAACAGCAATGTCCCATGCGACTTAGTATGTGGTGGGACGGCGTCTGGGCGGGTCGTAGGCTCGACTTAGGGGTATGCCCAATATATAAGCATACCGAGTTGGATGATACAGGTGGTGTTAATGAGATTATGGTTGTTACCTAGGGGAAACATGAACACTTTTGGGTTGATATCATAAACTTTTAAACATAATGCGTGTAAAACTGATATTGAAGCTAATACATACGGATGCTATCGACTTGTAAACTTGAAACAGTAAACCAAAGCTATGATGAATAATGAATCGAATGGTAGGTAAAATGCTTAATTATCATTAACAACAATGCCCTATGTGACTTAGTATGTGGTGGGACGGTGTCTGGACGGGTCGTAGGCTCGACTCAGAGGTATGCCCTATATATAAGCATACCGAGTTGGATGATACAGGTGTCGTTAATGAGGTTAGGGTTTTATCTAAAAGGTTTGCAAAAGCTATTTTACAAATACTAAAACTACATGAACTCACCAACCATTGTATTGACTTTGTTTTTCTTACATGCTTTCTCAGGTGACGCACAGGAATAGGCTTAAGCTTTTGGAGTGCATATTAGGATGCCAGTTAGCAGACATAGTAGACGTTTGAAGAAGCACATATATTGCTAAGGATACGAATCACTTTTGATATCTTGTGCAGATACAAGATAGGAAACAGATGATTCTTTTGTTAGGTTTACCGAGTTAAATTACTGAACATTGATGTTGTAATTTAACTTTGTAATCCTAGTTTAATATTCGATTGTGCTTTAGTCATTCTTAACATTGATGCTATGTAAACAATCTGATCATCATGATTATCACTCACGATATCGCGCCCCGAGAACCTTCCGCTCGACAGGGACACCGATCCTACCCCGCCGGCTCGGGGTGTGACAATTCGTACTCTAAAAGTATAATATATTATGCATTGAAAATATGAACATTGAAATATGTAATTTTGTAGGTTAAGAAGAAAAAACACGTAATTCTACTATAATCTTTAACGTGAATAAGGCCTTCTTTCATTTGAACCCAACCCTTCACACTCGAGCCAGAGTAACTGCAAAGTATATTTCTTGTTATAATGTTACAATCATAAATCTTAGAACATTGATGTAAAACATATTCCAAACTAAAATTTGCTAACATCTGTCTTCATATGCATAAAATATGAATAAATTGAGAATGGGGCCTGTGTTTGTCCACAGCTAGTCACGTGATCCATGTATAATATGACATGACAGAATGCTCAGAAAATAAATAAACTTAACGTCACTAGTTGATTGGAGTAAACCAAGGGCTTCTAGCCAGGGGCGTCTCCGAGAATTCGAGTGCCCTGTGCGAAAAGGGAAATAAAAGCCCCTTAGATAATCGTCTCTGTCTCTGGTTCCCGCTCCCTTATGTGCGTATCAGATACATACTTCCTTTTTTTTCTTTTTGGGCTGGCCAAATGGGCCTTGTAGATGTGCCTATTGTTTTTTTTAATCATTTATTGGGCCTTGTAGTTTAATCTATAGAATGTTATAATGGGATAATTGAATTTTTTTAAAAAATATATAATATATATAAAAAAAATTTTATAAAATTGTGCCCCTAAAAACGATGGGCCCTGTGCGGGAGGGGGGTTTGCACCACCTCCAAACCGCCCCTGCTTCTAGCCTAATGGTTACCCCCTTGACTTCCTTATGGGAGGTTTTGAGTTCGAATCCAGGCTAAGGCATATTTGCTGAAACAAGGTCAGGGGGTTTACTCAGTTGTGGGGTTTCTCCTTGGGTGGGCTCGAGCATACGCCCCAGAGCGTCAAATCCGAGGGGACGGTTGAAATCTCGTCTTAGGTATCGTTGTACCAAGCCGTTCAAAAAAAAAGTTGATTGGAGTGATTGCATCCGGTTCTCATCACCAACCACATCCGGTTTTCACAAAATAGGCTTCATGTTTATAGTTCAATCATCAAAGGTTTGTGGTCACTTGTTTGGAATTTATATTATAACTCTCAAACAAATACTCAGGGCATTTCATACCTTGTTACATTGTGGTTAGAGGTGGGCAAAAAAAGGGACCCTAAACTTGAACCGACAACCGGAACCGAAACCGGTCATACCCGAACCGGTGGGTGCAAGCGGGTCCAATTTTTCAGACAAATCAAAACCGGAACTGGTTCCACCTGTACTCTGCCAAAACCCGAACCGGAACCGGTCAAAAGCTGGTTGGAACTGGTCGAAACCCGGAACCGGAACCGGGTCTTTACTTTGTTGACCGGAACCGGTTAAAAAAAACGCGATTTGCGCAAGTAACATATCAATTTTTTTTAACAGGAACAACCGAGCGTAACGTCGTGGCATATGCACTACGCCAGCAGGCCTCGGAGGACCCCTTCCTCAAGGGAACAATAACCCGTTTTACCGTGCGCCACTCTCGGAAGAGCTGCACCTGATGCGCAGAAACCAGCTTATTTTTGTTGTAAAATCGGTTCAGAACCCGAGATTAAGATCAAGATTCCTCCCCTTACCTGGTATCCATCAAAGTGTCTCAAGTGAGAGTAGAACCCTTGACCTCCATATTAAAAGGTGATTTTTCTACCACTATGACAACTTATCTGGATAATAACATATCAATTAAACAAATATCTTGCCGTATTTCCAACCCAAATAACGAATCAGTCGAACATTGTAAGATAACAAATAAATTAAAGTTTCATAAAAGAAATAAAAAATACTTTCAATTTGGTTAAAAGATAAGTGATAACTGATCAAAGTAGAGTGAAATTTTAACCTTTTTATTGGTTAAAAAATCTAAATTATCAATAAAAAAAAATCACCAAAATTTCCTCAATGAATTCTTTCGCTTTCCCTATTATTTTAACGTTTTGTATTGGATTAATGGATTTTAATTCTTTGAATTGGAATAATTGATTAAGATGAATTTTAGATGTGAAAGCCCATGGGAATTATAGTTGTCAAATTTAAGCCTAAAAAGATTAATCATAGACAATTAATCAAATTCTAAATTTAAACATAGAATTGGGCTATAGTTCAAAACGAGCCAAACAAATGAGCCAACCAAATGACTATCCAAGTGAACGTCACGCAAGTTTACCTTAACTCGTGCTCAACACATTTAAGAACCAAATCTAGCATGCTCGGCTAGTTTACACCTGAGTTGAATTCAAACAAGCCTTTTCCATGCAAGTTTCAAGCAATTGGTTTTTTAAACAACCCTAATTCGCTGTCTTCCCAAGCCGGTTGGGTCAATCAAACAAGGGTCCCAAGGCCAAATCTTTGGGTTCATCCTCTGACTCCGAGAGTCAGCTTCAACTTCAACTATAGATATATATATACAAGTGTGTATTAATACACTATTACGTTGCCTTTGTATGACTACCATAGTCAGTTTGATGATTGATTTTATGTCTTCAAGATTAGATTCTGTCCAGAAGTGTATATTGAGAAGGGTCATGATTGACATGGTTACAAACATACAAGCTTCATGAACGTCAGTGTAAAATGTTCCAGAATGTAATTTAAACATGCTGAACAATCGGTGCAGATCTTAAACGGAATAATTAATTTTTTTTTTTAAATCATGGCAGGTGGTTATATCAGGCTCAATGAGTTAGTAATGAATTATCAGCTAAGGTCTGTAAATATGTTTGTGTATTGTGGATGGGTCATAAACCTCATCCTTGTGGTGTTTTAAAGTAGAAGGCCCATCTTTGGAAGAAAGCTCAAGTTGATCCCCAAAGATCAAGTTGTACCAGACCTACGGTTCTTGACGACAAGTGGTGGTTCCAACTATGTCTGGCAAAATGGACGGGTTGGGTCGGATTGGGTAACATGTCAGAATGGGTTCAGGTCAGAATGAGTGTGGGTCAGAACGGGTTTTAAGCAAAATCAGTTCGGGTGTAAATGAATTGTTCTTAAAAAAACATCAATTTAGTTTAACTTAAGATGTTTTATAAGTAAACAAATAGTCCATTTGGATAATTTTTAGTGATTTTCTCATCAAATATGTTATTAATCATTCTTAAACGTTTGAATCCATTGCATTTACATACTTTTTCGGTTACCCGTCTTGACTCGCATTGTGTTTAAGTGCTACCCATCCTAACCCATTCAATATTATGATGTTACTCATTTCAACCCATTATACTATAATTGTTTACCCAAACCAACCCATTTCCTTTTAACATGGGTAAAAATTGCCACCTCTAGTTCCAACATGTTGATATGGCGCCTCCCTTCAGGCCGTCGCCCATGATGGCTGTAGCATGTTCACTGTCTATTAGCAATACACATTTACCATAAACAAATAGATGACCCGAACCTGTTTTGATGTTACCTAACCAAGTTAACTCCCACGGTACCACATTGTGTATGCCAAGCATGAAATAAAACTGTGTGCGGTTAAATATTTATGGCATGAGATGATAGGTATAATTCATTACAAGTGTTTGCAAAAGAAAAAAAAAACCCAATAATTTCAATAATAGTGATCATAGAACAACATACAACAACGACATCTAATTGGTATTGGTTGCCAAGTTATGGCACTAACCAAATGATTCGACTTCAGGTTCTTGATGAGAGTGATTATATACAGCAAACAGATAAAATCATCAGATCACAAACTGCCATGCTACTAATAAAACCACACAACAAACAAACAAACAGTGGATGGTAATAATGATGATGATGATGATGATGATCGAACTCACAGATGGTGATACTCAGGATTAAAAGCAAGGGCTTCCCTATAAATCATCTCCTTCATCTGTTCTTCAGTTGGGGCATGATGCTCAAAGTCAAAATTAAAAGGGGTCATACACACAGGCTCATCACTGATGTCATGCAGTGATGTCAGATATGGATGGGCGAGTGCATCTTCAACTGAAACCAACAATTATATATGTTAATTCATTAACAAGGTAGATGAAATGGTTTTTGCAGGCAATTTTGTTTTATTTAGTTACTTACTTTTGAACATCATGGTGTTGGAGTGTTACACACTAAACACACACACAAGCAATACATGACAAAGAAATAATGTGGTCAGATCAGTGTGAACTACGTTCATGGGCTACAACTAGGATTAATAATATATTATGTGATCAAAGAACTATAAGAACAATGAAAGATATATATAGAGACTAATCTAGGGTTAATTGCCTAACCCCTTGCTAAGCCCGGCCCATGTGAAGGCCCTATATCTGGCTGGCTTTTGCCAAGCCTCCACACACACAGATAACCCACAAATCTCCCACTTAGAGGCTATGACAGTTAATTTTGGCAAAATGGGAGGGTTGGGTCGAGTCAGGTAACGGGTCATGATAAGTTTTAAGCAAAATCAGTTTGGGTCTACATGAGTCGTTTTTAAAATTCATCAATTTCGTTAAAGTTAAAATTTGTAACAAAATAAATAACTTATTTGAATAATCGTTAATGATTTTTTTCATCAAGCATGTAATTGATCATTCTTATTTTCTTACCTGTTTAAATCAATTCTATTTACATAGTTTTTAAGTTACCCATCTTGACCATAATCGTGCATAGGTTTTTACCCACCTCAAACCCGTTTTATGTTATAGTGCTACCTATTTCAACCCAAAATACAATATTTGTTCACCCAAATCAACTCATTTATCTTGCTTTGGATCAAGACTGTCAAGTCTAAAATTGACAGTCTTCAAACTATCTATGCTTTGCCTTCATTCTATATATTTTTAATGTTTTTATACCGCTATTATAGGTGACTCTCATAAAGTAGTCTGGAAGCCAGTTGAAGCTACACACAGCTTCAACTTATCCATTGTGACCACCTAGTTAAAACGTCCGTTGGGTTTCCTGTTCTCGGGATTTTTTTTCCATGTTGCAGAGTACCTTCACCAATTAGATATCTCAACTGAATTTGCTTCGTCTTTTCATGAAACATTGGATTCTTTGCAAAATAAATGACACTCTGATTGTCACAAAACAATAAACAATTCAACTGCTTCTTGTCAAGTTCTTTAACTTTTTCAACCAAAGAAGTTCTTTGTTGGCTTCAACTACTTTAATGTATTCTACTTATGTGGACCTCCTGTTGGGTATCACACACACACTAACACACAATACTCACGCAGACGAGAAAATAATAAACGATACGACACAAGAATTTTACGTGGTTCGGTTCCAGTGGGGAACCTACGTCCACGGGCTGCAACTAGGTATTTTTCATTAAGTTCAGACCAAAGATTACAATTACATGATACGGGTATTTATAGAGATTACAATTAGGTTAAAACAACTAACGGGCCTGACATAGGGCCAGACTAGGGCCGGCTGCCCTAATCTCCCTAAGGCCTTCGTAAACCTAACAATCTCCCACTCGGAGGCCTTGCGATAGAATTAAGCCCGCCATCCAAAGCACATATCAACCCCATCATCCAGTAACTTCAGTAATCTTCAAACCATACAGGAACAGAAGTCTTCAGGTCCAGCTCCCAAGAACAAACCAAACTTCAAACCGTGTATCTTTAATCAACCTAGTTGCAGCGGCCTTTCTCATCAGTAACCTGAAAGGCCCATTGAAGCACCCATGGCTCCAATACAGTCATCACAGACTCAGTCATAGCAAAAAACAGCCAATGACTCATCCTCAATCTCAACCGGCACCTACTTACTCGAATAACCGGCTCCAGAGACTCCAGAGGAAAGAACACTCCCCAAAAAATACAAGCACCCATGGAGAGAATTTCCATTCGGAATTCCGGTCTCAAAACCCAATGTCACTAAGTAACTGTGCCCAAAACACGCCTAGTGCTCCCACTGTTACCAAATCCTCATCCAGGTTTAAACCTCCGAATACGCTCGAGCTGACATCCTAGTGGCTCCAGGATTCATGCTTGCAATACGAATCCACTTAGCTCTACCCGATGCAACGAGCCAAGACTTTACTATTTGGAAGTTGGTCCATTCCTTCCGGTGATACGTAATCCCATATCTCCTAAAGTCTTCAATCAAACAGATTCACCGATGCTTCATTGAAGTAGGTAACAATATAATGAAGCAAACCAGAATCTCAGAACCAAGAGTCTTCACTGCGTTCCACTGAATCCCAATGCATCAAGCCCAGACACATTTTCAGACGCAGAATTCAAATATCTTTGGACATCGACTCTAAAGAATGTCCACACCTCTATGCAGCTCTACCAAGTCAAGCAGTCAACTATGTCAAGCTCCCACTGTCCTTGTTATCCCAACCCATGCCAAACCAACACTCCATGAGATGAATCCTCAAACGTACTTCCACGGCAAATGTCTTCACCCAGTACCGGATCCCAGATCACCTCAAATGTTGTACCACTGATCACCATTGAACAAGACAGTTCAAAATCAGCTAACAGGCAAACAGTTATAACAACAGTAGAACTTTCATGGAAAGTAAGCGGTACCAAGGGTTCTATGACCGTACACACGATCAGTTAACGCAAACCCTAACCGAAAAATCTTCCGAACGGCAGTAGTTCACATGACTTTCACTAAACTCCTTTTCACTTATGTCGTCACCAGCACTCACTGGATCCATTTTCTCCAAGTTTTATCCATCGTTTGTACCACATCCAAGTTCCTTGACAAACCAATCAACCGAGATCCACAACCGACGAACATTTCGATTTCATCCTGTTTTCAGTTATAACAATAACAAGCAGGAACGAAAATGAAAAAACAGTGAACAGACACAGCAATGGCACGGGCCTGAACTTGACGGCTGTTCTACTGAACCCTGTCAATCAAAACCGATTTGCTCCTGCAACAACTCGATAATCAGAACAAACTTCAAACAGTTACCTGATGATCTCCTGCAAACAAATCTTCACCCGAATGCTGAATATTCACATAACCCGGTTCCTCCTTTTTAAGTTGATTATGAGTCAAACGAAACAGAAAAACAAACTCTAACCCGGTAAATCCAAGAGTTTCTAAACCAAAACCCTAATCACCGTCTCAAGAGTTTAACCCGGTACCCAAACAAAAAAAAAAAACTTTCACCTGCGATATCAAACCCCAATAACGCCCAAACTGAACCCGATCGATCAAACCCGAACACACCTGACCCAAAACAACAGCGGAAGCAGCCCCGAACAGCAGCAAACGGCTGCAATCAGAACGTTTAAGGTCAGAATCAGACTTTTCTGGTCAAATCAGGTTCGCCGGAACCCTAATCCGGCAGTGGCGGCGGCGGCGCCGGCGCCGGAACCCTAATCCGGCGGCTGCTTGGTCGGAATTTCAGAAAACGATGGCAGCAAGGTTCGTCTGAACCCTAATCGTTCCAATCTGTGTCTGTTCTCAGCAAATCGCGCCCCCCGAAACCCTAAATCGCGAATAACGGCAGTTGTAGCAACAAATCGCGACGGCTAGGGTTCGCCGGAACCCTAATCCGGCTGTGACGGCTGCGGCGGCTGCCCAGAAAACCCTAGATCTAGGGTGGCGGCGGCGCAAACCTCTCCAATCGAAACCCTAATCGCGACTTCCTTCAGATCCAGTTCAATCAGAACATCTGAACAACGGCCGACGAACGGCGGTCGGCACCCGCGACGGCGGCGGCGGCGGCCGGCGGCGATTCAGGCAGAAAACAGCGATTCCGGCAGCAACAGTGTTGTGAGTAACCAATAACCGAAGCTCTGGTACCAGTTGTTGGGTATCACACACACACTAACACACAATACTCACGCAGACGAGAAAATAATAAACGATACGACACTAGAATTTTACGTGGTTCGGTTCCAGTGGGGAACCTACGTCCACGGGCTGCAACTAGGTATTTTTCATTAAGTTCAGACCAAAGATTACAATTACATGATACGGGTATTTATAGAGATTACAATTAGGTTAAAACAACTAACGGGCCTGACATAGGGCCAGACTAGGGCCGACTGCCCTAATCTCCCTAAGGCCTTCGTAAACCTAACACCTCCCACTGTAAAAACATTACCTGTAGTGCTTTTAGCCTCTTAACCGACTGTTTACATCCTCCAAGATCTGCATTTGTATAGCCCTTCAAAACATAATCTCTCTTTAAAATAAAGAGCCATCTTTAAAATTTCCTGCAAGTACCTAAGTAGCCATTTAACTCCTTTCCTATGTTTTTTTCCTGGATTAGATATGAACCGAGTAATAACTCCTACGGTCTGAGCTATATATTGCATACATGAGGCTACCAACTGTGGATGTGTAAGGAAATTTAGCCATATCTACTATTCTCTTCATCTATCTAGGGAAGCTACCCAATGGTGTACTTAAGGTTTTAGCATCATTAAAACTAAACTTCTCTAACATTAATCTAATATACTTCACTTGAGATAAAGTTGAAAAACCATATGTGTTGATTTTGATAATGATCATCCCTTATTTAGCAGGACCAAAGTCTTTCATCTCAAACTCTTCAGACATTTGTTTCTTTAATTTCATGATTTCTTTCAAAACTAAACCTACAATGAGCAATTGAGCATATCTTCTACACAAACTAGAATGATACAAGACTTGTCAAACTTCTTGATGTAGCTGTTGTGGTACATAACACACCTTTTGAAACCATTTATGCCTATGATGTTGTCAAACCATATAAGCTTTTCTTCACCTTGCAGACCACATTTTCTAAGCCATTTACGTGAAAACTCTCTGGTTGTGTCATGTAAACGTATTTATCAAGATCACCGTGTACAAAGGCAACTTTTCTACCATTACAATACTAAGTTGCAACATGGTAGTAGTCATCTTCTCAACTGGAGAGGAGATCTCATTGGAGTCGACCCTTTATTTCAGTTGGAACTTGGAACCCTTTGACCACTAACAGAGCTTTAAATCATTTGGTACCATCATGTCCATCCTTCATCTGAAGACCATTTAATTTTGTAAAGCTTTCTTCTCGACTATAATCTTTGCAGGAACCTAAATTTTGTTTTTATATAACGAACCCATCTCTTCCTTCATTACTTTCTCCTACTACAATGAGTTTTAACACTAAGGGCTTCATTATATCACTTATCTTCTCTATTATCTATCAACAACAAAATACTAGCACACGAAGAGGACCTATTAGGAGGTGTTGCACCTCTAGTAGATCTCCTAACTCATTATTAAGGTTTGGGTGGTGGAGGAGCTAAAATGATTGAAGTCTGGCTCTTCTTAATTTGAACTTCCACCAACATTTGAACCTGTATCATCTGAATCATAATCATCCTGACTGTCAAAATGGGACTAGTGGAATAACCGACTCTCTAGACTTGTCTAAACTAACATCAAACTCAACCTTTGCTTCCTACAGCCCTAAACTCCCTTTTTTGTCTATGCATAACTCGGCTTCATTCAAAGTGACATGCTTGTATATGATTACCTTCCTGCTCTAAAAATCCTAAAGCCTGTAACCCATGTTGTATGATCCATAATCAATGAAAGAACACTTCTTGACCTTTGAGCTCAATTTATCCTTGTTAGCACTCTTTCAAATTTCAACAAATTTAAGCACTACAACCAAAGACACAGAGGTGTTTGAGGCTGGCCTCCTTTCCTTGTCATTTTTCCTTTGGTATTTTCAGACCCAAAAGAACTGAAAGTCCACGATTAATTAAATACGCAACAGTGTTAACTGCATCAACCCATAATGTATCAGGAAGCCTTGCATCAATCTTAAGTTCTCATTTAGTTTTACTCAGTTGATCCCCAACCGAGAAGTGCTCGGATTCTCTTAATTATCTTGATCCAGTGAATCTATTCACCACCATTATCTAACTTTAAGCATTTTACTTTCATATCAGATTTCATTTTCAACAGCAACTTTCCAATTCTTAATGGTATTAAAAAAACAAATTTATTTGTCAAAAAATAAACTCATACCTTTGAAGTGTCATCATCAATGAAAGTCACGTAGTAAACTAATCCTCCAAATGATGAGACTCTTGTTGGTATATATACGGATATATAGACAAGCTCTAACTTTTGGACCTTTGGAGTCATCTTCACAAACAATACTTTAATTTGTTTATCAAGTACATAAGATTCACAAAACTCTGTTACCACTTTCTTTATATTCAAAATTTTACCCTTGTCAGCTAGCATCTTCATCCTATTGGCACTCATGTGTCCGAGTTGCTGGTGCCAAAAATCAGATGGACTCAGACCAGATGTGACAACATTCACACCATCAGGAGGTGTTTCATCCATATACGGGGTGCCTCTTTTTCATACCTTTAACAATCATTAGGTTGCTCTTTTTGACTATAAGCCGACCTACAAAGTTAACATCATAACCCAGATCATCTAACTTTCCAGCTAAAATTAGCTTTCTCCTTAAGTTAGGAATAAATCTAACATCTTTCAATGTCTAAATTGTAGCGAGTGTGGTCCTCAAGTGAACATCACCAATTCCTGCAATATCTAAAACCTGATCATCAACTAAACGAACCTTATCAAGATCGCCTATTCACATATTCTTGACTAAATCAAGTCAATAAACAATATGAAACAAAACTCCTGAATCCAACTCTCAGCAAAACAAATATTAATAGTGTCTAACTCTTCACAAATGAGCATATTGTTCATCTATTTCTTGTCTTTTGCCACTGATAATTTAGGATATTGACTTCTGAAATAACCCTATCTTTGCAATTCCATCAATCAATAACTTTCCTATTCTTGGGTTGACCTCTCTTTCTAGACTTCAACCTTGCCCTTCTATGGCCCCTTTCAGTTCCCCTCCCTCTTCGTTTAGTATGGAACAAAAAACAAGGTCTCCATAAATCCTCATCTGAATGTCTTCATTAAGATCATATAATGAATGCCATCGAAAGTGATATTAGTAGTTCCAGCTGAACTTTCAACAGCAGTGATTGTACCTAATAGCAAAGATGACAATAAAGAAGCTCTTGTATCTCATCCACAAAATTTATATCAACGAAGGACAAATGTGAGATAATCGAATTAAATTCCTCTGTGTGTAGTAATAATCGATATACATTCCTTCAACTTGGTGTTAACCAACAGTCTAAAACGGAATACTTTGTTAGAGGTCGATGGTTTCTCACACATGTTGGGCAAAGCTTTCAAAACCCCACATATAGTCGTTTCATAAACAATATTATTAGCAAAACTACAACTTGGCAACACCCAAAGCTTTTCTATCTAGCAAATTTCATTTAGCATTCGTAAAGATGACTGGTCTATGAGTCAACCCTAGCATAGGAACATGTACGCTAGTCTAATATAGAAGATTTTTCACTTGCGTTCTCCAATACACATAATTAGTTCCATCAAACTTGTCAATCTTCACTTTACCGTCATTTGTCATTGTAACAACTTACTAAACTATTAGCTAACTGTTCGCTAACCGAATTGAGATGGAAAGCAGTGACAAAAAAAGGAACAACAACTTGGACTTGATGATTGTTCTATTGAACACTGTCTAGGTGGTCAATTTAGATAAGATCAGTAAGAAACGTAAGATAAGCCGAAAATAAATATTACCAGGTCAAGGTCAATCAAGAATCAGTTAAGCGCGGCACATCAGCCTTGAAAACGAGACAAACTTTTGTCGGTGGCAAAAAAAACAGCTGTGAGATGATAGAGACAAAAAAAGAAAGTTGTGATCTTGGTTTTAAAAAGCGAGAAGCGCATCAAAGCGACAAGGTCTAAAACCGAAGCGCGAAGCGCAAAAGCGGCGGGATTTTCGTACGCAAAGCGCAATGTATTTATATATATAAAAATATATATTTCTCATAGGTTTTTATTATTAGTTGTCTAATTTTAAACAAAAATAAGCTTCATATATAGTTTAATAAAACAAAAAATCTATATGTACAACTTAAAAAAGCAAAAAATCTATAAGATTCACTTATTGTACAACTAATCTAGCAATAAGTACAATAAATTGAACTTAAAAAACAAAGAAAACAAAATAGAAAAAATAGAAAAAATTTTAGCTCAAATTTGATAAAAAAAAAAAGTCTTAATCGGTTACAAATAAAAGGTAATAAAGGAGTGTAAGCCCTAATTCTAAAGCTCCGTCTCCTTCTCGTCTCCTTCACAGTTCACGCAACAAACCTCCATTCTCGTCTTCTTCACGCAACAAGCCTCCATTCTCGCCTCCCTCACGCAACAGCCTTGGATTTTCGATCTCTTTGATGCGTCAACCTCACAGGTTTATCGTTTCCATCTCCAGCTCGATCTCTTTGATGCACCAGCTTCCCAGGTATGTCGTTCCCATCTCCAGCTCGATCTCTTTGATGCGCCAGCTTCCAAGGTATGTCGTTCCCATCTCCTTCCAGGTTTGCTTTTATGCTTGTTGTACGTAAAGCGCAGCTTCATCTCGCTTCACGCTTCCACAAAAATCGCACGAAGCCCGCGCTTCTTGTACAGCTCTCGCCTTGTGTTACATAAAGCGCATAGGGTTGCGCCTAGATGCGCTTTGCGCTTAATCGCGCCTAGAGCGCGCTTTTTAAAACCAAGGTTGTGATAACCCTAATCAGTAGCAGTCAGATTTTGATTGTGGTGGCTATGGTGGTACTAGTCGAAACCCTAATCGATTTCTGGTCAGAAATTGAATGGTGAAGGCTAGAAAAAAGAACCACTCGTCTGAACCCTATCGGAAAACATCAAATTTGGTTAGGAAGGCAGCAGTTGCTGGAAAAACCCTAAAACTGACAAAAACAATGACGGTTACTGTCAATGGACCCCTCTAAACCCTAGATCATCAAACAATAATTGCATCCGAACTGATACGGTTCGTCGAAATCCTAATCAGTTGTTCATAATAGTGGCAGTTCAGATCAGAACCCTAATTGCGAAGACGAATCTTGTTCATAACCCTGATCGCAAATTTCTATCTTATTTTAACCTTGGACACAATTCTATTCAAATATGGTTTAAAAGAATCCTTGCACAATATCAATCTGGTGGTGGTCAAAATCCATTGGCAACGGTGGAAATTCTTGCAACAGTGATGTTCAACCGGTGGTGCGGCAACCGAGAACCTGAATTTTGATACTAGCTGTTGGAGTATCACACACACAAGCAATAAACAACACTAGAGAATTAACTTAGTTCAGTTTGTCTACGTCCATAGGCTGCAACTAGGGTTTATATTTTATTAGATGCTCAAGGAATAACAAGCATAATGAAAGATCTATACAACTATGAGGTTATATAAAGTTAATTGGTTAATTCCTAAAGCTAAGCCTAACCCAGTCTGAAGGTCCTGATTGTAATAAGATAATGCTTTGTGATCTATATGCCAAATCATACTATTTATATGACATTTAAAAAATTTGGCCAAAATGTGTTTCGGATCATCATATTTTTATTTTGTAAGATGTCTGGAGCAAATTTTCTTAATAACAAATTAACAATGCTATAAAAAATAAGTGTAACATGCAAGGGGGGCAACCTGTAATTCTCTGTCTAGGATCAAATGTCAACATCTTTTCAATGAGATCAATGGCAGCAGGATGAACTTGAGGAAACTTTTCATTGAATGACTGTCGAGGATAATGTTGTAGTTGCCGAATGTATCTTTTTGCATTTTCATTAAGAAACCCTAATTCAGCTTCTGAAGGAGTTCCAATCAGCTGCATGATTGAAATTGTTATAAAAAGTTAATTATATACTACAGATTAGTATTTACTTATCAATGATTGGAAATCAAAGCTGAAGCATGGATTTTTGATTTAGAAGTTTCAAACTACTTAAAATAAATAATACCTCCATAAGCAATCTTAGCTGATGTACATGATCTCTACCAGGAAATAAGGGCTTGCGGTCCATTAATTCCATAAAAATGCAACCAACAGACCATACATCGATGGCAGCAGTATAATCAGAAGAGTTTAACAACAGCTCTGGTGCACGATACCATCTTGTGACAACATATTCAGTCATGAAATCAGTTTCAGAAGTAACACGAGCTAATCCAAAATCACATATTTTCAGATCACAATTAGCATTCAGAAGAAGATTGCTTGGCTTCAAATCCCTGTGAAGCACATTTGCAGAATGTATGTATTTTAACCCACGCAGGATCTGATACAAAAAATACTGCAGCACAACTAATGACTCGTTAGCATGAAAAGTATGTGTCAGTCAGTATATGTATGAGTCTCAAGATAAAATATCCAAATGACAAATAACCTTTTAACACAGTTCAGCTACTAATATTCCAGGCCTTTGTCATGAGGTGTGCCCTATTAGGATTTCAAATGCTTTTTGCCATTTTAACTGCTTGACTTATCATGAGACTAATATTTCAATCTTTATAAGGGTTGATCAAAAAGATAAAGTAACATATTCCCTAACTAATTATTGTCTTGTTATCATGAATTCATGATCACACCTTTTGCTTCCTCTCAAGTTGCTAACATTTTCTTTTTTAAGTTTTTTATTTTGACTTAACCTAAAGTCTTCAGATTCTACATTTCTTGCATCAATATTATCTTCAATAAATTTGTCATTACCACGTGTATACATCAACCTCTTTAATATTCCTCCAAAACCACAAACCATAACTTACTGCAAGATCGAGCATTTCATCTTTTTAGTTCTTATTACCTTTAACTTACATGAACATTAAGATATTAGTTATAAAAAGTCCTCCTAAAATGGAATGCCCAAAACATTTCTTCCACTTAAGCCCATCTATTGTGAGGCTACCTACACATCAACTGTATTTCTGCATCACAAGCTAATCTCATAAATCTCTATCATCAAACTGAGAACCCAAGCGGCACAAAACCAAGTCTATTCACATATGCATTTCAAATTTGCAACTTAATTAGCCAACCCCCAGGTCCCCCACATGTATTTCGAACTAGCACCTTGGTTTTTAAAAAACCTATAGTTCTATAGTAGTTCATGTATTGCTGGCAACAATTCAATTTGGTACTAAAATACCATCTAGATAAAAAAAAATGCAACAAAAAGAATGCAGCAATATTGCAAAACATAAATGATATATCACTTCAAACTTCTTTTGATGTTGATTGTTTAGACACACAAAAAAAGAAGAAAGAAAGAATTCCTTCTCAGATCAGTCCTATGCTACTCAAAAGAATCATGAGTTTTTTTTTCTTTTTAACATGATTATCAAGAATGATTATTGTTAATGCTTAAGTTATGATAACTACCAATATAGGGGTGAAAAAATAAATACATACATATATATATATATATATATATATATATTGCAGCACAAATCCTAAAGTAATCTTCCTGATTATAGCCAGCAACATGTTCTTAATCAGTGAGACAGTGAACTTATGCACAAATTCACACCATGTATCATAAATATGTAAATGACAACAAATAGTTGCTCCTTTTTTAATATAACCATCACATTTTAGTTGTGCTTAAAGCTTAAGTGACATGTCATGTTCCCTCTCAACATAAAGAATCATTAATGGTAATAAAGATTACCCATTGTTTTTTAGTCAGAACATGTAAAGTATCGTAAAAGAACTTAGCTATTCTTTACTTCAATTTAAAGATGAAGATAGGGTTGGACTAAACTTGTAAATTAGAAAGTTTATTTATGTTGTGTTTTTTATTTGCTTGAGTCAGCTGGAAGGTTTTAAATTAGGGTTTAGGATTTAATTTAGATTATAATTAGGTTACATTATAGATTTCTTGGTTTTCTTATAAAGGGGATTAGGAAGTCCTTATTCTTGGTACCAAATTCGATTTATAATAAAAGTGTCGTGGCCAGAATTTTGGTCGCAAATTCGAGTTGAGCAAGTTTGTGAAATATCAATTGAATTTCATCAGATAGTGTACGACATTGTACCAAACTTTCAACTGTAATTGATTGAGATTCAACACTCAACAGAGCTACAGAACAACATAAATGACCCATAAAGGGAGATATATATCAAGGGTCACGAGTCATATCCTATTTAAAAGCATCAATTATAAGTGAATAAACTCCGGTTAAACGAAAACAGACTTCAGCATAGAAGAAGAAATAATTGATAAGAGTCAAAAGCACAATATATGATCCAAATCAGATTGGAACATAGACAAACCAACTGAAAGTTACAATAGCATTTGCTCAATCGCTATAAGCAACTAGGAGAAAACCAGCATACCAGCTTATATGAAATCACCCAAATAACATTTCAAAAACAAACATACACAAATCTAAAAGATAAAAAAGCATAAACAAATAGATTGGGCCAAAGATAAATAAATTAAACAAGGTGCAGACAGAAGAGATAAAAGCCTCTACAAAGAACCAAAAATGTTACAAGCATGGACATTTGAAATTGAAACGGGCATCAAATTAGAGGACTCCTGAAGTAGATCTATAAAATAAAAAATAAAAAACCTGGCAATGCTCCTCTGATAATGATTGATTAGAACGAATTATTTGATGGAGATCGGTATCCATTAGCTCATAGGCAATGTAGACGTCATTAAACGCCATCCTCTCTGGGGGTGGAATTATATCTCTAATTGCAACAACCTACATGAAAGAGGAACCAGACATTAGTCACAGAAAAACACACCTATTGTTAAATTTAGCATTTCTTTATTGCTCAAGATTTGCTTTCAAAAATGGTAGAACTAAGAACAACAGAAGATGTACATGATTTATAGTCATGGTGTGTGCCGCGCCTTAGTTATTTGAGTTTGCATAAAGAAATGGCATTAAGACAAAATATAAGGTGATACTACTATGTAGACAGAAAAGAGACAACAAAACACAACCTTGAGTCAGAAGCAAAGAGCAAAAAAGATCATAGATAGTCAAAGCAAGCTTTCAGTCATGAGTCAAAACTCATCCAACTAGACACTCTGTTGGCTAGTTACTCAATCTCAAATTACTAATAAAAGTCCTGGTAAAGTAACATTCAAACAAAAAAAATTCAATAATTATGCCAGAAAATTTGGGCAACAATAACTAAAAACAAACAAATTTACCCAATATATTCCCACTTTTCAGTAGGGTCTAGAGGGAAGGATGGGCACAAACCTTACCCCTATCCATGGTTGTAGAAGTCACTTGGCGCTAGCCGGGCGGTGAGGTACCGCCTAGGAATTAATCGACGCTAGGCGGATTAGAATTTTTATATTTAATATAATATTTCACATAATTTAAAAAATAAACTTAAACATACTAAGTCAAATACTTCAAAGTTTAAACTTAAACACCGAGTTCAAAGTTTAGAGATGAATTTCGATGTTAAGTGGCTGGATTCGATGTTTCAGAGACATATTAAGGATTTTGGGTTGAGAAATGTCTAAATAATCATGAAGTTGGTCCTTTTTTACCAGAAAAAAGTCAAAAAAAAGTCAAAAAATAAAAAATATGACTAGGCCGACTAGGCAAAGCCTAGGCCCCGACTAGGCCTCGACTAGACCGTCTAGGCACTGCCTAGGCCAAAAGCAACACAGTAGAGGGCCGCCTAGCACCTAGGCAGCCGCTTAGGCCGATTTTTACAACAAAGCCCCTATCCCACTTGCGATAGAGAGGCTGCTCCAAAGGAGTCCCCGGCTCTTAGTTATCGTTTGAAGCTAATCATCCCAACACTTTTAACGTTATCTTTACATAATAAATAAAATCACGTTAAAATTAGTGCACTTTTACTTTGGCTCCTTGATGGCCCACACATATTTACATTATATGCGTGCATTGCAAATGGAGTGTTTAACAATAACTAAAACAGGTTAATCACCATTTTTAGATCAGAATCAAATATGTGCTCCCAACCATAGTCACAGAAATCGCTAGATAGGCCGCGATTTTCGTATTGGTACGTACTGTACCCAATCGGAAATCGTTAGCGATTTGGTTCGCAATGGTACGACGAATTTCAATTACAAGGTTCGTCGACTGCAATCAACATGGATCGCGACTTCAATCAAAGGAATTTTCGACTTTCCGTCACCTAGAACATCGAATTTCATTGATATGGTACACCGATTTTGTGTCTATTGGAACCAATTTTTGTCGATTTAATTTTGTGGGCGATCAAATTCGCCGGATCCACCGCCACCGTCGTCTGCACGTTCTTCTCAGCATGCGCTGCTTGGTAGAACCCCGTACAACTCCTCAACCCACCGATACCCCGCGGTACATGATGCTTAAATTCGAATCGTTGTACTTGATTCCGGTGATGTTGTCATTTTTAGAGGTGAAGAGCATGCGAATTACGAGGGAATTGGCGGTGGCGAGGTTTAAGGATTTGATGGTGCTGGAGGTTTTGAGATGTCTGAAGGACCCACTGATTACTTTCGACTTTTGTAAAAGATATAAGAGTATGAGACTTGGGGATTTTCATATTTTGAGTCGAGTTTAATCAGAATTATTTAATATATGTAAAAATCATCCATATTTAACATTTAACATTTCTAATCTCACATTTAACTATTTTTAATGTGATGCAACGAATTGGACTATATGGTACACCGTACCGGAGCGTACCGAAATGAACCTACCCCCCTTCGTACCGAATTCGTTAACCCTAGCGAACCGTGTACCCGAACCTCGTTTTCGTACCGAAGCGAACCGCGATTTATGTGACTATGCTCCCAACAATGAGTCTTCTAAGTTCTAGGCATATTTAGCCCTTGCTCGCTTTCCATCTTATCATAGCCACCAGTAAACCTAAATACCCTAACTTAAAGAGTATGCCGAGTACCAACTCACTTAAAACCAAGTTTATGAACAGTATATCATTTGATTGTTTTGTTTTAATATGCAACTAACTATTGTCAAACTATTCTGACATCATTTATCCAAAGGTTCTAGGCAAGTCCCCGATTCCTGCTTCACTCATTTAACTGGAACCCCACACATACTGACATACACATAAGAAAGCTGAGACAAAGAAGGTAGATGGATTAATTATTTAATTAACCAGAAAGTGGCAGCCAACAGTATCCTAATCATATGGCAGCTAATAAAGTCTCATAATCATTGTTCAAGAAACAATAGTAAACCATATAAAATGCAGAAACTTTTACAGCTCATATCATCAAGCAGCAATCAGGTACCGATCTCACAGAAAATAAATGTAATGCATGTATATCGATTATCATCATGGAATGACATGAAGAATATTGTAATCACAGTTTCAGGGGAAAAAAAAAAGGATGTTGTTCCATGTTGCTGTCTTAAGTTAAAAATTGCTCTTCCATCTAATAACCAATTTGGATAACACAAAGAAAGATGCTGATGCAAATTTTCAAAATCAAACATAATCATTCAGTTGGAAGTGAGCATATGCTCTAATCAATATCTACAACCCCTACAAATCGACCCACGATAGCAACTAGGAACCATAGGTCAATAAGTTCTAATAACATAGATTAGCATTATGTAATCAACAGCAGTTAATTATAGTCAAGTTATGACTTATAAATAACTGGATTCCAAAAATATTAACTAACCAAACCATAACCACAAACAATGACTAAAATCACAACCAGAAATAGATACGATTAACGTCACTGCTCACTGACATTTTCATGATCCATATGACGAAGAAGCTTGATTTCCCGTAGAGTCCTCTTGGCATCGATTTTATTATCAAAAGCATTAGCAATCTTCTTAATCGCAACATGTTCGTTCGTCTCCGAATTCAAAGCCGAACTAATACAACACAAAATCAAAAAAAAAAAAAAAACATCACTCCACACAAAATCAAAAACCTCACCAATCGATCCAGAACCAGAAGCGTACCAGACTATGCCGTACGCGCCTTTGCCGATGGGCATGATAGGGGGTTTATACTTGGCAGTAACTTCAAAGATGTTCCCAAAGATGTTGTACTGAATAAACCTGCCTCCATGGCTGAGATTCGCCGGGATAGTGTCGATTCCGGCGACGGGCTGCTGCTGCGGTGGCGGAGGGGCCGGGGCGGCGTCGGACATTTCGGTGTCGGCAGAGTGGTTTGATGGATCCATGATTTACGATCAGGAAAAACACAAGATTGCAAGCCCTAGAAACCGAATCGAATCGAGAAAAAATGGGTGAATCGAGACGTTTGTTTCTGTTCGCCGGCTCCGTATCGTCGTCGTCTTGGCCTATCACTAGTCGCTAAACTTCCGTAACCATGTGGTCCATGTGTTATACGTGTGTTTTGTGTTTTCTAGGGGAGGGTTTGTGTAGGAGATCTAATATTCTAGTCCTAAATTTATTTTAGGATATATTTCTAAAGTAACACCATGTGTAATGGTAGCTGATCGGAGCGTGAGAGGGGTCGGTCATGCCCCCATGGTACCCTCCTCTGCTATATAGAGGCATGACCGGGACAGGCGTGTGGAGCATCATGGTAAAGGAAGAAGAAAAAGGGAGTGATGGGGTGATGATTGATTAGATAGTGATGATCACACATGTGATGATGATGTGAAGTGATGAGTGGGTAATAGTATTGGTTGTTTATGTGGCGTCTACGTGGAGTGATGGGGTATGCACCACTATATATGGCCTAACAAAGAGTATAACTTAAGAGTTAAGTATGATAGTATGACTGTTTAAAAAAAAAGTTAAATTTAGCAATTTTCTATCACCTCAAATTTCTTACTTCTCCCTCAAAAGTAATTTTTATACATGTCTTTATGTCTGAATAGACATTCTTTTTTTCCTTGTTTTACACTTTCAATAAATCAATCACAAAATCTAATTCCGGTATTTGGTGGTTTTTTGCTTGTAAGATTTTTATTTCTAAAAGATTATCTCATCAATAGTTGTATATATATTTAAGAATTTCATGTGTTCTTACTATTCAACTCGTATAATATGTGGCTTTCTAGTTATATATATATATACTAGCATTAGAAACTCATGTATTACATGGGTTGAATATATAAAATATTACAAATAATAATTTTTATAAAAAAAATATATGTTATATTTATCAGCTATTGGTGAAATAAGAAGTATTAATATCTAGAAATTATAAACAAATAATAATAGTATTCAGTAATTAAAAAATTATATTTTAAAATAATATATAATTTAAATCTTATTATAGTTTATCATGTTTACTAAATTAGTAAATAATTAAATAAGAAGAGTAATACATTTTAATATTTAATTATTAAAAATTGCTAGAATTTATTAGGAGAGAGAGGCGGGAAAACAAATTCCAGATTTCATCAGATTGTGACACGTGTCTCCTAAATATACTCATTTATTATGATAGGTAGATATATATGTATGTATGGTAGAATTCAAAAGAAAACTCTTTTTTTTCAAGAAAACTAAAAAAAACACTTTCTACCAATCAAAAAAATTATCTAATATTTAATTAGTTTTAATTGAAAGGGTATATAGTAAATTAACTTCTTTTTATTTGTAGAATTTCTTTTATATTAATTATTACCAGTTATTACTATAATATTTGAAATTCAAGTTCTTTATATCTAACCCTAATTTGATGAAGACGACGCCTTTGATTAGATCGTCGAGGGTGCACTGCAAGTGGGAGTCCATGAGTGAAGGACCATCGTTACTGGTCATTGGTTTGCTAGCATATGGATTGTTTTCTGATGACAAAACCATGGTTTAATGTAGCGAAGATGGAATCAAGTGAAGCACAATTACAAGTACCAGCTGCCATATATTGGTATGATGGTCAAAGATGTTAACCATAATTCAGTAGTGTTGGCACTTGGTGGTGATCTATTGACTAACCAACATTGCTCGTGAATTCTTTCATCCACAGGATTACATCTGCAAATTCATAGCTTTCAGGGGAGTATGTTTCGTTTTCCAAGAATCCATTTGAGATTATGGAATTCATACTACAACCACACACTAATCTCTTGCCCACGGTCTGCGTATATTCACTCCATGTTAAAGTTTTGTGCATTTGCCTTTTTTTCTTTGAGAAAGGTGTAAATTTTTTCTATTCATTAATGATATTGAAATTTATTATGCTACACAAAAAAGATGCTTTTACACGAGAGTCCATTATAGTGTTTTATGATTTATGATTTCATATATGTCCAAAAGTTTTCTAATATAGTAAGTTACACAAATCTCTACCAAATCAATCAAAACTCAACTTAGACTGTATCTACACTTCGAGATCAGTCAAGATACATCAAATATCATTTGAAATCATTCAAAAATTCGTGTATGTTGAGTATTTGGAGCTGCATGTGACCATTCACACATGCATGTGGGTTTTTAGCCTTTGCATGTGTGATCTAAGTGTAGAATAACATATTAAACTACCTTAGATAGATGGATTCAACATAAATGGAAGCTCAGAGGCTTGAATGAAGGATGTAGAGCTTGCTCTTGGTTGTTGGTAGCTTCCAACACATTCCTTTGAGCTCCAATGGCTTCAAAGCTCCCAATAATGCAAGATGAGGCCTTGAAAGGAGTTAAGAGAGAGCTGGGGGTGTGGTTGATGATGGTCTGGCCGAGAGAAATCACCACAAGTTCAGGTTTGGGGTAAAAGAACAAGTGGTGAGGGAAAGGGGTTGCTTTTATACTGTTTTTGAGTATTGGGACTCTTCGCGTACCGCCAAGGACAAAATAGTCGGGTTGTTCACCAAGACAAGCCGCGTACTGTGAAGGTGGGAAATGATCGGTCGTGGCGTACCACCGAGTGTTTCGGCTGAATTCAAAATTTCCGCCCAGACTTCGCGTACCGCAAAGGGTTTACTTTCCAGATTTTTAACTCTGTTTATTCGATTTCTTTAGTGTTTGATTTCATATCGTTTATTATAAACGTTTAATCCATGTTAATCATATAAGCACATAATGACACATTTGTTCATTCAATTGTTGTTTCGTTTGTTCACCAACGTTCGTGTAATAAGAATCGTGTGTGTTTTGGTAGTTCCTTGAATTACCGATTCGTGATTGTTTGTGTTTATCTTTACGAAATGTTTGCACACTTGATTAATCATAATCAATGTGTAATGTACAACTCAATAGTTCACCGAACTATCGTTTTGCAATTGTGTTTGTGTTTGACTCATTTAATTAATCATTATTAAATAAAATGCATAAAGTATGAATGTGAATAAGAATCTGTAAATGTTGCAATTTACTTGAAATTGTCATGTGTCGTATTTTCACCAAATAATTTTTTGGTTGTTACCTCTGTTAAACTTATAAAATCAAATGAAACCATTTATTGAAGCACACTAGTAAGAAAAATAGTTAGAGTTTATAAAATATAAGGATTAGTAAGGAATCATTGTAAACTTGGCAACCACACCACTAGAAAATACTACTTAAGTTGTAAGCATTGTTTTGGTAAAGTAATTAACTTGAAAAGTTAGTTACATCTCTCAAAAATATATATATATTATTTGAGAATTCCATAGTTACTTTGTTGTTGTTCCTATAATTAGATGAGGTGAATGAGTGTTGTTGCGTAAATTTAAGTAAATGATTTTTGTTGATATATTTATTTCTTGGAATTGGAATTTAAATTAATGTTAGCATTTGCGTGATACAAGTATTGTAAAGAATTCTAAGATTAATTCATAATTTTCTTATACTGGATCAATTTAAACTCAATCAAAAAGTTTTCACCTTAAACCTTGGTTTTCTATTAATTATAATAGTATTAAGTCAAAAAAAAAAAAAATTGAACGAGTTTCATTGCCTATATTTCTTACAAATATCATCAAAATCATAAAAAAACACATTTGTAAATGGGAAAATTACCAAAATAATCATCTTTGACCAAGTTTTTATTTAAATAGTCATTGAGATTTAGCCCCCGTTTTAGTTTTAGACTTCGCTTTAGACGCCAGTTTTATGTACTTTTGTGCCACGGGAAGAAATATACGAAGCCACATGTTGGCGGCTTTGTTGGGGTCTCAATGGGTGTTTTAAGACTTTTTTTCTACCAGCGTCTTAAGACGCCCAATTTAGACGTCTTTTTGTAGTTTTAAGACGTCCATTCTGACGACTTTAAGCTGTCAAATCAGTCAAAAAGACGTCTAAATTGGGCGTGGGTCTTAAGACATCATTTATACCCCGACAAAGCCGTCAACATATGGACATGTATGTTCATTCCTGGGACACAAAAGTACTTAACGTATAAAACAAAGTCTAAAACTGAAACAGAGAGATAAATATCAATGACTATTTTAGTAAAAAATTGATCAAAGATTATTAATTTGGTAATTTTTCCTAAGTTCCTATACATCTCCATCTCTATTGCCAATGATCTTTTCGTTTGCAAAAGTTTTAATATAAATGAAATACATGGTTCAAAATTTTAAGTTTAAAGATATTAAATTACTTGTTACAGTCATAAAATTTCATTGGTTATTTGTTTAATTCGATGAAGATTTTGCAATTTGACCTTTGTTTTTTAGCTTCTTGTAACTTGTTTGTATCAATGTTACAAACGACAAAGATCAAGTAGGTCTGGTAATAGATTTGTTTTATTCGTTTTGAAATATATGTATAAAAACACCTTTTTCTTAGATTGTTTAATTAAAAATATTATTATTATCTAAAATTTATAGCCATTTTATAATGATTATTTACCGGCGTCTTTCTATAAATAAACTTTGTATTTCTTAGGAATATAAATGTATCCTGATTTTTTAACCTAATTCTTAGAAATTCTCTTTTCTTCGATCTAATCTATTTCTTTATAAAATTGATTATATATTCATTGCCATTTATGTATCTAGAATTCAACCGAATTTATTTATCATTACATATAATTCAATTAAAATACTGTAGGTTTGTCTCCACCTAGACATCACTGATTAATAAACTTTATCATGTATATTTATTTATTTGTTACAAATGATTATTTAGAGAAAAAAGAAGAGTAAATTACGGTTTTGACTCATGTGGTTTAAATGTTTTAACTATTTCAGAATATTCTATCAATGCAGCCCATGTGGTTTAAACAAATAACGGTTTTAGCCCCAACCATAAGTAGGGTTGTAAACAAACTGAACGTTCAGTGAACAGTTTGTGAACTGTTCGTCATGAAGTTCATATATGTTCATTTGTTTAATAAATGAACGAACACGAACAAGAAACCTCGTTTGTTTAGTTAAATGAATGAACATAAACAAAAGTCGTGTTCGTTCATTTAAGTTTGTAAACGTTTAGTAAGGTGTTCGTTTATGTTTGTTAACGTCTATTTATGCTCTTTGTTTATCTTTATTTGTTAAATATGTTTTATATTCATAATTTTTTTCATTTTTAGTTTAATACCATATCATTTTAATTAAAAATCTATTCATTTGAAATTTGTATTTTGTTAAATATAGTGATTTGAAACTCAGATTTTTGAAATATTAGTTTAAAGTAATTTTATTACGATTATTATTTTTAAATTTTGTAATGTTTAAAAAAATTATTTTTGATTTTTATATTAAGTGTTTAATTTTAAGATGATTATGTCTAACATTAAATGTTAGTATGTATTTTTAAAATAATATGCAGGGACGAAGCTTGAAATTTTTCGGTAGGGGAGCCGAAAGCCATGGGGCAATATTTGTTTTCCATGCTATATTTCTTATATTGGGTCGGCCATTCTGGTCGGGTAAAACAATTAAATACTTAAAAAATATAATTTATAAAACAACAAGGAAATCAACAAACAAAAGAGAAAATGTTTTAACAAACAAAAAGATAAAATGTTTAAGATAAAAGAGTAAGTACCCGGAAGATAAAGTACAAGTCAGCTCGCCGACCCTTAAGCTCTTTAAATTCATCTATGATAGAGTCTGAATCAAACTTCTCAACAATTTCTTTTCAATATAAATCAACAAGGAATCCGCAAGATACTCATCCGACATTTTATTGCGAAGGCAATTCTTGATAATTTTCATTGCTGAAAATCCCCTCTTAGTTGTTGCGGTAGATACTGGAAGTGTCAGGATTAACCGAAACACTCTATCAATCAAATAATACGGCTCATATTTTTTCTTTTTTATCAGATTTTTGCATAGATCAGAAATGGTTGATACACCAATTAGCTTGTCATTCTTCGCCATTTCAACATTAAAAATCTCCAATTGACCTCTTAACAAACTGTTCTCATGTTCCGTAAAGTCTTCTGGGTAATACTTCTCAACAAGAAGGCAAATTTCATCAAAATTAATTTCTTTTGAAACCAAATTAGAACTTAGAGATAACAATTACATAGCCTGACCATTGAATCTACTACTCAGCTCAAATAATTGTTTGTTCAATGTGGCCTTAAACACATCTACTCAGTAATAATGTTCAAAAGTGACATGAAGATCTTTTTTGCGAGGATTAAGCTGAGTAGAAATATATGGACTATTCATATCCGACATTTCTATTTGATGCTTGGTACAAAAAAAAGTAACTTTAACAAGAAAAGAATCACATCCATTGTTTCTGAAATCATTTAGTTTAACCTTTGTTGATGAAACTAAGTCAATGGCATTAAGAATATCTTGGGTTTTCTTTTGCAATGTTTGAGAAAGTGTGTTAGTTATTTCCATCACTTCCTTTATCAGGTGAAGAATAAACACAAACTCAAATGATTGCATGTGACCATAAGCTGAATCACATCTCTACGTTGAAGATAAGTAGTATGTGATGCATCTTCAATTATTCCTAGCAAAACAACTCAAATGATTGCCCCTTCAAGCTTTAACATTTTTATAAATTAAGCTTTATACTTATATTTAACTGAAAAATGAGTTTAAAAAGTAAACCGTTAAACACTTAAACATATTATTAATATTCTAGTTTAACTTTCATATTTTTGTTAGAAACCAAGGGGCCCAAGGATTTTTAGAAAGAAAAATCAAAGGGACCAGACTCTATTAATATAAAATTTTCCGACCAAATCCTACTACATACCTGCTTCTGAGCCGAAAAAAGCAAGGGCCGGGGCCACCCCTGGCCCTAGTCATCCTTCGTCCTTGATAATATGTGTTCATTTATGTTCGTAAACAAATTAAATTCTTTGATAACATGAGCAACATTTTTTGTTCGGTAAGTGTTAATGAACCGTTCATGAGCAAGTTATGTCACACCCCCACCTCCGCGTCACCAGACGACGTCATTTGTAAAGGTAGCGGAAGCATAGCGGCGAAGTCTCGAAGGTGAGGGGTGACTTACTTGATCCGGTATCATAACACACATAGTTAAGAAAAGCACTAATTACAAATCACGACAATTATTTATTACATGTCCTGAATATCCGTTCACAACTTAAGTTCTTTCTATTACATCCCAAGTCCTAATTACATGGTGCGTGCACAGTTGTTTCCTCACCGTTGGTACTGATTACCTGTAAAAGATTTAAAGTTTAAAAATATCAGTATAAAACTGGTGAGTTCATAAATAAGACTCGATACAATATGATATGATAGTAAAGTCAATGGTACACATTAACATAAGTGAATAATCATGTGACCCGTATCCAGATCCTTTCTGACAGTCCAGTCTAGAAAATAACCGAAGTTAAACTCCGTGCCTCTAACTCAATGTCTCACTACATCAAGTCGATACCAGGAATGGTGACAAGCATTCACACAAGGGTAGACGCTATCTATCCATGAATGGGGTTGTCAACCCGATAGTACTATCTTTGTTCACACATTCGGCCCCACGTGGGTTAACCAGATACAGTTAGTTTTGAGGACTTTTGTTGTACACAGAAAATAGTCATAATCCCATGACATCCACATGCAAGCCGGTATTGCAATTGTTACTAAACATATCACACGTTTGATAAAGATTTCATAATAGTCACCCCGATGTTAAGAAAACAGTAAAAGAAAAGGGGTTGTATGAAACTCACCTGAAGTTTATGAAAAGATAAAATCACACGAACGGTGGCTAAAAATGCTAATCTGCATTAGTTTATTTATAATTAATTATTTGTGTTTTAACTTGCTGATTAGATCTGTTTGAACGTTCAATGTCACCGACATTGTAATGAAAAGTCATCGAACTAACATTAAATGTTTAATTAATTATTTAGTCTAATATCATACAATGTACTATAATGTAGGTACCTATACTCGTTTAGGTACCTTGTGTTAAGTTGATGACTCATTGGATTAGCCGGGATAATCTCCGACTAATTAGTTAGGTAATGCTGTTGATTATATTACTTAAACAGTCCCTAGATGAAATCTCGGTTTAGGAATGATTAATTCTTGTCACTAATCGTCCATGTATCACAAAACATAACAATATGACATTTGAATAGGTTAAACAATCGTGTTTAACATATTAATCCGACTGTTATCATAAAATCAGACAGTTATTCCAATTGGTAGGGTAATAACTGTGATTAGTTTGAAACACTTGGGATTAACCTTGCATTTCAAAGATTAACCAAAATAATCACTTACATTGTCATAATCTAATGGTTTAAACCATTAGAAGTATTGTTATGGTTTGGTGAAAACCGGGCATTATAACGGATCAAAACAGGCATTTACCCGTTAACAAGACAAGTTATCCGTCAAAAATCATTCCTAGCTATCATCTAAGCAATAATCAACAACCCTAACTATATCATTACGTTCAAAAACACGATCTAATCAATGAAGATCAAGTCAGAAGGTTAAAAAGGATAGTTACCCAAATCAGACGATTCTACGGACAAAATCACGATCAGGACGCGTATACACGTTCACCGGTTCGAGCTGGACGTTCTGGTGGTGTCAAATATGAGTTTTGGTGATTATACGATCGAGCTCTGGAGTTGCAGGAGGTTTTTGGTCGAAGGAAGAAGAATTATGAAGGTTCTGCATGATTCTGCGATTTAAACAAGTTGCATTCTGAACCGACCTACTCGTCGCGTACCGCGACGAGTGGCCTACCTGTCGTCGCGTATCGCGAAAGATTCCGGATGAATTTTTAATATTTTTAACTTGTCGCGTACCGCGACAAGACTCCAAGGAGTCGTCGCGTAACGCGAGGGATCCAATTTCAAGATTTTTCTTCGTTTCGCGATTCCGGACAATCCGTAACTCGGTTTCACGCACGGTTTTCTCCCATGTTCCCAATTTCTCGCATACTTTAAACCTGTAATGATTAAAATCATCAATTTAACACAGATTCCTAGAACGACCAAACGTGCTCGTGTTATTGATGACGTAATGTTTACTTGCAATTGTCACAAGTTAAATGTTAAACAAACGAAAACTTACAAGGGCTCGTTTGGTTCGTTTAGAGCCCTAACCATATGTATTATGACGGAATCACAAGAAAGAGTTGAGGACTAAAACTGTTAGTTGTTCAAACTACAAGAGCTATATAAAGTAAACCTTGACGTTCATTTTTACATGTTTAATCCTAAAAATTTATAAGTGCCATTCTCTCACGTCTAGAACATCATCATATGCCCCTGTAGTTTTGAACATTTAACCATTTAATGAAATAGATCTATCCTACTAATACTATTCACATGATAAAAGAACACTCTACTCCATCCATTTCAAACTAGATGGAACGTAAAAGCATTCAAGTCTTTTTACAAAAGTGATTCGTGATATTAAATAGCAACTTTTTTCTAAGAAAAAAAAAACTTTATACTTCTTTATATCACCTAATCTTACATTTGTAATAATTTAAACCTACATTATTTTTTTTAATGATAAGTGGGATTTCATCGGGTATGTTTGTTTTTTTATTATTTTTTTTAATGAGAGCAATTACAAAATGTCGCTAGCTACATTGCTACAAGACCACAATAACACACGTTTTAGGTGGTTCAGTTTTTCTTTTTTCTTTTAGTACCACCTAATCTTGCACTTGTAAGGGTTTGAACCTAGAGAAACGAGAGCAATTGCCAATGCTATGTATCAAATGATTAACTTCAAATGATAAGTTTGAGCCGAAAGCTCCTTCAGAGGAGTCTTTTTATCCCAACTAGGATAGAGGTGAGGTTTGTCACTACTATTTTCCTCAGACCCTATCAAATAGTGAAAATATACTGGGTAAGTTTGTTATACATAATGTACTAGTTTAATATCATGTGTATTACACGGATTGTATAAAAAATATAATATAGTAATATAATTGACTTTAAGTTATTTTTTAACATTTCATTCTTAAAATTGTATTAAAACTATATAAATACAAATCTTGTTGTATAAACTTCTGGGGTTTTTTTTTAGAAAAAAATATTTTTATATAATTTTTATTTTCAAAATCTATTTTCTAATATAAAGATTTGATTAAAATTTATTAAAAAATTATTATTAATATAACAATGTATAACTAAAATCATTAGTTATTGTATTTAATTTAATTATTTAATATGAAAGAGAATATATAAGAATTTAATATGAGAGAGATTGGATTATATTGTTATAATACGACACATGTTAATAATGGTTTAAGAATTTAACAAGTGTCATTAGGTGGTTTAAGAATTTGACAAGTGTCATGATGGTTACTTATTTATTATAGGTAGAAGATTAGGTGGTTTAGGTTTATATAGTTTGTTTCGATATGTTAACAATTTACCCAATCCAAAAATCTTTAAAGCTCAAAAGCAGCCAAAAAGTGGAAACAAGTCCAACTCTACATAATGCTTTACAATACACATCAACCAATTCAAATCAACTCCAAAATATTGTTTCCAATCAGGAAAAAAGATTGAAATCTAAACACCAGCAGATACAAAGTATATATATATATAAAGATCAGAAATACTACAGACAAAAGGGGGAAACAAGAAATCAAGCTGAAGATGGAACACAAAAGATGAGATTATACAGTGACCTCAGATATGTAACAGCGGAACGGTATGATTAGGGTTATCGTCCAGATTCACATTTGGAGGGCTAATATAGTCATTTCACATTGCTGCTTGGAGCGCGACCAATGAGCCTGCATTGGTCTGGGAGTAAAGAAGAGACGACCTGACCAGAGATTCGAAAGAGTTCACCATCGATTCCACACCCGTTGTGTGTACTTTTCCCTGGTTTCAGCTTCACAGATTTCACCTGCAAAAATATAATGTTGTAATCACATGTTATATTCAGATTAGAATGGTAATCATCATACAAACTAAAGAGATTACTAAACACGTATCCTCAAAATCAGTAGCAGGCGGTCGCTTAGAAAATCGAAAGGTGACAAGACAGAAATAGAGGCAACAATGTTGATCCATTTAGTAAAAAAAAAAAAAAAATTTAGGTTGGTTCATCAACTAACAGATTAGTAAAAAGCAAACGTTCAAACCGGCTGAAAATCATCTGAATGTATCTAAATAAATATAACCTCTTATTGAATGGCTATGTTAAAAAATACATTATCATTGTAATAATATATATTTTGTCACCATGTTTAACACATATATACAATAACTGTTAATAAGTAAACAGATTTATATAAAAAGTTAAAAATGAGTTGAAGTGTCAGCCATTTAATTGAAAGAGTTGAATGCATCTGATGTTTAGTCAATGTTCCAAGGCTACTACTTCCAGGAATTTATTTTAACAAAAGCCGCTTTTGCCTTGGTAATTAGGAATTGCCAGTTTTGACTTTTGATCCATTACATGCAAAGTTTTTGTTAGACGCAACAAGATGGGTAGGCCTCGCAGGTTGGGTGATGGGGTCAAACAGGTTCAGGTTAAAATGTATCAATTTCTGTATGGATCATTGGATCTTACTGCAGGACAACCGGAATTGGGTTAACCCACACACACTCCTGTGCCTAATTTTAATTGCCAAGGAATTATAAATGCATGCATTAGAAAGAGACAATTGGATAAATTAAGTATTATTTGATGCATCTAAAGACAAAACATAACCTAAATCAACTAATTTCAAGTAATTGGGTTAAAATGGCACCACCCAGTTTTTGTTTATTAGCCAACAATTCAATATATCATCTATAACTATAATTCCAAAATTTTTAATCTTGACCAAACAATATACATACCTTCACGTATTCAACGTAAGGAAGAGAAAGGTGTCGGCCCATTTGTAAAAGCAAGAAGAATCTCAACAGCCTTAGTCTTCCACTTCCATGAACCAACAATAAATCCATAGTGTTATCATCATGTTCGGCTTTAGGTGCCACCACCTGAGAACTCAAACTTTGAACAGTTTTACAAGAATGATTGCAAACCAGAATACCAAGAAACTTTCCTTTCTTAACTACCCAGTTTTCTTTCATTATAATCCCAGTTTCCCTTCTTTCTCCACCTTCAACATCATCAGGGGGACCCGGTAATTCAATCGGGTTTTCCAATTCCCAATTGAGCTCTGTGTCCCACTTTGGTTCCGCATCCCAAATTGGGCCTGGATCAGACATTGTTGATGATATGTCTTCTTTATCATTTGCTCCTAAGTTTCCCCATGAAGTTCTAGTAGGATCCTGTACAAAGTATTAATATTTTATGCACCAAATCAATCTCCACCAATTTTAGGCACCAAATAAAATCAGGAAAATATATGTTCTTGTTAAGACTAGTTACAAAAAGAAAGAAAAAAAAAGAACCAACTGTGATCAGATTTTTTTTTCTGGGAAATATAGTATTTTCTCATTTCCAGACCCTTACTAATTACGGGGACTTTACTAGGTATATTTGTACAATATTTTCTCATTTACAAAAAAATACAAACTTTCAAAATGGTTTTACTTTATATGAAGAACCACATATTTTCCAACTTGGTTAGTGAGTGTTGCTGAAAACGGCTGTTTTCCCCTCTGCATCAAATATACTAGATCCCTTATGTTTAAAAATAAACTGAAAGTTTGTAACTTTTTCTGATTGAAAAAGATGCTATGTCACACAGACTATAAATCGGATAATTAGAGAAAATTTGGATAATTTTATGCAATTAACCTTTTTTTAATTGTCATTATTTGGAAATATCTTGTTTCATAGATCAGTGTGTGTTGTATATGTATTTTAGGCTGCCAATTAGCTTGTATGCATGTTCAGTAACAGGGTCGGCCCAAACATTTTGGGGGCCCAAAGCGACTAATAAAATCAGTCCCTTTTAGTATATAATTATTTTGCTTTCAATTCTAATAAATGTTGATAACACACTTAACATAATATTATTTTGATAATAGCATAACAAAAACAGGAGCAACAAAATTGTATTTAACATACATCCAAAATTGCAGCTAAAAAACGATAATGTATTATTATCATTATCAACTAAAAAATTGAAGATTTTAACAAAACATATAGTCAAACAATTTTAGAAGCCTATATACAATAAATGTTTAAAAAATAAAATTAGCCTTTAATAAAAGTGAAGTATTCAAAAATCAAATAAATCAATTGATATCAAAATATAAATTAATAAATAGATAACAACAAAAATCAACAAAGTTAAGATATAGAAACACCTAGAAAATTCAATTGATGACTACAATAAAAATTATAAATCATATTAATCAAGATGAAGAGCAAAAAAATATAATGTAAGAATCAAAATTACTTTAAAAGTTCAATTTTAAATGAGCATAGAAATGGATGAATACGTGATTAAATTTTTTAACAAAAAAAACTTAAAACTACCACATCATAAAGTATAAAATTGATGTATTTTTTCACTCTGATCTTTTTATTTTGGATAAATTAAACAAAAATCCAACGTATATAGAAAATTTGCTAAGAAATGGAGCCCTAAGGTTTTTGGGGCCCCAAGCCCAAGCTTTACTCTCTAAGCCTGTCGAACCACCCCTGTTCAGTAAAATAAGTGTGTAACCTGTGATGAAGATGTCAGCCCATTCCACCCTTTATCTGTCCTTGACTTTGAGCGTGTTCTTGGCCAATTTGGAGTGGAGGAAAGTGGTAGCTGAGGATGAATAACTTCTGGTTCAGATGTAAAATTGTTTCTTCCGCTCGAAAGACGTTTTGACTTTTGGTCAATGGCCCGTACATAATCTGATGGCTCGGTGCTACTACATGTTGTATCCATATCAACTCCAGACCGACCCGGTGTCATTATAGAGTCAATACTTGATAAGCTAGAGGCTCTCGGGATGCCATCTGTATTTGATCTCTTCATGACATCTGTGTATAGATCTGACATGTCAACTACATCTTTGTCGGCTAAGGCTTGTCTTTCTAAATCATTTTTTCCTTTGGAAGCTGGTAGATATTCCAATTCATAGCTGTATTTTGGTAAGCATAAGAATTTTAGAACGCCAGCAACAAAATAACGTAGAGGACCGAAGCGTTTCTGGTATCTTTCAGAAAGTTCCAACACTGTGTGACAAATATTAATAGATAATAGTTAATACTATTATCAAGTCAAGTAAACAGAAAATGTGTATGTTGCATAATATTGAGGAAGCTTGAGGTTACATGTTTGTGTCCCACATCACGTCACAGACAATATCTTAGGTGGCAACTTCTGACATTTATCTAGTAGTTAATTTGGTATATGTTTTATCTTCGAGTAAAACGTGTAAAATTCAGAAAGCCTGGTAAGAGAATGAGTCGAATGGATTAAAAGTCACCAAGTGTATTCTAATGTACTCAGCCCCCAAATATTTGTTTAAAAAGATCATTATTATCATAATAAAGTTTTTATAGTCAATTTTACACAGTATATATCAAAAAGAACTGTCATAACAGGGGCAAAAAACTGTCCAATTTTGCTCCTTTAAATTTTAATGTATTCAGCTATTCAAAATCACGTCATCCAAAAAAAAAAAGGAAAACACATACACACACACCCATACACTCCACCCTAGAGAAAAAGAAATGTCCAGCCAACAATACATATCAGCAATAACATGATTCGTATGAAAGCATGGGTCAAGTATTCATTATCGACCACTTTTCACATGCAAATGAAAAGTAAATTGTGAGCTTCCATGAACAATGAAATAATTAAATCCAGTTATTACAGAGTAAGAGAGCTTACCATCACTAACAAAACCAAAGTATGAAACAGTCATTCCAAAATGAATGACACCTGTCTGAATCCATTCGACAGCAAATACATCTGTAGCAGTCAGACCTCCCTTGAAAAAAAGATTACATTGCAAATTAATATTAGCATGAAGGGAAGGCATTCATGTGTCTGCATATTTTCTTTCTTTCTTGTGCTGAGCTTCTTGTTGAAAAATTAATTTCTCATTTACTACAATTTGTTTTTCTAGAACACATAAGAAACCTTTTGGACCAAACTAATTGGGATTTGGGTAGGCCATTTATAAAATCAAAACAGATTATTAGATTAATAATAATATGGAGAAAACATTGTTTATTTAGCCTCTCATAGTTTTATTTAAAGAATTAGATACAATTGTAATTAAAATTGTTTTTGTAGTCATAATTAGCTCATTAATTATGCATAAAAAATACAAAGAAAATGTTTGAAAGACCAACCGACCCAGCATGCTTTAAACCGTCCTAAAATGGCCTATTTCAAAAATTTTCCCAATTTGACCCGTTACCCGACCCGCCTCTGCCACCTCTACTATTTCCATTAACTTCTATTAGTCATGATAATCTTCGCTCTTAATTCTTTGGAAATCTATTCCATCAAGTTAGGTTCATTTGATGTTATCTATGCACTGTGGAAGTTCAATACCTGAGATTTATATCTTTATAGAAGTGTCCTCTCAATAGTATACTCTTTAGATAATTGGATTAATTAATATTTATCTGTTTGTCATTAGCAGTTAAACGACATAAAAAAAATAAGAACAAAATAAAATATAATATAATAACATGTTTGACCTCAAAATGGTTATGTTGACTTGAAAGTTGAAATTTATACTAATATCATGCACTACCTTCACTATAGCTAATGCAGCAGAAACTGGATCCCTAACTCCAAGAACGGTCCAGACTAAAGAATTGTCAGAGCCAGCAGGTATGATACCGATTGGGATTGAAATTGCTTCTTTCTGATTGTCTCTGCAAAGAAGACCATTTAGAACCTGTTGAATTAAACATCACGGTATTATTAAAACAAAAATCTCTAACTTTAAAAAAAAAACTAAAAGAATGTATGCATTACAACTTTGTGAGACTTTCAACTGAATTCCTTAAAATTTTACTCAAACAGAAAACTGATACTCATTCTTTCTGGTAAATTGTAAAATAAAATACAGTTTCTTATGGTTTATTCAAGCCTGATATGGCTCGTTTGATGTAGACAAAAAATTTAACATATTTTTGGGGTCCTGGATGCTTCCCTAGTAGAACCACCACAACTCTATTTTAGGAAACATATTACTATAATACTAACATACTCAGACATTGGTCCTTACTTTTTTTATATGTTTTATTTGGCTAGGTTAAAAATCCAAGTTTGATTTTTGAGGACCAAATCAGTTATTTTTTTTACCTTTAAACATTAATAAGAGCTGTTTTGGTTATGGATTACAAGAATACTATATTGTCACAAGATGTATTTATGATAATAAAACATAGACAGCCTAGTTTGTGGTTAATTAAGAATAACCTACAGATCATATGTTCAGGTGCTAAGAATAAAGAGTTTCACCCCAACAGGTCTTTTAAAGCTACGTTGAAATCATTTGAAACAATTGAATCAACATAAGCTAAAAAAAAAAAGAATCACAGTGGTATGGGGAAGACTTCCCTCCACCCTTTTTGATATTTTACAAAGAAAAAAGAAACAAAATGCACTAACTAAAAAAGCAGACCACTAAATATAACAAAAACAAGACTTTGGAAATAATCTAGTGACCAAAAATAAAACTCTATTTATAATAATGATTCAAATCAATCATAAACAGCAGCTGTAGATTGCTGTCAAATTACAGCTCTAGCATATTAATCCTCCTACTACTATAAAATTGTAGTGGCCAAATATAATTGCTTAAAAAAATAAACACCAACCTCGTTGACAATTCCATCGCCTCCAACACAAATAATTCCTGGTTATTATAAGAAACAAAACACAAATGACTTGAGGATCAACAATTAGTCTCCAAAAAAAAAAAACAAAACAAGATAATAAAAAGGTTAAAAAAAGATGCAAATCACCTACCATCTGGACATGTGCTAAAATCAACACTAAAAGCTAGATCTCTAGCATGGCCAGCAGATGTTGTTTTGACTACCTCCAGCTTAAACCCTGCAAGCTGTAAATATAGAAATGAAATATATCCACATGAATAAAACCGAGGCTATAAGGAGTAATAGAACTTGTTTAACTCAATACAAAATCCATAAAAGAAGGAAAAAGCTCTAGATGATTTATGAAATGGAACACTTTATAGTAATAGCATAGCATACTGAGCTGACCATATTAAAAGCAGGATAAAACAGAAGAAAAAAATGATGATTTGAAAAATAAGTTGATTCTAGATGAGTTCATAAAACCATACTCCCACATTGATATGTTTACAAAGATAAGAAAACTCAGAGATAGAAAAAATATGCAGCAAATATACTTTTTATATCATGCTAGTACTGGATGGTTTCTCACACGAATCATTATAAGTATGGCTTTGACAGTTGGCAAAAAGGGTTTCCGATACCTGGCCCCTTGATCGGTTCGATATAAGCCAAAACTTGGTGATTTTATGCCTAATTTTGAACCCCGTGCAATAAACACCCACATAAGAAATTATTCCCAGTCCCTCATTCACATACCCTTCAACCAAACACAACCTAATGTCTAGCCAATCAGTTGATCTTTGCACAGCGCAAGTATGACCAATAACATTGTAAAACAGATAGAGTGATAGACCACAAATCAAGAATGTCAATTGACTAAAATAAATATTTAGAATACAGTTTCTAAAGATCAGAGGTTACAAAGTACCTTAAATATCGGTTCAACCAAATTATGGAAAACTTTGCTGGAGCGACCACGTCCAGAACGGGGATTTAAGATAACAAGCATCCTAGGCGGACTTTTACTTTTAATATGTGAATAAGAGAAATCTGTTGCAAATATTTCAGAATCCAGCTTCTTTGAAGATACCAAAGGATGAGGTGAAAAATTGACAAAACAATGCTGATCAGCAAATCCAGTAACCCATTGAAAAGCTTCATCTGAAGTAGAAGCCAGAAAGCAAAAGTCTTTCCTGCTTCTACCAGATTTCAAGAAGCAAGACAGACTGTATGAAGGCTTTATTACAGGGTATGAATGTACAATGAAATGTCTCAAACCATAGTTGTAGGAAACCTGCATAAATCATGGACTGTGTTAGCTGAAAATTCCATACAGAAAAGCAAATGTGTAAAAATAACCTTTTCCCGCATTTTATAAGATAGAATACATAAAAACTCTAGTCTCATAGGTCTACAGAAACATCATATACAAACCCCACACTTTAAATATGTAGAGATTAGACAAGCCAATTTCTACAAACTTCTAAGTGTGTGAATATGCCCACAAACATGTAGACCTAAATGATATATTGTACCAAATACTTAAAAAAATTAGGCATGACAATTTTGATTTTTTTCGAAAACTTACAGAAATGACATCATCAAGGCTTAAAACATGAGAACCCCAAACCATTGCCCTGCTTGATAGTTTAGCATCAACAGTATCTAAGTGTGCATTTTCTGTTGAATTTTCTACATCAGTAGCTTTGATGTTCTTCCTCTTATCCAAAACTAGCTTTCCAGAAATGACTTCATATCCCAACAAATCAGATTGCTCATCTCCAATATCAATTCTGTGTTCCTCCCTGGTTGCTTTCTTGGAATCATCGCTGCTGGCGCTAACATCATTTCTCCTAGAAGCCTTATTTTTTGTACGTTTTTCAGGAAACACAACTGGAGATGTTTGTTGACCAGTTGATATTTGAGAACAACAACTAAGGCGGCGAAGTGATTGTTGAGGGGTTCTTAAAGACGAGCTCTTGGAAAGGCTAGCACTGTTCTGCATGCCGTTTATAGTACAAGAAGAAACGAATGCAAATGGCAGTGACAATCGAAATTTTGTCTTGGCTGTAAAGTAGAGGAATACCCGAACTCAGCATTAAGAACCAGGATAAAAAAAATAATTTATTTTCAGAAACTTAGAAACCTGTATGAGTGAGTTCACAGAGAAGAAATATGTCATAAGAGCATTATGCATAACATAAAATAGGTTTGGGGAACAAACAGTTATTTCCTCGGTCCATAAATATTGCAACAATTCATTTTTAAAGCTCCACCATAGAAATTGCAACACTTTTATTTTTATTCCAAAATTACTTATTTAACCATTGTCATCACTCATCATTATGTAACATTATTGATATTAGTTTAGATCCAAAAGATTGCCATAAACAGGGGCCGATCTTAGTGTCTCTTACTCGTAGATTGGGCTAGATTGCTACAATTTGCCATTATTAAAGAGTATTCGAAAGAATTGGTCAACAATCAAACATTTATCTTCGAATGTGCTTGAGATTTTCATTCAATAGTGCTGTCGAGTTAGATTAGGGGTTAAGTTATAAACCCTAGATTAGTGTCTATTTAATATATCATTGATTGTACTTGTAATTCCTTGAGCATCTAAAAATATATACCCTGGTTGCAAGACAGCAGACATAGGTCACATCGATCAAACCAGTTTAAATCCTAGTGTTCTTTTCTTGCTCTTCTGTTACTATAATTTGTTTGTGTGATATACCGTCTCAGAAACTGGGTATTTAAGGTTCACACCTACAGAGCACTAGATCTTTTAAGCATCTAGCAAAATAACCTAAGGTATTTGACTTAAAGTTGACTGTTTCACAAAAATCAATTAGGAATTATTCAAGAAAGGTAATGGCATTCCATCAATCCATCCTGGCCACTGAGCATTTCATCCTCTGTAAAAGAAACCACTTGGGCGCAGACAACAATGGAGTTGCAAAAACTAAAGGACTAACAACTATCAATACTTCAATTGATTAAACTAGCCAAACTACTTATTTCCCATTATTACTAATAAATCCCAAATATGAACTAACCATTTAAAAATGAGATAAATCTATAATGCAACATATTTTAGCCTTAATATTATAATCCACGCCAAACACTATTTCTTTAAATATATGTCAAAAAATTTATAGGACAAATTAAAGCCATCCAACATCATCCATATATCAGATGCATGTTCAATTTTATAAAAAAAGTTGCTTGAATAACTCACTTGTTTGTTTCAGTTTAATGATCCTGTGGACTGATAATCATTGTTAAAGAAAAAAGTTCCTGTATATACTTTTGTTGGCCAATAAATGCAATGAAAAGGCCAGCAATTAACAACAAGCAAACCAAAGGATAAACCATATAAACAAAGTTTAGAAGATATTTTGTGTTAACAATCTCAAAACGGTTTAAATAATTTGTTTTTACAAAAATAATGTGCCCTCGGTCCTGCATCTGATCATATAGTCATATACCCACAAGGTCACAATCCCCCATAAACACATAAATCTTAAAACAATCAAATGCCTTATTATTACTTCTTCCTCTAATAGTCTAATGCCCTAAACATGGTCCCTCTGCACAATCTTGAATAATAAAGAAACTAGCAAGGGCAGAGGGTAAAAACGACTGCCTGATAATTACTTACAATATTACTTGCCAATCCTTAACTTCTGATAACAGATCATATCCTAAGGAATCGCCCAATTGAACGAGAAACATTCAAATTCAAGGGTTTCTGGCAACCAAGCAACAACAAAACCTCCTGAAAAAATTCTTTACTATCTCATTGACCATGTAACATCAATATTTCGAATCAAGCATTGCCAAACCGAAAAGAATTCAAAATCATAACGTAAAAACAAGTTAGCAGCGAGTAAATACAAGGAAGCTATAAAAAACGCTCCAAAAAAAGAACGGATTGAGCATAAATACGAACATAAACATCCAGATTCGTAATTTCAATATGAAAACAAAATTTCAGGAAACAATTTCACGGCAATGGCAACATAAACAAAAATTGAACATGAACATTCAGATCAAGTAGAAAAAAGCATCGCAATGAGAGAGAAAATGCGAGGAAGTACCGAATGATGCGATCGCCAGTTGATCGTGAAACAGATGCGGAGAGAGAATTAAAGTGATTGGCGGCCAATCGAAGCAGATGAAAAGAAATGAGAGAGTAGGTTTTGTGATGATTTGAATGTCAACGGCGACGGAGACGGCGGCGGTAGGTGGACGGCGGCGGAGACGGATAAAAGGAGCGGGGAAATGAAATGATGGATCGTTGTTTTGGAGAAGAAAAGAAAAGGAAAGGAAAACGATCGACTGTATGATGATGATCCAGAAACAATTCCACCCAATATTATTATTATTATTACTAGATTATTACACCGTGTATTACACGAATTAAATATAAAATATTAAATAATTAGTAATACAAATTTAAAAATTATACAATATTTTGTTATAAATTAATTAAATTACATATTAATGAGTATTTTTACTACTAAAATAATAATTAAATTTTCAAGAACTAATGAAATAATACGTGACCTACTTGTTTTGTAATAATAAAGATTATTAAACTAATTGATGTTAAAAATTAATTAATGATCTATCAAAACCTAATTGTTACAAATCAAGAAGATAATATACAATTTGTGTAATTATTAAAATTTGATTACTTAATTTGAAATATCATTAAATATAAATAACTAAAGTTTAATTTTTCCTAACATTTTAACAACTTTTGGTTTAAAATAATTAAATTTTAAGCATTTCTTTTTAAGAAACATCATTTGTTTAAAAAAAATCTATTATTTGAAAACTATTATTTATAGTTTATTTTATTTTTAAATTTTTTTTATTAAAATTTTATTTTCTAAAAATAGTAAGTCAAAATATTTTTCTTACTTTTAAAAAAATAATTTTTAGAAAATTTCATATTTTATAAAGTTTTTTTAAGTGTGATTTTTAATAAAAGTATTTGATTTTTAATGTATTTAAAACTATTTTCTTGCATGAAAAAAGATAAATAATATCATTACTCATTAATATGATAAGTTTTCAATAGGAGAAAGTGTGATTCATTAATAGGATATATAATTTAATAAATTGATAAAAAAATGACAAGTGGCAACATAATCTTGAGAATTTGACAGGTGTTAAAAATTATTTTTGTTTATTATAATAGAAAGATTATTATTATTATTATTATTATTAATATATATATTAAAATGCAAAACTTCTTTGTAAGGGGAAATCACTATTCACTTCCTACATATTCTTATACATGCGGTACAACTCTTTATGCATACATCTCACTTTCTCTCAACCTCACCCCACAAATCATCTGCGTCGGCTCCGTTCATCACCATTACCACCGACGACCACTAATCATCTGCGTCAGCTCAGTCGAATGCAACGACGCGATCGGTGGACCTAGGTTGGCCTATCACTTCCATCTAGGGTTTTCTATTCTTCAAAAAGCGATCGACGATGAGGGTGACGGTGATGGTGATGGCGTACGATGGCGCCGGTGGCTCGCAGGAGGAACAGGAGCGAGGGTGTTGAAGGGTTGTTGGTTGACGGTGAAGGTGACCATGTTTCTTTCTCCATTCACTGATCCGCCTCCATCACTGTTTCTATCTCTTCTGCCATTTCAATCAGCCCTCTCTCTCCTTGGTGAGGGTTTCAGCTGGAGGGTGAAGGTGATCTTTTATGTCACCGATATCACCACAAACAACGACGGTAAGTATTTTGAAATTACTTGAACTTGAAACGTGATTTGGTTTAGATCAATTGTTAATGGCTTTTTGAGATTAGGGCTTAACTATTTCAGTGATTTACTTTAGGATGATTCTAATGCAATCTTCGGTTCGATTGTTTTTAGTCAGGAACGCAATTACATGATTAGTGATTTTGTCATTTTGTTGATTTTTCAAACACTTTACGAACATAGTCTGTTGTAGGTTTAGATCTTCGAATGGGAAAAAAGGATTTTTTGGGGTTCAATGTTGTTTCTTTTTGTTGACCCTCTTATTTCTAAACCTAGAACCCATATATTTGATTCTTGGATGACTGATCTACCAAAGTTTGAATATGTTGTACATTTTAGCCATTTCGTTCAGAAAGATTGTAATGTTTTTGTTGATCTATTTACTTACTTGAAATCAGATCAAATGGTTGAGTGTTTTTGTAATTGGGTTTGAATCTTTTGTCCGTTTGGCCCAGATTTATGTTGAATGTTTATGCCTATTATTATCCATTTAGCTAAATATCTAGGCTTTAGCCATTGAGATGCAACGATTCAGGATTCATATATAGTATAATTCAGGTTTTGGCTTTCTAAACAAGTGAATTTTAAGGTTGGTACATAACGCATAATGATAAGGTTGTATGGCAAGTCCTCACTCTCAAGAATGTTTGATAACAAGGTATTATTTTTTTTGTTAAAATAAGGCAGCTTTGGCAGCCGATGATTTTTTTGTGATTGTGTTCCCTTTTTCTTTTTTTTGCTATGATGACTGCCCTGTAAGAGTAAGGTCGACCAAGGATTTGGAGGTTTGTATCTTGGCAGGGCAAAAAATTTGCAGCCATGGCAGGATGCCTTATTTGTTCCCTTCTTACATGTCTGAGCCACTTACACTTATTGGTCACAGTTGTTGTGTAACATTGTTTTTATCTGCCTCTAATTCCATTGCATTATGTAAGTATGTATAGCTTTTGTTCACATATTATATCATATATAAATAACGTTCTGCATGAAAGTGGGAAGAGTCACACCATGATCTTGAAATAAAACTTAGCCCAAATCAAGGAATTGTGGCAAGGATATTTGAGTTATTATTTGCTTAAATCATCCTTCATCTACAAATCTACAGATATATTTTACCTTTTATGACATTTATTTATTTCATCACAACAATAACATCCTACTATTCTATTCTTTTATATTGCCTTTACATTCTTCAAAGCGCCACACATTTTACATGAGATTCCGATAATGTTAAATCTTTGCTATAACATGTGTATTAACATTGAGATATATCGGTTTAGTATATCGAACCCGGTGCAACGCGTGAGTCCTAAACCCTAGTTATCTTTTATTTTTTATTTTCTGTTATGCTTTTTAGTTATCTTTCGTAAACTATTTCATTTCAAATCAAAATATAAATGTTCCCACCTACACATCCATATGTTTACGTGACGATGCATCTTAAGCAACAGATAGACATCTATACATGCTTAGAATATGAGCTGACATCTATATAGATATGGACATTTGTTGATATTTGAAAGTTAAATGAACAAAATCAGATAAAAAATATCAAATGTGATATTTTGGGAATTTTTTTAAAGATGTTTTGATTCCCTAAAATGTGCAAATTAGATGTTGTCTTTGATGGTTTAGAGATAAGAACTATAATTGAATAAATAATACAAATAGCACTAAGCAATTCTCAGATTAATTGAATTTGTAAGGACAAACTGATTAAATGAAAAGCTATATATATAGCTAGAAACATAACAACATGATGAACTACTAAAAATGAAAAAAGTTGTTAATATCAACAGCTATATTATTCAAAATTGAAACTATTGCATGCATGCATGCATGGCTTAATGTTTGAAGTCTTCTTAATACCGTCCTCTTGCTTCAAACTTCTTTACTCCTAGCATATGTCGAATATACACAAACTTTTCACGTGTGACAACCTTGGTAAGCAAATCAGCAAATTGATCATCTGTTCCACAAAACTCTAGACTGATCACTTCTTTATTTACCAAATCACGAATAAAATGATATCTTAACTCTATATGCTTAGGATGACTATGCATAGTAAGGTTCTTTGACAAATTAATGGCTGACTTATTATCACAGTAAATAATTGTATGTCCTTTTTGATTATTCCCATATCTTTCTAAATTATCTTCAACCAAACTCCTTGACATGCAGCAGCCATGAAAGCTATATATTCTGCCTTAGAACTTGAGAGAGCAACATATGCCTACTTCTTGGAACTCCAAATGATTGTCGTATCACCAAGCATAAAAACACTAGCAGACACACTCTTTCGATCATCTGGATTGCTCGCCCAGTCACTATCCATGTAACCAACTAGCTTCACGTTACCACTTCTTTTGTACCAGATTCCAAATCTTATAAAGCTAGCCACATACCTCCAAATTCTCTTTACATTCCCCTAATGAATTTTTGAAGGACTTTGCATGAATCTTGACACTAAGCTGACTGACTAAGCTAAGTCAAGTCGAGTGTGTGTAAGATGTATGAGACCTCCAACCAGACTTCTATAGATTGTCTCATCAATCTTATCAGCACCCTCACTGGAAAGAAGTTTCTCACACGTGTTCATAGGAGTATTCTCCGCCCTGCAATTTAACATATCAAACTTATTCAACAGATTCTTCGCATAAAGTTCTTGTGACACAAAAACTCCATCCTTTGTCTGAGTAATCTCTAGTCCCAAGAAAAAACATAACAACCCCATATCAGACATTTGAAACTGACTTTGCATCCCAACCTTAAAGTATTTGATCAGGTCCTCACTTGCATCGGTGCATATGATATCATCAACAAAAAGCCATACATAAATTATACCTTTATCATGGGTATCCTTTACATACAAATTAGGTTCATTATAGCTTCAAACATCCCCATGACTGGTGAAGTATCCATCAATCTTTGAGTATCAGGCTCTGGGAGCCTGTTTCAGGCCATAGAGAGCCTTTTTTAATCTGTAAACTTTATGTTCTTGACCGCTCACCATAAATCCTTCGGGTTGAATAACATATATTTCTTCCTCTAGCTCTCCATTAAGAAAAGTAGTATTGACATCTAATTGATGAAGCTCCCATCCTCAACTAGCAGCAACTGCCAACACCATTCTAATTGTATCGAACCTAGCTACTGGGGCGAAGGTCTTATTATAATCAATTTCAGGAACTTGTGAATGCCCTTTAGCAACAAACATGGCCTTGTATCTTAGAATCTTACCGTCAGATCCTACCTTAGTCTTGTAGGTCCATTTTAAGCCAACCACGTTCTTCCCATTTGGCAAGTTGACCAGATCCCATGTCAGATCCTACCTTAGTCTTGTAGATCCCATGTTTGATTATTACGCTCGTTTATATAGATTTTAGGATACACGTTCGAATCCGGGTAATTAGGAACGGATTTTGAATAAATCCTTGACTTATTCGACGATTTGAAGGTTTTTATCGATCCATGATGTTCGGTTGTTGACTAAAGTTTAAATTTTTACTGATTTCGTGCGTTGATTCGGTCGATTTGAACAAATGGGTCGAGATGGGTCATTGGTTGGTTCATGGGTGATCCATGGGTGAAAGAGATGAGAACTATGGGAACTTGACACAATTAGTCCCTCCATATTTCCTTCTATTTTAACTTTTCAGCTTAGACAATAATAGCCCTTACAAGTTCTCAAAAACCTTTTATAAAATTTTATTAAATTTATAAACTTTATAAAATCACCACATTTTTCTAAATTAATTATTTATTCATTTTAATAATATTAATAATAGTATTAATTTTTATTGTTGTAAAAATAAAAATAAATAAAAAAAATTATATATATATTTATAAGACTTTCCTTTATAAATCTTAAACACTTGAGATTTTTTATTTATATTGTTATTATTGATATTATTGGTAATATCATTATTAATTCAATAATAGTAATGATAGATAGATAAAAATTTCCCATTTAAAATCTTGAAATTACAAAAATTCGAAATGTTACAGTCTCCCCTACTTTTAGGAATTTCGTCCCGAAATTAAGAAGAAACTATAGAAAACAAATGTGGGTACTTCAACTTCATTTGGTCTTCGCGTTCCCAAGTGAACTCGTGACCATGTTTCGATTCCCAACGAACTTTAACAATCGGAATTCGGCTTCGCTTGAGTTGTTTGACATGACGATCCATGATTTCTACCGGTTTCTCAATAATGTTCATCGACTTGTCAATGCGAACGTCATCGAGAGGCACGTGTAGAGTATCATCGACTAAGCACTTCTTCAAATTAGACACGTGAAAGGTCGGATGAATGTTGCTAAGCTCTTGTGGTAGATCGAGCTTGTAGGCTACCTTCCCAATTCTTTCAAGAACTTTAAAAGGACCCACATAGCGAGGAGCAAGCTTTCCCTTTTTACCAAATCGTATAACTCCTTTCCAAGGTGAAACCTTAAGAAGTACCATATCACCGACTTGGAATTCCAAAGGTTTACGACGTTTATCGGCATAACTCTTTTGTCGACTTCGAGCAGCTAACAAGTTGTCACGAATTATATGAATCTTGTCGGTCGTTTCTTGGATTAGTTCGGGACCGATGATTTGACTTTCACCAATCTCGTTCCAAGCAATAGGCGATCGACATTTACGGCCATAGAGAGCTTCGAAAGGCGCCATGCCGATACTTGCATGATAACTATTGTTATACGAGAACTCGACAAGCGGTAAATGATTATCCCAATTTCCACCAAAATCAATGGCACAAGCTCTAAGCATGTCTTCAAGAGTTTGAATCGTTCGCTCGGTTTGACCATCCGTTTGAGGATGATAAGCCGTGCTAAGATCCAATCGAGTACCAAACGATTCATGTAAAGATTCCCAAAAACGAGCAGTGAATCGAGCATCACGATCAAATATGATGCTAAGAGGTACACCATGTCGGCTTACGATCTCATCAACATAGATACGAGCTAACTTTCGCACGGGAAAGTTCTCGCGAATCGGTAAGAAATGAGCTGATTTAGTCAAACGATCAATGATCACCCATATAGTATCATGACCACTAGAAGTTCTTGGGAGTTTAGTGATGAAGTCCATAGAAATGTTTTCCCATTTCCACATGGGGATTTCAGGTTGAACAAGAAATCCCGAAGGTCTTTGGTGCTCGGCTTTGACTTTAGAACAAGTCAAACATTTAGTAACATACTCGGCAATGTCTTTCTTCATGCCGGGCCACCAATAAAGAACTCGAATATCTTGATACATCTTGTCCGCTCCAGGATGTATGGAATAACGAGACTTATGTGCCTCGTTCATGATGGTCATTCGAAGATCATTTCGATTAGGAATCCAAATACGATTTAAGAAATAGAGTAACCCATCATACTTGATTTCTAGTTGCATTTCGGCACCACAAGACATTTCATCCTGCAATTTGCCTTGATTCAAAGAGATTTGTTGAGCCTCATAGATGTGGTTATGAAGATTTGATTGGATCCGAATACTATGCACTTGTGTATGGCTCTTTCGACTAAGTGCATCGGCTACAACGTTGGCTTTACCGGGATGATAACGAATCTCGCAATCGTAATCGTTTAGAAGTTCGACCCAACGTCGTTGCCTCATGTTAAGTTCTTTTTGATGAGGAATATGTTGAAGGCTCTTGTGATCAGTGAAGACCACACACTTTGTGCCATAAAGATAATGCCTCCAAATCTTTAAGGCAAATACAACTGCGCCGAGTTCGAGATCGTGAGTGGTGTAATTCTTTTCGTGAACCTTCAATTGTCTCGATGCGTAAGCAATAACCTTTCCTCGTTGCATGAGAACACAACCGAGTCCTTGATTAGATGCATCACAATAAACAACGAAGTCATCGTTTCCATCAGGAAGAGTCAAGATAGGAGCATCACAAAGCTTTTGCTTTAGCGTTTGGAATGCTTCTTCTTGTTTTGGTCCCCATTCATAAGGCTTGTCCTTATGAGTCAAGGCGGTGAGTGGAACATCAATCTTTGAGAAATTAGCGATAAAACGTCGATAGTAACCGGCAAGACCGAGAAAAGAACGAATCTCGGTTGGAGTCTTTGGTGTACTCCAATTCTTAACGGCTTCAATCTTCGTCGGATCTACATGAACACCTTTTTCATTGACAATATGTCCTAAGAATTGAACTTCCTTAAGCCAAAATTCACATTTAGAGAATTTGGCGTACAGTTGTTCTGTTCTTAAGAGCTCCAAAACCAACTTAAGGTGTTTTTCATGTTCAGATTTGCTTTTAGAGTAGATCAAGATATCGTCAATGAATACGATCACGAATTTGTCCAAATACGGTCTACATACTCGGTTCATAAGATCCATGAAAACCGCAGGTGCATTGGTTAGCCCAAAAGGCATAACCACAAACTCGTAGTGACCATATCTAGTTCGAAAAGCAGTCTTTGGGATGTCATCTTCATGAACACGAAGTTGATGATAACCGGAGCGAAGGTCGATCTTTGAAAACCAAACGGATCCTTGAAGTTGATCAAATAAGTCATCGATTCGAGGCAATGGGTACCGGTTCTTGATAGTGAGTTTGTTGAGTTCACGATAGTCAATGCACATTCGGAATGACCCATCCTTCTTTTTAACGAAAAGGACCGGTGCACCCCAAGGTGAATGACTTGGACGAATGAAACCCTTATCGGATAACTCTTGGAGTTGACTAGCAAGTTCTTGCATTTCAGAAGGTGCAAGATGATAAGGAGACTTTGCAATTGGATTAGCACCGGGTACTAAGTCGATTCGAAACTCGACTTGTCGTACGGGTGGAATTCCCGGGAGATCATCGGGAAATACTTCAGGATAGTCGCGAATGATCGGAATGTCTTGAATACTTTTGTCCTTGACTTTCTTCTCCACAACATGGGCTAGAAAGGCTACATACTTCTTTCGTAAATACTTGTGAGCTTTCGTGCATGACATGAGTTTAAGACCGCTACAAGGCGTCTCTCCAAAGATTCTCAGAGTTTCACCCGACGGTAGTGGAATACGTATGAACTTCTCGAAGCAAACAATCTCGGCTCGATGAGTGGCTAACCAATCCATGCCAATTATAACATCAAAGCTACCAAGAGGCATGGGTATAAGATTGATAGGGAAAACGTGATCCATAAGGTTCACCGTAGATCCTAATATAATAGTATCAATGTCTATCGCGTTACCGTCAGCCACTTCCACATTATAAGGTTTGTCTAATCTAGTTCGTGTTCTACCAAGTAAAGGCTCAAATTGACTAGACACAAAACTCCTATCAGCACCAGAATCAAATAACACAGAAGCATAGCAGTCATTAATCAAGAAAGTACCGTTCACCACATCTTGGTTAGCTTGGGCTGTTTGTGCATTAAGCTGGAAAGTACGTGCCCGTGTAACCCTCTGTTCGTTGCCCACAAGCCTTGGGCATTTGTTCCTAAGGTGATTGGGGTCGCCACATTCATAGCAGGCCCTTCCATTGGTTATAGCGGGAACCGGTGCAGCTGGTTGTTGGTTAACTGGTGGAGCTGGTTGACCTTGCTGCAAGTTTTGTCCATTCCGACAGTAATTTGCAAGGTGACCGTATTTCCCACAAACAGTGCATACCCTGCATTGTCGGTTTGATGCATGATGGTACCTACAAGTAGAGCACAAAGGTTGAGCCCCCACATAGGTTCTATTATTTGGGTTTGGTGGAGCTTGTTGGTTGATAGGGGTAGCAGGGATAGCAGGGGTTACTACCACAAAGGTTTTAGCCTTCCTCTTACGGTTAATGGACTTTGAAGCATTAGACGATTCAGGTTTAACCTCCTTAGAAGGTTCATCAGTAGTGGACTTGGCTTCCACTTTCTTGGCTCCCTTTCTAGTTAAAGTACCTGCCCTAACATGGTTGTCAGTTAGGGTTGCAGCCAATCGAATTGCATCTTCCAAGGTAGTCGGGTTGCTCCCATAACAGGTATCTTGGATTTGCATGGGTAGGCCACTAATATACTTCTCAATAGCACGAGAAAGTGGGGTAACCATGTGGGGCACCAACAGACTAAGTTCGTGATGACGGTTCGTGTAAGCCATATTTTCACCACTATCCTGTTTAAGATTCCAAAATTCCGACTCCAATTTCATCATTTCGTTGCGATGGCAAAATTCCTCTGTCATTAGTCGTTTGACCTCATCCCAAGTTAACGCCATAGCAGTTTCTGCACCCTTAGTTCGTTTCATGGTATTCCACCAAGTGAGTGCCCTTTTTTGAAAGACACTAGTGGCATAACGAACCTTAAGGTTCTCAGGGCAGTTCGAATGGAGGAAGGTACTCTCCATGCTTTCGAACCACTGAAGCAGTCCAGTGGCCCCTTCAGATCCAAGGAACTTGGCAGGGTGGCAAGAATTGAAATGCTTGAAGGTGCAAGTTTGGTTTGCACCCTCACCATTTCGGTTGTTGTTTTGAACCCCATTAGCTTGATTGAGCTGGGTCACAAGGCCAGGCAGGACTGTGGCCATTTGCTGAGTAATGACAGCAGCCAATTCTTGCATGATAGGGTTATTGAGGTTGGTGGTGTTATTAGCATTGTTGTTGTTGGTTTCATTGCCACTGTTGTTAGCATTTGTGTTGTTGGCATCATTGCGACGAGGAGGCATGATTCTACAAGAGTTCAAAATGAAAAAGGATCAAAAATAACTCAAGGAGTTCAAAAATAAGATATTGATAGTTCAAATCAGAGTTCAAGCACAAATCAATATAGATTGCATTCCCTAAGGAACACTTTTGACATATCAAAGTGTTTAAGTCCAAATTAACTTTTAGAAAGACATACTTTAGCCTATAGGTTCATACTCACTCCAAGGGTTCCCAGGAAAGTATAACAGGTCCATCGGTTGATTTGGATTTATACGAAATACTTTCCTAGCCAGAACTCCCCAAAGTACAGGCATTCCCCCTTCCAGATTGTATGTGTTTCCTACTTGTTAATATGAACATAAAGACTATTGACGGGAGTCAAAGATTTAATTAGACTTATAAGTCTAAGAGTGGTCTTCATAATGACGATCCTCTTGCAAGACGTAAGAAAGGGGTCAAGAAGTTTAGAACTCTAAAGTCTAGTGTGTGCATGTTAGGCATCCTAAACTAGGTTCAAATAATTGACCTATCAATTAACTAGTCAAGTAGTACAAGTAGTCACATAATCAAGTTTGACCTATCATGGCAACTATGTAGTTCAAACTTAAGGTTCATGGCCTAGTACTTACAACTATAAGGTTCAACTTAGAGTTCATGGTAACTACTTAGTTCAACTAAGTCATTCTATGGTTATAGTCTAGGTCATTCATTTTATAACCTAATTCTCTATAACCCAGGCTTTGATACCAATCTGTAACACCCCGACCAATGGCGGAATCATCGGAGCGTACACGAAGTGTAGATTGTTCAAAAGCACAGGGTGTTTATTGTAATAAGTTCAAACCATTTGTTGTCATAAATTCAAACTTAACATTAAAACATCCATTACATAATAAAAGGAAATACTAAATCAAACAATCAAATTCTAAACATAACAATAAAACTAAATCCAATCTCTTTGCATTCCTAAGTAGCATTTCCACCTGAAACATGTTTAAATAAAAAGGTCAACTAATAAGTTGGTGAGCTTCACAGGTTTAAGCACACACACCAAAATAGTTGAATAAATGTTTATAAATGTTATAAGTAATATGTGTAACCAAGCAATATGAACATACAATATTGAATTAGTAAATAAAGCAGATCAACTAATGTTAACAGAATAATGTTTGACCATGGTAAGCATCGCAATGCTTGAACTAGTAACTATCACTGCGGGCTTCCCCCGAAGGGTAAATCAAACACAGTGGAATGGCCGGTCAATAGATCTATCATAGTCACTAGGGGTGATCAATGCTAAATGTTAACTAAAGTTCAACATGTATAATGTCATAAACTTGTTTCACATAAATTGTTTAAAAGATTTGATAACATGTTTCACCCCAAATAATAAAAGCATAAAAAGGGGCTATGAAGACTCACCTTGTGTGATGAGCTAGTCGTTGCAATTAAATGACAAATATGTAGTCCAAATAATATCCAACACGATTTAGCTTAACCTATAATTCAATCGTACACAACTAATGTAACTATGACTTTGCATAAAATTTAATAATGTATTTGTGTTCCATATGTTTATAACCAAATCCATAAATATAATTTTATATAAATTGTTTCAAGTCATGTTATTGTTTAAAATTTAAAATATTTATTAATGTTGAAAAATACTATCAAAATAATAATAATTATATTAATAATGATAATAGTGATAAAAGTAATAATACTAGTAATACCAATGTTAAAAATAATACTAGTAATAATAATAATAATAATAATATTAAGAATAATGATATTTTTAATAACATCAATAATAATTATAATAATAATAATATTTGTATTGATACTAATAATTATAATAATAATAAAAATAATATAATTTTGTTAACACTATGATCATAATAATATAAATATTAATGTTCACAATAACAATTATACTATTAATAATATTAGTAATATTAATATCTTTGATAATGGTAATAATAATAATATTAACTATAATAACCATAATAAGATATTAATTTATAATATTAACTAAAATAATTACACTAATTATATATTTTCAAGGAAATAAGTAATTAAATAAATAATACATAAACTAAATATAACTTTTTTTTTATATATATTTAATTAAAGAAATAAATTAATAATTAATTTAAATACATTAATTTAACTGAATAATATTTTTTTTTATTAAATTAATAGTTTTTAAGTTTATAAAAATTTAGGTGAAATCAGATTTTAAAAATAATGAGTAATTTAAAAGTTATAAAAAAAATGGTTGAATAGCCTAAAAACCCGACCCAGCCCCGGCTCGAACCCGTGACCATGAGTCCGGAAGCCACACGCATTACCAGCTGATCTAGGCTCTTGGCCGCGTTAATGATCCATCTGACTTGGTTTTAACATAAGGTTCTAATGCTTCCCCAATTCAGTTTATACATAACGAACCCTAGCCCCCAACTCCTGTCGAATTCGATCGATTACTAACCCGATGGAGTGTAAGACCATAGGGCTTTTGTTCTAAACACAAAAACGAATCTAAAGATGTATAGAACACTTACAACTGTTGTTGTTTGACCTGGTTTCGAGCTCACGTACAGATTCGTTCGACCGGAAGCTTTTATGGGCTTGATTCGCGATCTGAGAGGCTTCTGAATGGATTCCGATGGCACAGACTTTTTCGTCGATGTTAAGAGAAGGTGTGGGTATGATTAATTTGATTATTACGCTCGTTTATATAGATTTTAGGATACACGTTCGAATCCGGGTAATTAGGAACGAATTTTGAATAAATCCTTGACTTATTCGACGATTTGAAGGTTTTTATCGATCCATGATGTTCGGTTGTTGACTAAAGTTTAAATTTTTACTGATTTCGTGCGTTGATTCGGTCGATTTGAACAAATGGGTCGAGATGGGTCATTGGTTGGTTCATGGGTGATCCATGGGTGAAAGAGATGAGAACTATGGGAACTTGACACAATTAGTCCCTCCATATTTCCTTCTATTTTAACTTTTCAGCTTAGACAATAATAGCCCTTACAAGTTCTCAAAAACCTTTTATAAAATTTTATAAAATTTTATTAAATTTATAAACTTTATAAAATCACCACATTTTTCTAAATTAATTATTTATTTATTTTAATAATATTAATAATAGTATTAATTTTTATTGTTGTAAAAATAAAAATAAATAAAAAAATTATATATATATATTTATAAGACTTTCCTTTATAAATCTTAAACACTTGAGATTTTTTATTTATATTGTTATTATTGATATTATTGGTAATATCATTATTAATTCAATAATAGTAATGATAGATAGATAAAAATTTCCCATTTAAAATCTTGAAATTACAAAAATTCGAAATGTTACACTTTGTCACTCATGTTTACTTGAGGCTTCAGAAAAGGTTAGTGGATCGGATATATTGAGAGCAAAGAAATGGGTTTCTTCATCTAAGAGGCCTTCTCCGGTGTGATGTCACACCCTGACCAATGTCGGAATACATCGGGGCACGAGTTCGATTGTTCATAAGCTCATGGTGCTATTAATACATTTCAATATTTAATGCATCAATATTTAAAATTGAATTACAATATTCATTAAATCACAATATTTGTTATGTAAATTCAAAGCCAAAACATTACAATTGAATAACTATACATTGTTTAAAAATTTACTAAGTCCACTAAACTTTCCTATGTCTTCACATGCCTTATTTAGCTTGTTACACATGCTAAATAAGAGTTTGTCAACTATTTGCAAAGTAAGTGAGATCACACACATAGTTTGAATATTACATATAAAAAGGATGCAAACAATAACCTAACTAGAATATGTGTCTTAAGCATAACATGAATACGACTTTGAATAAATAGAATGAATAATGAATAATCATAGCTTGTGTCCAAACAAGTATCCTTATAATATGTTAATTAAAGTAAGGTCATACTATAAATTAACAGTCGGAATTCAATAAGTTAGCTAAATGTATTTTTCATATTTTCCACACAATGGCAAAAACCAATGCAAAGATGGTAAATTGTTTTGAATTACAAGAAAACATATTTGCAAATGATTTTTCCATTACATAAACACTCACAAGATAACCGAAAGAAGTTACGAGACCAATCAACCATATGCTCTATATGTCATGAAAATGAGGTTACCATCACTTAAAGGAACACTTAATTAAGAGATACAAAACTGTTATAGTACATAAAACTATGTATAACCACACATTTTATTTTTCTTTATTTATTAAAATTTATATTGTTATCAAGTTTGTGCAATTATTTCTTTAAATCCTATTCTCAACAATTCATTAATTCTCATTTGATGATGTCCTGTTATCAACTATGTGACTATGTGTATATTTATTCAAGAAGAAGGGTGCCCATATGGTATGAAGGGAAACATAATATACTAACATAGTGTTACAAACATTTATAAATCATATAATCACGCAATAATATTTTATCATTTAACATGTTAGTACTTTTGTTAATTTAAAAAAAATAGTATTACCATAATCAAGTTAAATTAAATAAAATTTATTTCTTTTAGTGTAATTTTAAAAAGATATATCAACTTATGATGGCAATTTAAAATTGTGGTGTTTATTATTATTATTATTATTATTATTATTATTATTTAATATTAAATGTTATTTTTGACCTAATATCGAAATAATCAAACGTCTAACTTTTGAAGATTATATTATATCTATACTATATTATAATAGATATTAGAATGATAGAATAGTCATTTGACTAAGAAATTAAGAGTTTTATAACTCATATAACATGAAGTATAACTTACAAAGTTTTAAAAACATAAACTAAAGCTCTTTTTTTTTGTTTTACATTTTAGCTTTTCTCACATTGATACCTTTAAAAAATAAAATGTCGTAGAATTATTATAAAAGAAATCATCTCAAATCAAATAGAAACTTCTTGATCCTTTTGTCACATACAAGGCCGGCTTTAATATGTAAAAAAAAGTTCTACCTTAGAGCCGCCAAAATCTAGGGGGTCTCAAGTTTTTTGGGCTTTTTTTTGAACAAGCGTATTATACTACTCATACTTCTAAACTACACCATAATATTCCTCTCTTTACTTAGATTTGAACCCAAAACATCCTTTCTAATTAAGAGGCAATCCTCAAATTTTTTGGCCTTTTTTTTTGAACAAACGTATTATACTACTCATACTTCTAAACTACACCCTAATATTTGTAATTAATCTACATATTTTGTTTGTGATTTATGTTTTTTGTATCTTTATTCTTCATATTTTTCACCCCGCTTTGGGTTACCAAAAAACTTGAGCCGACCCTGATCACATTTTCATATTATGTTTTGGCATTTTAAATTGTGACTTTTATCAAAATACTTATTTAAATTAAATATTAAAAGAGTTAATTTAATGAAACGTGAGCTGATTTAAATTTTTTACGAGCCAAAATTGGCAACCTAAATGTTTTGTTTTCCGTCACATCGCGCATGCATCTCACTTTTATTAAAAAATATGACTAGAACTTTTAAAATCTATATGAAAAGATCTTTTTGATTTCTTTATATGCATTATAATACAATATAAATAGTTAAAAACAATTATTAAAATATTATTAAGCATACATAAAATTTTAGAGGATTTGCACAATTCTTTATGCAGGAAGGACTAGGCTATTTTATGATCTAATATACGTATCCTTGCACTATATATTTATGCAAGATTTCCATATTTTTTTTTTAAAAAAAAGCCCATATTTAGACCACAAAACTTTAACCAATTAGCTATGTTGACCATGTTTTGTTATAGAAATTTTCAAAGTCTCTTGATAGTTGGGGGGTGATTCAACACTAATGGAGTAATGGTGGTGAACATAGAGATTCAAATGTTTGTTGTTTGACTATGAACAAGAGAGCCATAATAAGAAAACATTGTGGGTTGGTAGAGGTGACAGATATTGGTTGATTCACCTTCACATCCTACCCTTTTGTTTTGATGTTATCTAGTGTAGTTGTTTACCAAGAAATGTTTATGCATATTTTTTATTTTATATATTATTATTTATTTATTTATTTATTTTTTTTTTGTATACAAGACTTGTGAATTAAAAAGAGGGTCTTATTCCTTTTTTTTTTTTTTGAATATGGGTAAGCACGAGGTTTAGCCAAGGATTTCATGCTCTTTATTGTTGAATAATGTAAATCACATGATAAATAATAAGATATTACTTGGCAGAAAATAAACAATATACCATTATCATGAATGCAATCATCTTGTATAGTTGTGTAACAATATAAAAAAGGTCACTCATATAATTATACATATATCTATTTTTTTATTAGATTTGTTAGTTGTGTTTATTTGTAATGTATTTTGTTTTTACAAGAAAACACAAATCTAGTACAAAAAATAAAAATCTTCAAGTTTTTAAGTAAAATGTTTTTAGTGAATTCAACCACATAATATCATATGTATCAAAAGAAATGTGATATGGCGATAAAAATATGTGAAAGAAAATGTGTTTTATCAAAATGTCTTGAGGATTTAAATTTCTAAAAGTGACAGCGTTGTAAAAAACGTTAAACGCTAATCAAGCGGTAGGATATATAATGAGATTTAATCGGGATTAATCGGAACAAATAATTAAATATGATTATTCAAAATTACATATATATATATATAATCAAAATTTCTATATAATTTTTAACAAAATGTTCAGTTTTATACACATATATATAAACTCACCGGAATTTTATATTTTCGCCGGGATTTTAAAAAGTCGTTAGAAACCAAACCCGTTCAAAGGTCTTTAAATTTGAAAAGTTGCCAAAAATTTGGCCGGAATCCTGCCGATTTGGCCGCATAGACCTGATTAAGTCCGCCAAGGCCCAATTTTATTTCAGCCGATTAGCCAAGATTGAAGCAGCGGACGATAACCTAGCGCCTAAATGCCGATTAACCGGTCGCTTAGGCCGATTTCACAATACTAAAAAAGTAAAAAGTGGTGTAATCTAACAGTAGGAAATAAAAAGTGTAAATTCACTGTTATTGTGTGTGTATGTGTAAGAGAGAGACTTCATTGTTGTCTCTCTATTCTACTCGTGTGTCAATCTCTCTTTTTCCATGTTTAGAATAGTTTACGTTCTTTACTTTTTTCTTCAAATTTATGCGTTCTATTATATTACATGCGATGATCACTAAAATTGATTAAAAAAAAGTGAAAATATGGGAACTAAATCAATAAATAGTGGCAGGGTGGCAGAAATTTAGGACACTCGCCATTTTTTTTTCTTATCACTATATCTTGGGTTAAATATTCAGGTTGGTGATTCAGGTTAGGTCGAGCAAAACAATTAAAACTATATGTATCTAATTTTTTGACACTTATTCAGATGATTGTTCATGCACATAAAAAAAGTAGTTAGTTTTTAACAAACAAAGACTGAAATATTTATCATGATGTATTAGAAAATGTGAATACATGAAAGGAGAATTACAACCTATCCCAACAAAAAGGTGAATATCTAAATATTTATCTTTGCTCTTATATTTTAAAACACCATTCTACTTATGCACGTATTTTTAATGTTCAAAGCTCGTAGGGTATGCATAAATTCGAGCAAAAACGGTTATTGTAATTTTGTTTGTTTACAAAAAAATCTAGGGCTTTAAAAATTTTGGAAGCGAAATATAATACATTTTAATTTTTATAGGCAGAGGCGAAATCAATATCTATAAAAAAGTTTAACTTGTCAACCGAAAATTAACACTACTGAAGGAAAAAAAGAGGTCAACCGCTCCCCTATGATGGTTGCCCCTAACAAAGCTTCGCCACTACCAGTAAACAATCTCAATAACAAGCTACCTGAAATAAATTCATTCACAAAAATAATAATAAATTCTACTAAAATATTTTTATCCCAAAATTAAGATTCACGTTTCTTGTAGGCTGTCCAAAGTATAATGGCCAAGTCTACCAGTACGATACAGATTAATAAGCTTGCCAGCAACTATGTTATTAGCAGCTTCAAATGAATCTGAATTTACATTGAAAACTTTTCTAAGTGTTGTGAATTGAGCTTCTATCAGCTGTACCATATCCTTTTCGTCGTCCAGGTTGCCTTTAAAGGCCGAGATATCCTTAAATAAAGCTTGACGAACAGCCCGAACGACTACATCCTACATCAAAGTATCAGGAGTCTCAGTTGCAACAAGAAAAAGATCACAAAATTCGACTTGAAGAATTTATGATGTTTTTTATCTGATGCATAATTAAATGAAAATTTTAGTTATTAGTAAATAATTACTCTGGCAAAAGTAAAATTACACTAATTTTAACGTTATTTTTTGTGAAAATAACGTGAAAAGCGTTGGGATGATTAACTTGCCTTTCTATCCTAACTGGGATAGGGGTAAGGTTTGTCTCCATCCTTCCCTCCCAGACCCTATTGAAGAGTGAGAATATATTTAGTAAGTTTGTTTGTTTTGCCTCTAAGCACTTGAATGTCACATGTCCAATGCAGGCTGCATGTTTTACCAAGTCCACTAGTCTATACCTTATAAAGGGTATGGTGTCAATCGTGTCACGTTGGTGGGTTAGTGGTTTAAATTATTCAACCTTACCATGACCCATATATTTATCTACCCTAACCCAAACATGCTTAAAAGCATGTAATTTGTTTACAACCCGTTTAACTCATTTATCTAAACATGTCAAACGGGTTGACAGGTAACAATCAAGTTTTAGACATGTTAATCTGGATGATGGGCTGTAAAACATGAATTATATATGTCGTAAACAGGTTGGCGTGTTTAATTAAACATGACTTGATTATCAAACAGATCAGATATGACAAATCAAAAAGTTTTGTGGTCTTGTAAGAGATTGCTACACCTGCTAGCTTAGCAGGGTATCACTGAGGCAAGTTAGTTTTCTGGTGGCATGTTTTCACAGTTACCAAAAAAAAAACTAAAATTGCATACTAATGATGATGAACAACTTGATTGGCATATAATGGAATTACTATAAACTTCTATTTCGCACCTGCGTATGATCGTTCATGATTTGATTCACCTTCTTGTCTAACTCCAACTCTCCAGAAATTTTTTCCCATTTCTTGTATTCATGGCTGAGATTGAGTATAGAGAGGAAATATTGAGCAAGCTCTGACTGGTCAAACAGAGAGTCAGCAATAGCTCCTGCATCATCAATAACAAGCTTTAGAAGAAACTGCTCAATGGAGAAACATATAAGAATCTCACGAGTAAAACAGTACCGGTTAAAGCCAATTTGGAAGATCGTTCAATGTCAACAATTTTGGGAGGCAAAATTCCAGGGGTGTCCAAGATGTATATATTCGGGTGACTCGCGATCTGGAGTTCAAATGGTATAAAAAACCAGTCACCGTTCAAAACATACAATGTTGAAAAAACATGTACAGGATTATACCTTTAAACTGGTAATATTTTTTGTCTCCCCAGGATGTGGACTCACCGTGGCTTGTTTTAATTTGCCTTTTTCTTCAACACAAACATATCAAGTCTTAGTAACAATCATAATCTTAAGAAGCATGAGGCGATGAGGCGATGAGCTCATGATGACCGAGGCACAAGACAAGAGGTAGAGACGAGAGCTTCACTTACATGAGGTGTGGCTATATGTACAAATAAATGTTACGGATCGAAACCATTGCAAGGTGCAAGACTTGTCTCACATTGGTTGTATGGGCAAAATGATGTGGATTTTATAGGCCAAATAGGCTCTCTCACGCATTAATCTTTTGGGTTGAGTTCTCTCGTTTGGTCTGTAACATTAGAATCAGTGACGACTCGTAGTGGTGAATCAACTTGGAAGGAGCCAGCCTTGACCAACTTGGCTGTGACCAATGAGGACGTTGGCCCTTAAGGAGGGTTGATTGTTACAGATCAAAATCATTGCAAGGTATGAGACTTGTCCCACATTGGTTGGATGGGCAATTGCTGTGAGGTTTATGGACCAAATGGGCTCTCTCACCCATCAGACTAGTCTTTTGGGTTAAATTCTTCTGTCTGGTCTGTATTACAAAATAAGCTTTATGTATAACCAAAAGTTGAATCTCTCACATCTATCTTGCATATGAACCTTTTAATCAAATAAAAAGTTCATAATCTTCTCATCCTTTGGTCTTTTTCACAGGCTAAATTCCTCTCGCCTCATGGGCTTGGACTTTTATTCAATCTTGTCATGTGCCTCGCACCTCAGATGTGCTTTTCAAAACCAAGGAATAACCATAAACATACATTCTGCTACAAAACAGACCATTAAAACCATTAGGAAGCCCTTTAGTGACAGTTTTGGCAGTTGCAAAAGGCCTGTTTCTAGTAGTGTTGTGTGTAAGTTAAAGAAATTACCTACCTGCAGCAGTAATCCGTCCTATTTGATGCAAAGAATTTGCAAAAGCAGATTTCCCAACATTTGGAATTCCAACTATCATTACCGAAGTTGTGTGTGTGTTACTTAAATGTGCGTTCCTTCTCAAGTCTCGAACTTTAGCTTGAAGAAAGTTCAAAAACTACAAACGGATAAAAAATTTGCAGCATAAGAATTGTAAATCCAAGATTTACCTTAGTTGTATGGGACATTTATAACGGCACCTTAAGAATAAACTAGTTCCTGATTACCTCCTTAATATTGTCCTTGTTATGAGAATTAATAGCATAAGGTACGTAATTTTGCTCCTTAAAGTAAGCCATCCATTCCTATAATACATGGAAAACAAGAAACTTAATGTGAGTGGCTTCAAAATCTGATTTTAAAAAAAGTTTATCTGATTTTAAATTGTGAAAACTGAAGAGAATCTATCACCTTAGTGTTTGAGTTATTTGCAAGATCCATTTTGTTCAGTATGATTATTTTCTTAGAGGAAGATGGGAAGGATCTCAATTGTTCATATGCTGATGACACCGGAATCTAAAAAGAATACATAATATGAATACTTATTTGTGTATGGAAGCACAAAAGAGATCGGTAGTGATCTCACCAATAGGCCTGTAAACAAACCGAACCAACACAAACTGGGCTTGTTTGAGTACATTTGTTTAACTTGAATCAAACAACCTAACGAGAACAAACTCTCAAACAAACGGGCTTTCTTGTTTGTGCTCTTTATGTCGTTAGTTAATACTCTATACAGACACAAAGGGGCATAAAAAAACAAATGGGCACCAATTAAATGGAAACTGAATATCTAAATTACATTTTGAATACCATCAAAATGGTTTTAAAATAAATATCTGTGATAAATAAATTTCAATCAATAAGTAAAAGAAACAGATATAATCGAACAAACTTAAATGAGTGAATGAGGTATGTGCTCATGTTTTTTATTCAACTCAATAATCAAAACTTTTTGTTCATGTTCTTTCAACATAAACAAATGTTCTATTTAACAGTTCACCAAATGTTCGGTTCCAGTGGCTCGGAGCTTGACCAAAAGTCTAGGGTGCGAAATACAAATTTTAAGCAAAAATTACACCGCTTATCAAGAAATGTACACTACTACAAGAAAAAACAGGGGGCGGTCGCTCCCCCCGGTCCCTACAAAGCACCGCCTCTGTTCGGTTCATTTACAGCCTACTCGTCAAGAATCATTAAACCTACTCCAAGGAGAGCATGGGGAACAATTTGCAAAAAAGTTTGAGAAGCATAGAAAAGATGTTTGTTTGAGGCATTTTATCGAACAGTTGGTGCACATAAAGAAAGTGGATAGAAATTACCCTTGCGTCTCTGACTTCAAGAACAAAATCAACAAGCGGGATTCGCTGGAAAATGGCACGAGATGCAGCTCGCATGTGATGGTTGTACCACCAACTTGAAGATTTGCTTTCTGACACTTTCTTAATTGAATTACCCAATTTTTGAACAAAACTAGATGTTCCCGCCATTGTTGCGAAGCTTGAGTAACATATAATTCGTGAAAAAATAGCATAACATTTAATTATATCAAGCCAATCAAGCAGGCAGATAGACAGTTATTAGAAGCACAAAATTTGACAAAATACGAAGAAAAGAAATCAGATAGTAGGTTTTGTAATGATTGTCGGAGGGTGAACGGACTCGGTGGCGGACCGGCGGTAGGTGGCCGGTGGGTTAATCGGAGAAAAGAAGCGGGAAAATGACGGTTGTTTTGGAGAAGAGAGTATCAAAATGCAGTAACATTTCCAGCCAAAATATTTAGTTATTTCATTAACGTTGAAATATAAAATCAACCAAGTGCTCTCGTGAACACTGACGCTGTGTTCCAGAGTTCCCTAACGAAAAAAGAAAGAGAGGAAAAGAAAAAAAAAGAAAACGAAAAGAAAGTAAAATTTTCATATAATGTTTTCTGAGTGTAGAGAGAAGAAGAGAAATTAAAAAAATAATATGTTTTCAAGTTGAAAGGAAAAAAAGAAAAGTGATAATTTGACAATTATATCCTTTAGTGTTTGTTGCTTTCCAATGATGATGATGATGATATTATGTGTGTATGTTCTTCTTGAATTCGTTTTATTTTTGATGATCGTTTTCTTTCAGTTTTTAGGTTATACATATACAATTTGATCTTTTAACAAGGAAACGAATTGTGCGAGTTATCGATTCTTCTTTTCCTAGACTTTTCTTTTTGAATAATTCAAAGAATATTTCTTGCAATAGTCGATTGAATATTTTTGTTTGATTTTTCTGTAATGGTTTATGGGTATTGTTATCTGATATTGGATCAACTAGACTCTAATAATAAATTTTGCAAAATAAATTATATCCTCTTTGGTTGGGTTAAGCTTTGCTTGGGATTCTGAAAGTTATAAGATTTTGCATTATTTTCATAGAATACGTTTAATTTACAATTGAAGTTTAAAATGCTTCGTTTAACTATCAAACAGTTTAGATTAATAATAATGGATTAAAGTGTTTGATAGAATTAAGAAAGACTTTAGCAAATAGTTGAAATAGTGACATAGTTCATGAGAAATTACATAATGCAATCGATATATTATGCTACTAAATATGAAACTATATATAAGTTATGATACTAAATATGAAAAAAACTATTTAATTGTAAAAACTTATAAATAAACTACTCCTCCAAGATTCATTACCTAAAAAGAAACATCCCAAAAAACCAAAAAAACATGCATGTTTGTTCGAAATTACCAGGAAAAAAAGAACTACAATTAATAAGGCATAAAATTTTTCTTTTTACCCTCTCTTGAACTTGCTTAACTACTTGAACTCATCATATCTTTCAATACTTCCATACGTATCTAAAGAGGACAAGTAAACGATGTTCTTGCTTTTCCTTGAATAGTTGCCAAAAAATTTAAAGTCCTTGGTACTTCATGGGATTCCAAACCCATGAGCTCTAATTCCTTATAAATTTCCTCACCAGTATACTCTTGATGATAAACTCTCTCCAATATTTTATTACCTTCTACAATAGCATTAGCCACATTAGCAATGCTAGTTATTAGCATTGAGTTTACCGCTTCATCATCTTCAAGCTTTCTTTTTTTTTTTTTTACTTTTATATTTCTTTGCATTTGAAGACTCCAAAGGATGAAAAGTCATAGAATCTAATACTTGAATATCATCATCATTATTGTATTCATTCTCTAGGGTTGCTTCATTGGCAGCTAATAAGTCATCCAATTCTTTAATTGTTTCCACTTTAATGTTGTCATTCTTCTGCAATTGAGCATTTCTTTCTTTAGCGGTTTCAGCATATGCACCACATGTCCTGTCTTTTGCAAATAGTTCTAATATTTCATAATAGTTTGATACTTTTTTTTTGTCTTTAACATTACCACGTCAGGCTTTGACTGTTTGACAAAAGAAAAATAATTAATAAGTATACACATAACATAAATATGTAATAAAATAACTAAAACACTTACATCTATTAACTTATCCCATACTTCATCTTCTGCTTCAATTAGTTGAGTGTTGGAATTCCATGAAAATCCACTCAACGAAGTCCCCTGAAACATATCGTACCATTGAGAAAAATGTTTTTTCAATGTTTTTAAACGATTCTTCAAATGATTTTTAGTAAAATTCATCTGAAGCTTTGTATTCAATTCCTCAATCATGTTACTATACGCTTGTGAAGTAAATGTTCCATTAACCCTGTTACCCTTATCCTTTTCCGTTATCATCGCTTGAACGAATATCTCATCCATGAAATCTGTCCACTTTAATGGTTCCTTTTTACCTGCATTTCCAATTACTTCTTGTTTTCTCATATTGAGATTCTACATGAGAAAATTAATAAAACAAACACACATTGTGAGAATAATTAAACACATAACTAGTAAATGTAATAAGTATGTTAAATGCAAATATTAGATAACATAAATAACTTTAAATACGAATCATCATTATATTGTCAAAATGAAATAGTATAATATACGATTCTATAATTATTTTGACATATCTATTTCATTGTTTGGATACATCAAATAAGTAGTCCACATTTCATGTGTGTCTGCTGTATTATGATGATCTTCTTCATGCGTTGCATTTAAGACCTCATGCATGACCTCATTTTCAAGATCTTTGTCACGATCTTCCTCTAGTAAAAAGTTGTGCAAAATACAACATGCCAAAAAAATATCAGACTGTGTTTTACAAGAGTAAAATGGCTCTGTTGTACTTCTAATAATGGGAAACTTCTTCTTTAAGACACCAAATGCTCTTTCAATTGCATTACGTAATGATGCATGACGAAGGTTAAATAACTCCTTTGAATTCTCCAGGGCACGAGTAGAGTACTCTTTCAAATGATACCTAACACCCCTATATGGAGTCATTAGCGTAGTCGTATGAGGCAAACCCGCGTCTACTAAACAATATCTACCTGATTGAATTACTAGTTTGTCATCCCTAGTAAGTGCATTCTTTATTATTCTTGAATCCGATGCAATACCCTCCCAACCGGTTAAAACATATGTAAATTTTAAATCAAAAGTACAAGCAGCCAACACATTTATTGTCGGGTATCCCTTACAACCACGATATCTAGGGGCATCTTTATTAGCTACTTTGACACGAACATGTGTTCCATCAATTGCCCCTATACAATTCTTAAAAAAAGGAAAAAATCTCCTTTTTTCTTGAATTTCTTTTGGGACAATATCACCTTTAGGTTGTTGAATATATCGACTTTCTAAAGATATAATTGCTCGCAAAACTTTATGGAGGCACCGACTAGTTGTTGATCCAAAACGACGGTATATCCAAGATGCAAATCGATTTCTCAAATCATTACCTACTATATGTAAAAATCTTGCAACTTGCTCTTCAACAGACATGCGTTGAGTAGATCGAAGATTACCGTCACGTTTTAAGATGTTACATAATTTCATAAAAGCTTCCTGACTCATTCGGATAAGTTCACGACATTTACCACTATTTGAAAGGTCGTGTAACATCTTTTCTCGAACTACTCGTTGTTGTAAAATTTCATATCTAGTAGGAAAATTGCCATGGTTTTTTATTGACTGTCTATGTCTTGTAATTAAAGCAACCAATAGGCAAATCAAGTTAACTACTTGCAATTGTCTACCTCGCACAACATGAGCTATGTTCAAAATCTGATGATCCATTGTAACTTTATTTGCTGTTAAGAATTATTAATTGAGCAGTCAATTAGATGTGTTAGGATTAGCCACAAAAACATTTTAATCATTGATCAAATCTGAACTTGATAAAAGCATGCAACTGTTCGTCAAAAATGAAATTTTACATATTTATTTTTACTTACCTCATAAGGCATGCAATACTTTAAAATTACACACCTTTTATTACTGCAAACTGAGATTTATTACAAGGATTCAAACTGAGATTTCTTACAAGGATTTGATTCTTGAGTGAGTTGTTTTTTTTTGAACTCACAATTGGAATCTATTTATAGACAATATATGGGTGGATATCTTTGAATATGATTGGGACATATACCAACCAATTCGACAAACGACCTTAAACATGACATGGACACATACCAAACCTTTAGGAAAACAAACAAACGACTTTAAATCATACCAAACCTTTAGGCAAACAAACAAACGACTTTAAACACGGATCCCACCACGCTTTTGCTTTTGATGTGGACATCAGAGGCGGCTTTGTAAAATGTGCGCTGTATGTGGTCCTCCGGGTTCAAAGCACCATTTGTCATCATCACATAAGTGGAACCATTTATTCTTTTCTTGGTAATTATTTTGTGAATAATTGTACTTATTATCTTTTGCGTAGGCTTCTAGAATATGTACGTCATTTGTTGCATCAGCTTCTAGATTCCGGGCTTGGGTTTTGAACATTTGTTGAGTTTTATATCTGGACTCGGCCCAACTTGTTGCATAGGGTCTCAAGTTCAGTAAGCAGGCTTCTGGCCTGTTGATTTTGCTCACGGATTTCCGGCCAATGGTCTCCCCAGTAGTTATCTTTGCTGGACTTTGAAGAACAGACTTGGGCTTTGGAGTCCAGAACTGCTTGGAGACTTCGCATAGCTTTAACGACTTTGCTAGCGGTTTGTCGTTCAACTTGTCTTGCAACGTCACTGTATATTCTAGATTCATCAATGGAGATTGGAGTTCTGTTGGCCTTGATTTGATAGTTTCGATATAGTGCTCCTGGTTCGGTGAATTCAAATGCTCCATCAAATACTCTAGGCAATGGCGTGAAATCTGGGTTATTTGCTCTGAGCCATCCTTCTCGTTCTTTAATAGGGCATCTTCTTCCAATATCTCCTCTATCATAGTCAAACTTTTTGCTAGTATCTCCTTGTTCTGCTCGGTACATTCTGCAAAAAAGAAATTGATTAGTCTAGATAATGAGTCTGCGAGGACATTCTGTTTTCCGTTGATGTGCTCTATGTTTATCTTGACCCATGTTCCTGTTATGATGTCTGCAAACTTCAGCCATCTAACCCTGGATGCCTTATTACTATTAGTTTTGTTGTAAAAACTAATAATAGCTTGACAATCAGTCCTCAAGGTTACTTCCTTTTTATCAAGATAGCATATTTTCAATTTTTCCAGTGAATTGATGCATGCGTTGATTTCGGCATCAATTGTTGATTGTATTACTTTGAATTTCCCACTGGCATATGCACATACTTTTTCTTGTTGTTTTGGATCTTCATTCTTTTTCTTCCATTTACAGACTCCTCCCCATCCTTCCATACAACCATCGGTTTCTATGATAATATATGCATCTTCTGGAGGTATTTGCAGATCTGGCAGTGACTGAACTTCTTTCTTTATTCTCTTGACCAGTTCATAATCAGATGGTTTTAACCGCTTGTCACCATGTGGATTTGTTTTTTCGTACAGAGGACCAAGAAGTAAACTAAGCCTTGGAATGTAATTCCTTGCATAGTTTAGGATTCCTAAGAATGATCTTAGGCCTGCCTTTGTTTTTAATTTTTCTTCATCAAAGTCACATATCTTTTTGATGATATGTGGTTGTAACTTTATCTTGCTTTTTCCAATTATAGCTCTCAGAAATTCAATCTCTGGGACTGCTATTTTCATCCTGGTAGGGGAGAGTATTAGCCCGTTTTCTTGGCAAATACGAAGCGTTATTTTCAAATGCTGCTCATGGTCTGCTTCACTCTCTGAGAACACCAAGATGTCGTCAATATAGATGGCAATAAACTCTTCTGTTCCTCTGAAACATTTGTCCATCTTTCTTTGAAATACTGCTGGAGCATTTTTGATTCCGAAAGGCATAACAAGCCATTCGTATAATCATCCTGGGACAATAAATGCTGTCCAGGGTATTGAGTCTTCTGCCATAGCAACCTGATGGAATCCTGATTTTAAGTCAAACTTAGAGAATATCTTGGAATTCCCTATCTTCTTTAAGAGTGTATTGATTCCTGGCAGGGAATACTGATCTTTGTAGGTGTTGTTATTTAAAGTTTTATAATTAAACACCATTCTCTCTTTTCCCTTTGTTTCTTTTCCGGTTGCTGGGTCAAGTATTGTCCCTGAGTTGACAATCATTGCCATAGTGCGGTGTCTACTTTTGCTTGGCCTGATTACTCCTAGTTTTAGCAGGGCATCAATATGTTTTTTAAATGATGCTTCAAGTGCTGGTGTGACATGATTTAGTGGCTTATCCTGTATGGTTATATCAGGGTTTATGATTTCTAGTTTGCAGACTTCACCGTTTTTCTTCTAGTGCTTTAAGGGTTCTTCACCAACATACCCTTGATCTTTTAACCCTTCAAGGATAGGTTTAAGCCTTTCTTTTAACTTTGCTGCTTCTTGTTTTGAGAAGAACACCTTCTCTTGTAATTCCTGATAGAGTTCCTCATCAATATCCAATTCTTTTATGGCAGGTACAAAAATTTCTGTTGTTGGATTTGTTTTAATCCTTGTAACTTTTTTGTACAAAGTTACTTCATCACTTTCTATTCTTATACCTCCATTCATGGATCTTGTAAAGTTGGTACCAATAAGCATATCAATTCCGTCACCAGTTCTCATTTCTAATGCATATATCAAAGGAATTCGGAATTTGTTGCCTTCGATACGAAAATTTCCAGATTTTATTCTTTGTCTGTACGGTTGCCTTGAGTTGAGGCTGTTGAAGTATATAACTTTGTTTATATCTTCTAAGGCTTCTTTTGGAATAGCTGTTGTGTTGACACAACATGATGTTGCACCAGTATCTATTATAGCTTTGATTTTGAATAACCTGATACCAAGTATATCAAACTCAACTTCAACATTATATAGCTGGTTAGTGATCTTCTTTACTTTGGGCTGTTCAAAGCTTTCATTTCTTCTGATAATATGTGCTTCATCTTCTATTAATGCATTAGCCTGTTGCTTTAGTGGAGGGAACATTTCTTCAAATTTCTGAAAATCAGATTCTTCTATTGGGCTTTTACTTAAGTCCTCATTTTCCTGTTGCAGGGCTTTTATTTGGGCCTCTAGTTCTGCCCTTTCAGCAGCCCACTGATCTTTAAGTTGACTTTGTACTATTTTCATTTTTGCATTCTCCGCCACTGTTTGCTCTAGCTGGGCTTTCATTGACTCCGTAATTTTTAGCAGCTCATTTATATTCCATTTTAATGTTTGTTCTTCTTTTGCCCAATCATTCTTTTGCTGCTTGACCTCTTCAATTTGTCTCTTAAGTTCTTGCTCCTTAATTTTCCATTCTAAGGACTCTCTTGCCTAATCCTTTATTGCTTGCTTCCATTCTTCATCCTTTTGGATTAACATTTTCCAAATTGGACCAACTTGGTGATGCATTTCTACTTCTTTATGTTTTTTTATCGAAACACTTTTGTTTAGGTAATGTGATGAACACAAGGCACAAGATGTGAGTTTACATTCTGGGCAGTGTAACCAGGACATATCTGTTGTGGCAATTCCACAGAAATGACAAAAAGTGAAATTTGTAATTTCGTTTTCTTGGCACTTGTGGTCACATTTCTTGCTTTCTTCAGGGAGTTCTATGTGTGGTCTCCATGAACCCGCTTCTTGGACTCTCTTATTAATGTCTTCTAAACTTTCAGGATGAAACATGAAACAATATTCTTCCTGAACTGCTGTAAATGCATTTTCATCAAGGGGTGAGTCTTCAACCATTGCACCTATATTCCATAGGGTTGATCCGCCTTCTCCTTCAGATATGTTGTAAACAGTATCCCTATCACTTATATCCGCAGATACAATATCCCAATCTTCCTTTAAATTGAGATTATCCATTATAGCTTGTCTGGCTATATTTCCTGTCTTACTCTTGCATTCTCTAGCAAAATGCCCTTCTTTTCCGCAAATATAGCACTTACATTTGCTTACTCATCTTCGATCATCTTGATATTTTCTTTTGAATACTTTTATATGGGATTTGTCATGCGGCTTTCCTTTATATGTTCTTGATTTTCGTATACCATACTTCTTTCTTGGCTTATCATAGTAGCCTGGTATTGGTATAGCAGAACATAAGGATAAGTCTCTGATTTCCTTTTGCAGGGCAGCCTCATTGCACATTTCAGAAATGTAAGTATGTGTAAATTTGATTGCCGGTAGGACTCCAGTAGTAAGTCCTGGATACTTATTTCTAAATGTTTCTTCAATTTTCTTGGATATAACAGGCGGCAATTTTGTAAAGAACTTATCCGTTGTTGCTGGGAAGAAGAGTCTTCCAGATTGGCTGGCTAGGATTCTGAATTTATTTAAGAATTTCCAGAGATCCTTAGTGTTTGAACAAGTTATCCTTTCTAGGTTTCGATATGCTTTGCCTTGTTCTTCAGTGGATGATCTTTAAGGGTCCTCCATAAGGATAATTTGCCTTATTTGGGAAGTTATGTTTTGTGGATCATCAGCCATTGATTATAGTGATCCGTATGCTTCTGGATAAGTTGTTCTCCATTGTTGCCACATCTTTTTTTCATTCTCCCCCAGGAGGTTTTCCACGAACATCAATTTGGCTTTGTTATCAGACCATGTTGTATCATTTAGCCTATTGATGGTAATTGATTCCCATCGTGATATTACATCTGGCCATAAGCCAGGGTCTAATGGAAGCCCTAACATAGCTCCCGTGCTTAGTAAGGCTGGGGGTAACGTCCATTGAGAATTATAGTACTTACCAAATTCTTCTTTAAAACTACCCTTTTCATAAGGGAATTGGTAGTTTGGAGTTGGAGTATAAACACTTTCTCTTGCTGGTGGATATACTGCTGGACCCATGATTGGTTCTGGAGGAGGGTTGTAAGCACTTGTTACTTCAGATGTTGAAGGGAATGTATACCTTTCCCTGTTCATTCTTCCGACAAATTCCTTGAATTCACGGACTATTGGGTAGTCCAGTTCTTCCTCCTGTTGTTGTTGTTCTTCAAGGGTAGTATGAAGTACTTTTTCACCCAAGTCATTACACGGCTCATCTTTCAGCTCGCTGTTTATGACTTGGTTTCTCTTCTCCTGCCTTTTCCACCATCTTAGGTCACATCTTAGGTCAGCCTTTTTCTTATTTCTTAATCTTGCTTCGTTTGATCTTTCTTGTTTTCCTGAGACCTCCCTCATTTCCAAGGATAACGGGTTGTTGTAGTTTTTCTGAAAGTGTCCTTCCCATTGGCCACTGTTAAAGATAGGATGGTATCCTTAGGGTCTCGAAAACTTGATACTTTGGCTATCATCTGGTGAAGGCTTGATTTGTGTTATTTCTGTTTTATCTTCCGTATGTGACCTTCTTCCTTCATGTTTAAGGGGGAATGCTATTATGTTAAGCATCTCAACCTTTTCTTGTAGGTCATCTGAATCTGTTTGTTCAGTGTCTTCTTCTTTGATCAAAACTTTTCCTTCATTGAGATTATCTCTGAAGGGATCATCTTCATAATCATCCCATCCTGTTGCAATTATTTGGTCAATTGAGGTGGTTTCTTTTGGTGCATCATAGCGGACATAATAGTCCCACTTCCCTAAGTGTTCACCGAGTGTTGACCACTTTTCCCAATTCTTTCTTTGCTTCTTCTTGGGTTTTTTGCCACGCTTGGTTCTGTTTAGAGGTTCCTCCTTTACTTTTTGCACTTCATCAAGGCATGATGTACAATTGCATACATCAAACGGGTTATGAGGTTCTTCTTCTTGAACACACAGTCGTATGAACTGTTCTTCGTCTTCTGAAAGGTGTTCATTATCATGAATTTCCCTGTCATGACTATCTACAGAAAACCTTGGTAGTTATGGGTTATTTCGATAAGACCTGAATAGTAGGCTTGTAGTTCTGTCAAGCCTTGTATTGACCTACACCCTTGCTGGAATTCTGACCGTTGTTAATGAGGCTGGTCTAAGATTCCACCTTGATCCTTCTAAATCTTGAATATTTCTTCTTTCTCCTGGGATTGCGGTTATACCATTAGTGGCAAGGTGGTCAACAACGTTCTGTAATTAGGAGATTGCTTTCTCCTCCTTGCCAGTCATCGTAGCCATGCGTTTGTACAGCAACTTGTATATGATTATGAAAATCTTCTATACTTAATACAATGTCTGGTACCATATAGATTAGCTGAGTTCCTGCTGAAAGGTCAACCTCCATGCTTCCAATGATCTGCCTATCATCACCCCACCTTGTGTCTCTTAAAACAATTAAGGCGGTAGTTCCGGCTCCTCTTCTGTGCATGGTATGTATTCTGAACATAAACATTCCAAGATGGATATGTTGCATACCGGAACCCCTAAGTTGCTGATGACTTTGCTAATTACAGAGCCTCAGATCAACTTGTGTTTCTCCTACACATAGTATTCGTTGTTCTGAGTAGTGCTGATAGACACGATGCCTAATTGTTTGGCTGTTGTTACCATAAAGTAGCTCTGCGGGTACTAGCTCGGCTCGCCTTTGTCTGGAGATTTCCAGTTGTTGATCTGGATTCAGTTCCATTTCAAGATTCCTTCTGTAACCTCTTCCGAGTCTGTTTCTTATGGCTCGGTTGAAATTATGCATCCTTCTTGCAGTTGTCCTATAGTCACGTATCTGATCCTCCTGAGTCAGAAGATCTGTTTGAGTCTGGGTAGATGTTGATCTACCTAGAACACTGGGTCTTTGTGATATACTTACTTTTTTCTTTGAGAAGGAACTTCCTTTGCGTATTCTTCCTGGAAGATTTTGTTAGGGTCCTTGAATACGTTAATCGGTCCTTGTTTTACTTTTGTTGGAGCCTTTATTGACAGGTTTTCAATTCTTTTTGTAAGACCTTCAATTGAGTCTTCTAGATTTGCTGGACTTGCTTCTCTTTTTCCTAAGGCTTCTATGCTTAGCCTTAGCTTTCTAACTTCTTCTTCAAACTCTTCAAGCCTTTGTACTTGCTTAATCAGAAGGTATATAAGAGTATTATTTTACTTTATTATTGCAGAACTGAGAGATGTTGCTCCTGTCTTGTAATCAGACGGTTTGACAAAACCCAATGATGGTGGCTCTAATTCTTCAATTGCTCTAACAGCTTCTTGATATTCTGAGCTAGCCCTTTGGTTGGCTATGCTCATCCATCTATAAGAGCCTTAACTTCGTGCAAAAGGTGTTCTACCTTTTGTAACTTATTACTGAGTTCTTCTGAGTGTTTTAGGGCTTGCTCCCTGATCAACTTTGGCTGTTGAGATATTTCACTAACTAATTCAAGAACTTGTTTTTGAGTGATTGGTTTGGATTCATGGACCTCCAAAGAGATCTGCTTGAGGCTTTTTTTGGTTTCACTCTGGGTTTTTCTTAATTCTTCCTCACACTTTTCTATACGTAGGTCTAACTTTTCAAGGTGCTGACTGATTTTATGAAAATTTTTTATTGAAACTTTTGCTAATAGAAATAGTTTATAAAAAATACAAGCAACGTTATTATGTATAATAGAATGTTGTGGTTTTTGATTTTCTAATAGGTTTATAAATTCAAGGTTAGCGGTTAGGGAATGATCATACCAATCTTTTATTGTTTGTTCAAAACGATCTGTCATAGAAAACTTTTTATTCTTTTGATAAAAACTCTGTGATTTTTAAAATTCCATAGTTTGATACCAATCCCGAGACCAATGCCTACGCAGCTTTCAGATAACACGCCTCCTTCTTTGGCTTAAACTTCTTACTCGACCTTTTGCATGGGATACCGGGGGATACCCTTATATGGTTTTCTAAAAACTGTATGAGTTTTTATTTTCGAAATAAAATTGTTCTGTTATGACAAAATGTTTTAAAAATTCAAAAAGAAATTGTTATTTGATCAAACCTTACCCGGTTACCTTGAACAAAAGGCTTTAGCCTGACATGGAGCTTATAAGACTTTGTTTACAAGCTCTGATACCAAAAGAAAATTGACACCAGGAAATAGACTTTTGTAATAGTACAAAGTTGTAAAACTAAAATACAAAAGATCAGAGTTACTTTAAACTTACACACCTTTTATTACTGCAAACTGAGATTTCTTACAAGGATTCAAACTGAGATTTCTTACAAGGATTTGATTCTTGAGTGAGTTGTTTTTTTTGAACTCACAATTGGAATCTATTTATAGACAATATATGGGTGGATATCTTTGAATATGATTGGGACATATACCAACCAATTCGACAAACGACAAACGACTTTAAACATGACATGGACACATACCAAACCTTTAGGCAAACAAGCAAACGACTTTAAATCATACCAAACCTTTAGGCAAACAAACAAACGACTTTAACACGGATCCCATTACGCTTTTGCTTTTGATGTGGACATCTGAGGCGGCTTTGTAAAATGTGCGCTGTATGTGGTCCTCCGGGTTCAAAGCACCATTTGACATCATCACATAAGTGGAACCGTTTATTCTTTTCTTGGTAATTATTTTGTGTCACACCCCGAGCCGGCGGGCTGGATCGACTTTCCCGCCGGGCTGAAGGTTCCCGGGGCGCGATATCGTTTGATAATCGAAATGATCAGATTGTTTGCATAGCACATGATATATAAATGAGAAATGCTAACATGCCAATGAAATAGAATTACAAAGTTAAATTACATTGTTTCCTCATAATTTAACTAAGTAAATCTAATCAAAAGGAATCAATGAGTTTCTATCTTGTAACTGTACAAGATATACAAAAGATGATTCGTTGTTTTGTCATCCAAAAGTATGCAACATAAAATGAAGTTAGGTCTTCTAAAAGTCCACTAGCTTAGTTCTTGAATATGGGCCACTACACCTGTTCGTCACTTGAGAAAACATGCATTTAAACAAAGTCAACACTAGGTTGGTGAGTTCATAAGTTTGATAATTGAAAACCTTGAATTGTTCACATACACAATCAAAATGTCATACATGTTACTTGTAAGTTGTTTGATTCACCCATTCACTCAATGGCCTCTCCATAGTTGTATTTATAAGTAGTATCTCATCCTATTAGCTATGCTTATATATAGGGCATATGTAGGGGAAGAAGCCCCAGCCAACATCCCACCACATACCTAATAGAATTTAACAACACTTGTAATACAACTATGGATACCCATTATCATTTCACCCGTCCGTATGTGTTCCTCACCCATTGTGTCATATGTAGAATAATATAATAAGAGGGGTTTAGTTATCAAACCGAAGTATTGATAACCCTCAATGTGTTAAGGAAAGTAGATTAATTTAATCTGATCCTTGTTATTATTCTATTACTTGTGGGGTTAACTGTTAATCACTTTTAAATAATAAGAGTGTTAGTTAACCAATTGATATATGTTTTCAAATTGAAGTGCATAGAGCCTAAAAGGAATCCATTGTAATCCTCACGTAATCAGATTACAATGCATCCGATTCACCTCTACTACTTTGTATTACCATAGGGCCTCATCGAAACTGTTACTAGTAATATGACATGAGAGAAAATAAATTCCTCAGTCTACTAGTCAACATGAAACGATGGATTAATTACAATTTCACGGCAGATTAATATCACCATATGTCGCTTTCCAGACCCTGACTGTTCGTCGCCCTGTCACCGGTCATACGTTACCGGCCAATGATGTTACAATCAACATACTAGCCCTACAAGCTAGAGGTTTGTCAAACCTATGGTACCACTATGCTATCGTCGGTTTAGTCACGTCAAACTAACTGGTCAGCGATTTGTGAAGGGACTTACAATGATCAACTTGAATACATGGCACATGATTGAAATGATATAATGCAGACAGTTCAATAGTAATCAATTGTATTGTATGTTCATCAATGTTGTTTGTTCTCAATGTTATATGTTCTCGTTGTTGTTAACAAAGTTAAATAAGATCATGTCTTATTATACTATGTTAATCATTGTGTGAATAATGTTGTTATCATGAAGTTACATTATCATGATTTTCATTCCTTATTGTTCCATATAGTCACCCTGTTGTCACTAAGGTGTGGTAAGAACTAGTCTTACTACACTTAGTCGACTTAGGTGGTGGATGATACTTGTTTCGTGTTATCTTGTAGTATGTAACGAGTTATAAGCTGAGTGTTATAAGAACTTGTCTTATTACACTTAACTAACTCTGGTGTTGAATGATATTATGAAGATATTTTATCTTCATATCATTCATGTTTGTTGTTGTAATTGTCATCATGTTCTCCTGTGATAATCTGTTCTTTGTAAGAATAAATATATGTTATAAGATAGAATCTTACAACTATGTTATTCTATTGAGTTAATGATTTATGAAGTTATATTATCATAATCATATTAGTTGTTCCTGTCATATCATGATCATACAAACATGCATACAATGATAAACGATAATAAGTCAAACCATATTATCTAAATCAAAGTATAAACAATATGTTAAACTAAAACTTTTAAATAAATAAAAGTTAAGCATGTTTCTCAGCCCCGAGAGTTTAAAATCAGTTAAGATTAGAAAAGGGGCGTATGAACTCACCTTGCTGTTGAAGTGGTTGACTTAGCTTAAACAAAAATGCACGCTCTCTTTGTTGTACTTAAGTTTGTTTTCACTATCCTGTATTGATTTCATGTTGTTGTAACTTATAAGTATGAGTTGCAGTGATTTGTGTGCGTGTATGTGTTAGCCCTAAAGTTGGCTAACACTTGTGAGTCACGGTCTCTATTCGACCCTTGTTTAATTGTCATAGATTTCCTAACACTTAACTAATTTAGTTATAGCTTTGCATGTAATGTTATGTTGCACTTGTCTTAATCATAATTAATCTTGTAGGTTTTAAAATAGTTCTTAGAAAACACTTAGGTTTTGCATCAAATCTTGCTTAATACCCTTGACATTCTTTGTTAACGTGCTTGATGAATAAGACTTTATGATGTATGAGATTTATCAATCAAAGGAACTTCACCACCTTTGTAGTAAAATCCCATGCATGGTTATCCACGACTTGTGTTTGTTAAATCATTAGTTATGTGAACCGATCCACATCGTGGACCGAGAAATCTATTGAACCGACTGTTATGTGAGTTAATTCAATTTCTATGTGGGCCGAGGTGGGGATTTGGGCCAAATAGTTGGATCAAAGGGATTGCATGGTTCAATTGATTGTGCTTGGGCCGAAGAATCACATGGGCCCCTTGCATGAGGATGTTGGGCCTGAAACAAGGTTGAGGGCCAAATTAACCAATATGGGCCAAACAGATGAGCTTAAACCGATCGGTAGAAAATGTGGCTCCCATTCCAGCGAACCTATTGGGTTACTTGGTCTAAGGTTCGGTCCTACCATGGTTCTAGCGAACCTACTGGTTTGTTCAAGCAGGGTTCGCCTATGCAAGGTTCGTAGAGTTGTGGTTCGGCTGTCCAAGTAAGGTTCGATGCCCAAAGGTTCGGCTGATGGTGAAAGGTTCGGCTGATCTCAGTGCTACCCTAGGTTCGTGTCTTTGCTCATGCATGAGGTTCGTGGATAGCAGGTTCGTTCCGTCATGGGTTCGTGTGATAGGAGACTCGGCCATGCAAGAGGTTCGGCGAACCTCTAGGGTTCGTTGATGATGGTCGCGGCAGCAGGAAGGTTCGGCTGAGGTATGAAGGTTCGCTTGGAGAGGGGTTCGGTGGGTAGCAGGTTCGGTTGAGGATGGTGCTCACTGCAGGAGGTTCGGCGGCCCAAGGGTTCGGCCTCAGCTCACGAACCCTGGTTCACCATCAATATTTTCGTCGAACCAAACTGTTCCAATTCGTTCCCACCCTCCTGCTGGTTGGTTCTAACCTCCTTGCTTTTCGAATGAAATTCTAGGGTTGGGTAGGCTACGGTTTTAAAACCAGTTGCATGTGTGGTCGAACAAAGGATTTAGAAAACCCTAGTTTTCGTGGGTTTTCTTCACTCATTACCTCGATTTTTGCTGGATAAATGCTCAGATCTGCTGTACTTCTAGGTAGAGAAGGTCGAGAGCTTTGTTTAGGTTCCAAGAACACCCATTTTCGTCAAGAATCGAGCTAGATATGATGACTTGAAGAGGAAAACTTTAGAGAGAGGGAGAGGTTCGAGAAAGGAGTTTTAGAGAGAGAGAGAAAGATGAGAGAAATGAGGAATTATACCTCATTTAGTCTTTATATACCCCGATGGTATTCGGGTTCGTTTCGGTTGCTCGTTTTTCGTCTCCGTTGCGTTTCCGAATCATTACGCGTATTTTACGCATTGTAAATAAAATGAATTTATTTTAAACATTTAAAAGGTTGTGATTTCTAATAAATGTTAAATATTTATTTTCCTTATTTTATTGTCGTTCGAATCGTTAATTAATTTCGTTTCGTCAGATCGCGTCACCTTCGCGCGTATTCGTCTGAATCGTCACCCGATCGAACACGACAATGGTTTTTGCTTTCTAACTTTTGTTTTCTACTTTTCAGTCGTCATTTCAGAACGTTAAACTCACAGATATGTTTGTGTGAATCGTCATCACCCACGCAAACACACTGTCAGTTCATTATTCTGAAATAACACTGCAATTAGGTTTTGAATTGTGTTTCCTCACTGACGGACTCAACTAAACACCCTATTTTCACATTGTTTTCGTACTGATTTAATGGCCATCTGATTCCTTCATCTATGGATATCAGATCGCAACCGACATGTTCTTGTTGTTTACTTGTACACTGTTGTTTTTCTTGATTCGTTGTATTAACTGTGCTTAGGTTTTTCACCTAAATGCAAACAACTATTGTTTATCGTGAGTTGTTGTACTTACGGTATTTAAGTTTTCACATAAATACGTACAACTGTTTCTTGTATTTTGATTTATGGTATCAGAAACACTGTTCATATATTGTATTTACACACAGTAAATAGTGAAAGTACACATAGCGTACGGACTTGCCGGATGATCAGGTACTGGATGTCACAGTCTCCCCTTGTTAAAGAAATTTCGTCCCGAAATTTAAGCATCAATGTCGGGCTCTACTTCTCGAACAGGTGGGGATACTTTGTCTTCATGTGATCCTCACGCTCCCAGGTAAATTCTGGTCCGCGCTTGTAGTTCCAACGAACCTTTACAATAGGAATACGGCTTCGTTTCAGTCTCTTGACTTCACGATCCATAATCTCTACAGGTTCTTCAATGAAATGTAATTGTTCATCCACTTGTATCTCTTCCAAAGGTATGATCAATGATTCGTCAGCTAGACATCTCTTGAGATTTGATACATGAAATACGTCGTGTACTCCACTGAGTTCATCAGCGAGTCTGAGTCTGTATGCCACATGACCTATGCGTTGAGTTATCTCAAACGGTCCGACATACCTTGGTGCTAGTTTGCCTTTAGCCCCAAAACGCACCACTCCTTTCCATGGGGACACTTTTAACATGACTCGGTCACCCACTTGGAATTCCAAAGGCTTTCGCCGTTTGTCTGATGATCCATTGTAATTTTATTTGCTGTTAAGAATTATTAATTGAGCAGTCAATTAGATGTGTTAGGATTAGCCACAAAAACATTTTAATCATTGATCAAATCTGAACTTGATAAAAGCATGCAACTGTTCGTCAAAAATGAAATTTTACATATTAATTTTTACTTACCTCATAAGGCATGCAATACTTTAAAATTACACACCTTTTATTACTGCAAACTGAGATTTATTACAAGGATTCAAACTGAGATTTCTTACAAGGATTTGATTCTTGAGTGAGTTGTTTTTTTTTGAACTCACAATTGGAATCTATTTATAGACAATATATGGGTGGATATCTTTGAATATGATTGGGACATATACCAACCAATTCGACAAACGACCTTAAACATGACATGGACACATACCAAACCTTTAGGAAAACAAACAAACGACTTTAAATCATACCAAACCTTTAGGCAAACAAACAAACGACTTTAAACACGGATCCCACCACGCTTTTGCTTTTGATGTGGACATCAGAGGCGGCTTTGTAAAATGTGCGCTGTATGTGGTCCTCCGGGTTCAAAGCACCATTTGTCATCATCACATAAGTGGAACCATTTATTCTTTTCTTGGTAATTATTTTGTGAATAATTGTACTTATTATCTTTTGCGTAGGCTTCTAGAATATGTACGTCATTTGTTGCATCAGCTTCTAGATTCCGGGCTTGGGTTTTGAACATTTGTTGAGTTTTATATCTGGACTCGGCCCAACTTGTTGCATAGGGTCTCAAGTTCAGTAAGCAGGCTTCTGGCCTGTTGATTTTGCTCACGGATTTCCGGCCAATGGTCTCCCCAGTAGTTATCTTTGCTGGACTTTGAAGAACAGACTTGGGCTTTGGAGTCCAGAACTGCTTGGAGACTTCGCATAGCTTTAACGACTTTTCTAGCGGTTTGTCGTTCAACTTGTCTTGCAACGTCACTGTATATTCTAGATTCATCAATGGAGATTGGAGTTCTGTTGGCCTTGATTTGATAGTTTCGATATAGTGCTCCTGGTTCGGTGAATTCAAATGCTCCATCAAATACTCTAGGCAATGGCGTGAAATCTGGGTTATTTGCTCTGAGCCATCCTTCTCGTTCTTTAATAGGGCATCTTCTTCCAATATCTCCTCTATCATAGTCAAACTTTTTGCTAGTATCTCCTTGTTCTGCTCGGTACATTCTGCAAAAAAGAAATTGATTAGTCTAGATAATGAGTCTGCGAGGACATTCTGTTTTCCGTTGATGTGCTCTATGTTTATCTTGACCCATGTTCCTGTTATGATGTCTGCAAACTTCAGCCATCTAATCCTGGATGCCTTATTACTATTAGTTTTGTTGTAAAAACTAATAATAGCTTGACAATCAGTCCTCAAGGTTACTTCCTTTTTATCAAGATAGCATATTTTCAATTTTTCCAGTGAATTGATGCATGCGTTGATTTCGGCATCAATTGTTGATTGTATTACTTTGAATTTCCCACTGGCATATGCACATACTTTTTCTTGTTGTTTTGGATCTTCATTCTTTTTCTTCCATTTACAGACTCCTCCCCATCCTTCCATACAACCATCGGTTTCTATGATAATATATGCATCTTCTGGAGGTATTTGCAGATCTGGCAGTGACTGAACTTCTTTCTTTATTCTCTTGACCAGTTCATAATCAGATGGTTTTAACCGCTTGTCACCATGTGGATTTGTTTTTTCGTACAGAGGACCAAGAAGTAAACTAAGCCTTGGAATGTAATTCCTTGCATAGTTTAGGATTCCTAAGAATGATCTTAGGCCTGCCTTTGTTTTTAATTTTTCTTCATCAAAGTCACATATCTTTTTGATGATATGTGGTTGTAACTTTATCTTGCTTTTTCCAACTATAGCTCTCAGAAATTCAATCTCTGGGACTGCTATTTTCATCCTGGTAGGGGAGAGTATTAGCCCGTTTTCTTGGCAAATACGAAGCGTTATTTTCAAATGCTGCTCATGGTCTGCTTCACTCTCTGAGAACACCAAGATGTCGTCAATATAGATGGCAATAAACTCTTCTGTTCCTCTGAAACATTTGTCCATCTTTCTTTGAAATACTGCTGGAGCATTTTTGATTCCGAAAGGCATAACAAGCCATTCGTATAATCATCCTGGGACAATAAATGCTGTCCAGGGTATTGAGTCTTCTGCCATAGCAACCTGATGGAATCCTGATTTTAAGTCAAACTTAGAGAATATCTTGGAATTCCCTATCTTCTTTAAGAGTGTATTGATTCCTGGCAGGGAATACTGATCTTTGTAGGTGTTGTCATTTAAAGTTTTATAATTAAACACCATTCTCTCTTTTCCCTTTGTTTCTTTTCCGGTTGCTGGGTCAAGTATTGTCCCTGAGTTGACAATCATTGCCATAGTGCGGTGTCTACTTTTGCTTGGCCTGATTACTCCTAGTTTTAGCAGGGCATCAATATGTTTTTTAAATGATGCTTCAAGTGCTGGTGTGACATGATTTAGTGGCTTATCCTGTATGGTTATATCAGGGTTTATGATTTCTAGTTTGCAGACTTCACCGTTTTTCTTCTAGTGCTTTAAGGGTTCTTCACCAACATACCCTTGATCTTTTAACCCTTCAAGGATAGGTTTAAGCCTTTCTTTTAACTTTGCTGCTTCTTCTTTTGAGAAGAACACCTTCTCTTGTAATTCTTGATAGAGTTCCTCATCAATATCCAATTCTTCTGTGGCAGTTACAGAAATTTCTGTTGTTGGATTTGTTTTAATCCTTGTAACTTTTTTGTACAAAGTTACTTCATCACCTTCTATTCTTATACCTCCATTCCTGGATCTTGTAAAGTTAGTACCAATAAGCATATCAATTCCGTCACCAGTTCTCATTTCTAATGCATATAATTGAGGAATGTATGATTTAGAAGAGGGTCGAACTTGGGTTTTAAAAAAAAAAATTCTTCTAATCTTGTTACTTCTAATATGATCACTTACTCTTGTTTACTTGTTCATAATCTTGTTTCTGCTTAAGATCATATGCTGTTGTTTCACTGCCTCCATATTATTGCAATTTTGTTGTTTAAATGCCCCCATATGGCCATATTATAATACTGTACTTGTACTTGGACTTTTATATTTATTTATAAAAAGTTAAATCTATTTACGTTGTGTGAGTCATGATAAGTGTAGTTTTAAGTAAAATTGGTTTGGGTATAAATGGGCCATCTTTCAACATCTTTCCCTTTTAGTTAATTTTATCTTACTTGTGTGACATATTTGACATAGAAAACTTTACAACCCGTTTATGAGTAAATGGATTATAATTGACGTATATACTAAAAGATGATTCACAATTAATATGACAACTTTTGTTTTATAAATTGACATCCTTCGTGAGGTTTTTTTTGCACAATTTATATATTGACAGCTTTTTTGTTTTATAAATTTGCTTTTCTAATTTGTAGCTTGTATCTTACACTGCATATAATCTTGTTTCCATGCAGTTTTATACATCTATTTTGGTTTAAGCATTTTATCAAACATGTGGTATGCATTATAATCTATCACTTAAACATGATCAATATCAAACTATACTATCCACATAAAAACAATGTGTCTCAAAATTGATAATATGTAAAATAGAGAATCAAAAAAATTAAAAGCAATATTGGGTTAAAATAGGGCGTACTTGGAGGTATTTTGTAGAACCAATTGAAAGAATGATGATGATCGAAGTTTATCTCGTCAACTGCTCATTGGAGAATAACAGATTGCAGATCGTCGAAGATAGAGATGGCTGATGTTGTGCAGATCATTGAAGATGGAGATGGTTTTGGATGAATATGATTGTGCGTAATTTTTTTATAGGGTTTGGAGGTTACTTTTGTAATTTGCAAGATCCATAATCTGATATGGTTCCTTTCTCCCCAAATCTCTCCAATTTGGACGGATTGAAATAAGCCCCAATTCTCCTTTCTCTTCTCTTCTTTTCTCCCCACTTCCTTTCAAAAAACAAATATGCGGAACACCATTTTTTTGTTCTTCTCCCCAATTTATATCCCTTCCTTCCTAAAGTGGGACTCTGGAACACATCGTACGTGTGGAATGATGCCAACACAATATAAGAACATGTTGTAACTGTTGTCAAAACGCTCTCTCTAGCCAACGAAAAAGTGAACAACGGTAAAACCCTATTCTATCACCGCCACCGACCGGTAATCCGACCATCGCTCACACCGCACCACCGCCGGCCGGTCACCCCCACTACCAGGTACACGATACCCTCCTCCCCTCTTCTCTCTCTATCTGTTGCTCTCTCTCTCTCCCCCCTCTCTATTTGTCTCGTTCGAATTAGCCACCGCGACCTCCTTGACCGGCCGGTTGGAATTTACCTAACACACCTAAACTACCTACCTAACCATCGAACCCCACCCTACCGAAATAATCGACAGGAAACCTAACGGCACCAAACCCACTGGATTATGCAGCCGGAAACCGAGCTGCAACCATCACAGACACCAAAACCCAAGCTGCACTAACGCTGAACGACCTCCGACCGACCAATCACGTACTCCGACTGACCACAAACATGTAACACATAGGACGATCCGGAAAACCTAACTTGGGTGTCGCTCTGTAAACTAGGAAAAACCGTAACTCGACTGTTACACGATGAGATTGTACTATTATCTTAAACTGACTAATATTTGCGTTGATCTATTATTTTGTGGGCTTGGCTTAGTAATACTTACTTCCTGTTGTTGATTTATGTTTGTATTGAGTCTGATGCTCTGTTGATCATTGTTTGTGTGTCTTCTGCGCATTTGTTTTATCTATTGGTTGGTACTAGTCCATTCATATGCTCTGGTGATAATTGTATGTGTGACTGCTGTATGGTGCATTCTCTGTATTGGTTGGTGTTACTCTGTTATCGATTTCTGTGTATTTGATTTAGTATTACACCTTGTCGTAGAGTGCTGTGCTTTAGTAATACTTACCTCCTGTTGTCGGTTTATGCCTAGTTGCTTTAGTTGACTTTGATGCTTTGTTGATCATTGTCTGTGTGCCTTGTCGTATTTTTTATTTTCTACCTTCTCATGGATAACCGATTGATTGAATTTACACCATAGAAGGGAGGGTACAATATGCTTCTTTCAGATCGTGTCTAGCGAGGGGAGGTGTCGGTAGGAGGGGAGAGAGGGGGCTATTTTGTGGAACTTTTTTTTTGGTTTTAGGTGGTATTGCATGGATTTCATGGGAAATAGGTGGCTTTGGAGTTCTGCATGGATTCTAGGTGATCCGCCATCTCTAATAGCGGAACATCGTGATGTGGCGTCAAGCAATACACGGGGGAGGAAGGAGGATGCCATGTTGGAGGGACTTCTGCTACTTGGGGTAGCAGAAGATGCTTAATTCTTAATCACCATTGTTCATCACCATTAAAGCTTTGGATGCATGTGTGTTCCGCTACTTCTAGTAGCGAAAGTGCTCAAATACTACCAACCCAACACAAATTAATTACAGATTCAAGAAAAAGTTATTGAATTTGCGAATATGATATGGAGACATGCAACACCAAAGCTTACACATACAATTAAAGCTTCACATGCATGCTTACACATACACCATAAATTCTACCTACCTTCATGCATGCATACTTATTATATATCTCATCTTTTACATCTATTGAAGCATCCGAAGTTTGAAGCAAATCATAAACTCATACATACCTACATACAAGATTTATAACCCATCATCCTTTTCATCTATTTTCCAAGTTTCAAGCAAATTACTATCTACTAAAAATGAGTTACGATTTGCATACGGGTCCAATTGTCGATGATGTTTTGTTTCTTAAAGATTCACACCGGACGCACGATATATTTAATAACAAGGAGCTTACCAAGTTGGTTTTCAGGCGTGCTGATCAAAAGTTTTTTTATTTGCTTAGCAGCAACCCTATCACATACAATGTTAAACGTTACATTGACATTTGTGGTTTTGGTGAGGTTATTGATTCTGGCTACCGTAAGATCGATAATGGATTCCTGGAAGCACTGATCGAAAGATGGCATCCAGAAACACACACATTTCATCTGCCAATCGGTGAAGTGACGGTAACCCTGGAAGACGTTAATGTTTTGTGGGGTTTACATATTGAAGGCGAAGTTGTTTCTGGCTGTGAACAACCGTCTTCCCATGTTGATCGTATCGTTAGATGTCACATCTTGCTAGGTTTGACACCTAATGAAAACGATTTAAAAGGAAATTCTATAAAATTAACAGCCATTTTTAATCATTTAAATAATAATTTTTCTTAAAATGCTTCAGATTTTGAGTTCATGCAACGTGCACGCTGTATAATACTTTATTTGTGCGGTGGGACACTATTTTCTGATTCTTCGAATAATATAATATCACTTAGCGTTTTAAATAATTTAGAAGACTTAACTGCGTGTGGTCACCTTAGTTGGGGGAGTGTCGTGTTAGTGATGTTGTACATGAACCTTTGTAAAGCAACATCGAGCAATGCCAACAACATTGGTGGACCACTGTATATATTGCAGTTATGGGCATGGAGTAGAATTACTACGATTGCACCGACGATTCTATATCCATTTGATAACAGAAGACCATATGGTGCAATGTATGGTTTTAATAATTTTGTTATATTTTTAAAAATCTTAATCAAGTAATTTATTATATCTTTTTTTTAAAATGTTTTGAAGGTGGCGTGAAAATTGACATATAAAGATGTTGTTTCACATTCACTAAGAGCATGCAGGTTACAGTTGCATTCTTTGCGGGAAGGGGAGGTAAATTATTTCAATTTTGTTTTTTTTTGTATTAGCACAGCTTTTGCAGTAACATACACAAAAAAACACCCGAGTCCTTACCTAGACCACCTCCATTCTTCGCAGATAGTCACTATTAATGTGTTGCGTCTTTAGGTATCCTTTCTCTTGAGGTTTGTAGGGTCCATGAATAACACGTCTCCAATAGCTAACTGCATCTAACAATTTATCAAAAAACATGTCAAACTTTTGCAATACTCCATAATGAATCAAACGTCCATAATGTTTCGAGTATTTGTGGTTACACCAGTATTGAGTTAACTTCATTGTACATAAATTGATTTGTACAAGTAGCCAGTCCTCAATAGCCTGAACATAAATTGGAATATAAATGTATTGAACCTCCCAAAATGGAGGATACAATTCATTCATTTCGTTGGCATATTCCGAACCAAACTTCGTTTTATAATCATACATTTCGGAATGAAATTGTGGTGGCAGAATTGTCCAGTCAAATTCGGCAGATGGATTTTTCCTTTTATTAGCACCTCTTATAAACATCATCCTTTGAACCCAACCTTCAATATGTTGTGAAATACATTAAAAATGTTTACAAAAACATTTCAATTATTAAAAAATGGAAATAAAAAGATATATTTCTTACTATCGAAGAAAGTCGACCATCGTTCAAATATCCCAGTAGAACTCCCCAAAAGTCAGTATGAAGCTTGTTTAGCCCTAAGATACGCGAATAGCAAAATAGGGCATCCCCATTATTATAAAACTCAATTGCATCCTTTAACAAACTAAGAGACTCGTTGTTTACCGGTGCATCTTCCATATGGATTTTTGAAGTATCATCCATAGGAACCTTTGAAGCACCATCCATAGGGATATTTGACGCATCATCCCTAGACGTTTTAAGGACACCAGATGACGATGCAGTGTTTCAAACTCAATCGCCTCCATTATTAGGAACCCAGTTTAAGGAATTTTTCGTTGGTTGGGAATGATATTGCTTAACTGATTCTTTTTCATGTGGGTTTGACATTGGGAAAGAAAGCTATGTTGATAGAAAGAGAAGGCTTTGTTTGTTGGACATTTTTTGAGGAGAAGAAACTTCTAAATATAGCATGAAATGTGAGGGGTTTTATTATTGATATACTTTTTCATTTTTTAAAGTTTAATAACAAACAAAATCAAATAAATACACATATTTAATATTAAAACACATTAATTTAAACATAAATAATACACATATTAAAATCCATAATCATTTAAACATAAATAATACACATATTAAAACCTATAATCATTGTTGACGGTTAGGACATCTATTAATCGTATGTCAGGGCTGTCTGCATAAACCACACAAACGAGGCCTACGTTCTTCAGGATAATGGGCATCCATCTCATTGTGTATTCTCCTTGCTCTCCTTCTGCCTCGTAAGACAGTTATCCTTGATGTATCCTCGTGTAATCTCCAATCAGCTTTTCTCGAATGCTCACTGTGACTAAGTGGGTAAAAATGACCATCATACTATGCCCGATAAGTAGCTATATGGAATCTGTAGTTCACATTGTCATGAGGTTGATCACCCCTCCAATGAAAAACTGCGATGGCATGTGGACATGGAAATCTATAAATTTGTCATTTTCCACATGTGCATGTTTTCTTACGTTATTCAACCGTATAGTCATTGCCGCCATCTTCATTCGTTTGAAGCCTTGAAATAACCCTATACATTGCATCAGTTTGATTGAATAAAAATACTTGGTGTTCACGGGAACGAATGTCGCGATGATTAAACAATGTCCACATACGGGGAGGTAAAGTTGTATTGCAACTCATTGCAATCTCTGTGTGCTTTACGTATTGAGCTACGCCCATTTGAAACGTAAAGTCAATATAGGCCTTAATAAGTAGCAACCTAGCTCCACGTAATACATTATTCAAGTTTTTAGATATATTGGTAGTCAGATTACCCCACTGAAGTCTTCTTTCGTCAAAAACAACTGTCCACTTTGATTTTTCAATATTGTTTAGGTACTGCCATGCCTCTTCGTTTAAACCTCTTATTTCTCTTTTCGCCGACCGGTACTTTCGACGTTGTGTAGTGCTCCCAATTTCCCAACATAATTTTTTCAAGCTAACACTCTTGAAATTTTTCATGAAGTTGCTTCTAATATGATGAAGACAATACCGATGATAGATTGATAGGCTTTCGGCTCCATCCAATCTTCATCATTCTCCATTACTTTGACAATTCCTTTATGTTGATCGGAGATCACACACAACTTGTCCATTCTGTTATTTCTAACATGTTGATGAAATTGTTGGAAGAACCAACTCCAACTTTCATTGGTTTCTTCATCAACTATTGCATACGCCACAGACAATATGTAATTGTTAGAATTCTTTGAAACATCAATCAAAAGCTTACCTTTATATGGTCCCTTAAGATGAGTACCATCTACAGATATTATCGGCTGGCAGAGATGAAAGGCTTTTATGCATGGACCAAATGCCCATAAGATAAATTTAAACATAGCACATTCAAGTGTACTATGTGGATGATGGAACCACGTTACTATGATACCATCATTTGAGGACTTCAATGCTTCAACATACCATGGCAGCTCTTCAAAGTTGCTCTCCCAACTACTGTGAATCTTCTCTATAGCTAATCGTCTAGCAGTCCACGCCTTAGAATGCGTAATATCAACATGAAACTTCTCTTTAATATACTTGTGAATCTGCTTTATTGGAAATGATATATCTTCATGGATTTGCGGGAATATATGAGCAGCAACATCTTTGGATCTGAGAGAGCGGTTATTGTTTCGAATCACCGTTGCATAACATGTATGACTACAAGTCTATGTGGTAATTCTCCATAAGTGATGATTTCTTCTTTTAGAAGCAGTTACACGCCATCGACATAAATGAGTGTTTATAACTGGAACAGAAACCTTTTGAGGTTGTGCAGTTTTGCATCTAGCTTTCCATAATGATGGTTTTCTATATGCCACGTAAATCTCTGTATTTCAAGAAACGTTCCACCTTCGAACTGCGTAAATTACATCATTTTTGGAATTGAAATACATTCCAAGACGCAGTTCGTTGGAATCTTCGTTCCATATGTCCATGTATTCCTCCACATCGAAATCAGGAAGACCATAGTCGTTTAACTCCTCAACCTCATCATTGATATCAACTGTTGCTTGGGAGAACCCTTGGTGAACTCCAAAGTTGTATCGATCCGATGACTCAGGGACCGCCTCGTCATTTTCAGTTTCATCGTTGGATGGGGGGAATTCACTTTCTTCACTTTCAATGGTCATATGACCTTCGAAATGTTCAAACCCATCAATTTCACAATGATCATTGTACTGCACAACCACCGTATGATCAGCCCCAACTTCAAACATGCCAGAGAAACCTCTCAGCAAATCCATGCAACTTGTTTGCTGAAGTGAAAAAGCTGTTTGCCAATTCACCTTGATATGAGCCATGAAGTTAAGCTCATTTTCTGCTAGAAAGTACAAAATATTCATACTTTCCTCAGAAACTAGATAAGAACTTTCGAAAATGCCTTGAAATGAGTAATATAATAGCAAATTCATAATAAGATGATTCTTTTTGAATTTGAACATGGTTACAAATTTCATCAACAAATTGCTCGTATGTCATTCTATACCTCACAATAAAACGATGTGGATAGAGTTGATTCACCATAATTAACAACACCATTTAGATTCGAAGTTTCCCCATTCCAATATAACTTTACAAGGAATGGTCGAAATGAAGACATGATTTTGAAAGAGAATGGTTTAGAACTGAATTGTATGTGAGATTAGAAATAATCAAAGTGTTGTGATGAAAGGTTCTGATGTTCAAAAAAATGCAGATTAACCTCATTATATATAAGAACATAAAAGTTAAATATTGAAAACAATAAAGTAAAATTAATTACTTAATGTCGATTCAAAAAATAAAAAAATAATAACATTGTACGATTTTTAATTCAAATTTAAAATTAAAGTAAAAGTAATAGCATATTGTACATGTATATAATTATATAAATTACCAGTAATCTGCATGTTCCAAAAATCTGATTAAAAAGGTATAAATAATATTAACAGTTTTAATATAATAATGTAAATTTAAAAAGATGTGATAAAGTTATTTTAATTGTGTAATCCATGGGTTTATAACCTAGTCTCATTATATATATGAACATAGAAATTAAATATTCAAAACAATAAAGTCGAATTAATTAAAAAATGTCAATTAAAAAAAATAATAATATTGTATGATTTTAAATTCAAATTTAAATGTGACGTAAAAGTTAAAGCAGAATTTACTAGATAGTAAAGTATCTCAATTCAAACGTACGTGATATGCCATAAATTATTTGTACTTGAGGAAGAAATATGTGGCTGGCGATTAAAAAGTACTTCCGCTATTTGAAGTAGCGGATCTCAATTCAATTAAAATATGAGAAAAGTAAATAGTAAAATATCTCAACTCAAAGGTACGTGATATGCCATAAATTATTTGTACGTGGGGAAGAAATATGTGGCTAAGGATTAAAAAGTACTTCCGCAAATGAAGTAGCGGATCTCAATTCAATTAAAACGTGAGAAAAATAAATATGGCTTGAATTAAAACGTGCGTGACATGACATAAAGCATTTGTACGTTACAAAGAAACATGTGGCTGGGGATTAATTACAAAACAATGTTGGTAGGTGGGAAATTCAGTCTTGATTAAACGTTGAAATGGGAAAAAAGATGTGGGATCCACTACTTGTAGTAACGGATGTGTTTTAAGTGAGCCACCTACACGTTTAAGATCTTTGTGGGTTTTTTGAAGCTTCCTCTACCCAAGGTAGCGGATGTGTTTAATGTTAAGCTAATCAGTCGTTTAATATGCTAGATGATGGATTTAGTGACCTCCGCTACCTCAAGTGGCGGATCCAGTTGACATGGCAGCCTCCAATCCTCCACCGTGGAATTCTTTGGCCAGCTCACCCTTCTTCCGCTACTCGGGGCAGCGGAACACCCATTTCCAAAAAGCTTCTCCTAAACCACCTATTTCCCATGAAATCCATGCAATACCACCTAAAAGCAAAAAAAAATTCATATTTTGCGTATAGGGTCCTGGAACATAGGGCCACATACTGGAAAACCACCGGAGTTAGTGGACATACTCCGAAAACGTAGAACACAAGTAGCAGGCCTTAAAGATACATGGTGGAAGGCGAAAAAAGGAGCAGAATATAATGGATACAAGCTATGGCCCACAAGCTCGGAAGGAGCAAAGAATAGAGTGGGCTTTCTGGTTGCAAAAGAACTTCAAGACAATTTGGTGGAAGTAAGAAGGTGCAATGATAAGATAATGTTACTGAGGATGGTGTTAAGGGAGGAAGCAGTCACACCGCCAAATTCCCATTCGCGGTGTCAGACCGCTGGGTGTGACGTGACCAGAATCACAGCTCTTAGTCATATAGAACGACTCTATATGAGTTTGAAAATATACTATTTCAATAATATAAATCAAGTTGTTGTAATAAATAACAGCAGAATAATGTAAGTGTTAAGCAGCGGAAAGTAAAATATCAAGACACCACATTGTTTTATAAGTACGCCATTATAAAAATGTTCAAATAAAAGTTAAGATGCATGCAAGACTCCTTCCTGAGGTTCCTTAAGTGCAATCCTATGCCCTTAAGCGTGCCGAGTACCTGAGAAATACATGCTAAAGTGTGTCAACATAAAGTTGGTGCAGACGGAATTCTAGGATCCCTCCTCGGGGGAGTTCACAGGTTTAGTTCAAAAGTAAGTAAGCAGTTAAATAATACATGGTCTGTTTTATCAAAAGTTTTCCAAGCACAAGGCCTCATGTGTATGATCCATGTGTAAAAATGTTTTACCAATGTTCGTCGGGTCCATGTCCCAAAATGTCTGATTCAGATGTATGCTGAAATGCTAAAAGTTTGTCAGGTCCGAGACCTCGAGTGTAAGTGTTGCGCCACTACCGAAACTAGACTGTTTGCTCTTGCTTCCGCCATGTCTATCGTAAAAACAACGGCATAGGTCGATATCATGCCCGTCGTGACCTCCGGTCACAGTTTGCGCCGAGCGGGACTTGTCAGACCCATAGTAATAGTTGATAACGCCTCGCTTACAAGTAACTAACGGTATGACTGTGTGAGGACTTTGTTTACGATATTGTCACACTCAAATGTTTGTACAACATAACAGTAATACATAAAAATATGTTGTCATAATGTTTGCCCAGTTGTGTCGACCCGTATGTTGGTCAAGAGTGTTTTCCCAGCTTGTTGACCCAGTTGTTTGGTCAAAATGTTTGTCCAGTTCATGACCCAAATGTTGGTCAAAAGTGTTTGTCAGATGTTTGAACGATACTTCGTCAAACATGTTTGTCAAAAGTATTTGCATGTATTTCTCCCCCCATTTGAGTTTGTAAACAATTAAGAGAAAAGGGGGCCGTGAACTCACCTGAGTGAACAATGCGTAAGCTCCTAAATCTTCTAGCGAGTCGGTTAATGATTGCTTATATTACATAGCGTACGTAAGTTCGTGTTCGGGTTTGTGTGCGTATTCGTGTCCGTGTCCGTGTGCGTGTCCGTGTTCGTGTTTGTGCTCAACAACCCAAGGTTGTTATGTTTGTCCATTTTTGATCATGTTTGTCCATGTTTGACCATGTTTGACTGTGTTTGACCTTGTCAAAGTCAACGACCCGTTGGTGAAATGTGTGTTCGTTATGGTCTGTTCAGTGATTGTTATGATTCACGTATTGCATGTAAACACATAAGTCACGTTAAATGGACAACTTACTATTTATAGTAAGTTTCCATTTTTAGTAAGTTTGCAACATTACATTTTAATGGTTCTAGCATGCTCATTAAACCTAAGTGATCATGTTAACACTTAGCACGTTGTTACATGTTGTCAAATAAGCACATAAATCCTTTTCACATGATTAAAGTTACTAATTATGGCAAGTTTCTATATTTGACAAATGTTAGCACATAAAATCATACAACAATTTCACATATCATCATATTATAGCATTTCAAGTTATTTACCACTGTAAACTTATACCCATATCTCTATTTTGTGAAATCCCCAAATAAAGTTTTCATAGATAGAAGATTTGCATATAAATCACCATTTTAATCAAACTAAACCATGTCCATTTGTTGATAATTTCATTATTAACTATAACCCATCATTTTAACTTGTTTATTTCACCAAAATCCTCACTTAATATATATATATGTATCTGTGTGTGTGTGTGCCCATATAAAGTACTATTTATAGTAACTATCCCAAATAGTCACCTTATTAACAAAACCAATCAATCTTCTACACAAACATCATCATAAATAGCTTAAAATCATCATTTAAACATGTTCACATCATTAGCATCATCATGTAATATAGCTCTTACTCGAAAAGTTACTAAATATAGTAACTACGCTTAGATCCATACCAAATGAGTCAAATGACCATGAATCAACATCAAATCTATTGTAATCAACCACTACACCTCAAATAACAATTATCCATAACCAAAATCACTTATAACCTTATGGATTATCATTGCATGTTAATAAAAGTCACAATTTATGGAGTTAATCATCAATATTACTAAAAATTATATCAAACTCTTAATAGCTCATTCCAAATCATCAAATCAATCATCTAAATCAGTAAACACAGATTCACATATGTGAAATTTCGTGCATGCAACCTAGATGGTGTTGCATGGGTGATTTGGTGGTTGCATATGTGTGTATAAGTGTTCTTGTGTAAGTTTATAGCAAAATGACCAAAGGGGCTACCTTCTATGGCTCAAGAACATTGAGATAGCAGCTCCACAGCTCCATAAACCTTTGGCTAGTGATTCTCTAGCAAGTACAAGAAGATGGTGATGGTGATGGTGAATGAGCTCCAAGAAAGCTCCCTTCAATGGTTCCAAGCTTGAATCTTCAATTAAATGGATGTGAGAGGCTTCTAGGGATTGTAGGAGATGATTTAGAGAGTGTTTAGTCGAGTTACTTGCTTCTGATTTCGGAGAAAATGAGTAGGAAGTGACAGAAGTGTGTTTGAGTGGTTTTTATAAAGATTTAGTCTGCTGGAAGGCTTCGCGTACCGCCAAGGCCGATCGTGCATGGCCTTGGCGTACCGCGATGCTTAAAATAATCAAATTTCCTTCCGATATATGCCGCGTACCGCCAAGGCCTTTGTTGCATGGCCTTTGCGTACCTCCAAGGATTTCGGGGTTCAAAACTCCCGCCCATGCTTAGCATACCGCCAAGGGTCTCACAAAGCCCCCTTGGCGTACCGTGATGGGCTCCAGAATGGCCCAATGGCCTATTTTTATTTGTTTGATCCGTTTTCATCATTGTTTATCGTTTCCTCGACTTTTGCTTTGTTTATGTTCGTTGTTTGTTCACACATTGTTCAATTGTTATATTTGTATCATTTGTTCGATTGTTCACCAACGTTCGTGAGTTTTAAGACATGTGTGTGTTTTCAGTAATTCCTCGAATTACAATGTGATTGTTTGTGTTTGAACTATCGTGCCACGTGTCACTCTAAATTAAACCAATTCTAGTGCCACGTATGAATTAATAACATAAAATATTATTAATTTAAAGGAATTTCTGACTTGGAATTTACGGGGTGTCACAAGTATCAATTATAACTGCCTATGCACCACACGTTGGTTTAGAAAAGAACGAGAAAAGAGAGTTTTGGGACGGTACGGATGAAATCATAAGGGCCATAGCAGAAGATGAGAGACTATGTATTAGGAGGATATTTCAATGGGCACATCAGAAAAGAGAATGAGGGTTATCTGTCGATACATGGAGGCCAAGGTTTCGGGACCAGAAACGAGAGTGGCATCAACCTCCTAGATTCTGGGATGGCGCGTGACCTAGGAATCGTGAACTCTTTCTTTACGAAGAGGGATTCACATTTGATCACGTTTAGTAGTGGAGGACATGACACACATATTGATTATCTGTTGATGCAACAGGGAGATCGTAGCAAATGGTTGGACTGCAAGGTTGTACCGGGGGAGAAAGTGGTGTCGAAACATAGACTTTTGGTGACAGATATTGCAATGCGTAAAAGGTTAGTGGAGGAGAAGACACGTAAACCAAGGATTCGATGGGGCTGCCTAAAAAGAGAGAAGATACCGGAGTTCAGAGACAAGGTCCTTGCAACGAAGGATAGCGGAACATATGAGGACACAAATAGCATGTGGAAAGTAATGTCAGACAATGTCACAAGAGTATCACATGAGACATTAGGGATGACAACAGGGAAGATAAGTGGGCAGAAAGAATCATGGTGGTGGAACGATGACATCCGTCACAAGGTTCGAACAAAGCAGGAGAAGTTTAGGGAATTGGTCAGGTGTACAAAGGAAGAAGAAAGACAGATTGAATAATACATACAAGGAAGCGAAACAAGAGGCAAAGAAGGCAGTAGCACAGGCAAAAGACAAGGCATATACAAAGATGTATAAACGCCTTGAAACAAAAGAATGAGAGCACGACATGTTCAAGATTGCCAAGGCTAGGGAGAGGAAGAGACAAGATATTGTAGTGAAATAAGGATGACAACAGGGAAGATAAGTGGGCAGAAAGAATCATGGTGGTGGAACGATGACATTCGACACAAGGTTCGAACAAAGCAGGAGAAGTTTAGGGAATTGGTCAGGTGTACAAAGGAAGAAGAAAGACAAAGATTGAATAATACATACAAGGAAGCGAAACGAGAGGCAAAGAAGGCAGTAGCACAGGCAAAAGACAAGGCGTATACAAAGATGTATAAGCGCCTTGAAACTAAAGAATGAGAGCACGACATGTTCAAGATTGCCAAGGCTAGGGAGAGGAAGAGACAAGATATTGTAGTGAAATACATCAAGGGAGAGGATGGACGCGTCCTAGTAAAGGAGAAGGACATCAAAGAGCGATGGCAAACATATTATGATGACTTATTCCACATCAGGGATGATGAAGAAGGTAGTGACTACCTCACTAACAGAGAAACACAATGGAACAACTAGTACTGTAGACGCATTACCAAGGAAGATGTGCAGAGAGCGCTTAGGAAGATGGGAAGGGCAAAAGCGGTGGGGCCGGACAATATCCCTATTGAAGTGCGGATATGTTTATAGGACGAAGGAGTTGGCTGGTTGACGAATTTATTCAACACCATAATCAAGATAGGCAAAATGTCGGATCAGTGGAGAAGTAGTGTCTTAGTTCCCTTATATAAGAACAAGGGAGACGCATAGTGTTGTGCAAACTATAGGGGCATTAAACTCTGAGTCATACCATGAAACTCTGGGAAAGAGTGATCAAGACAAGATTGAGAAGAGAAACACAAGTGGCTGAGAAACAGTTTGGATTTATGCCAGGGAGGTCGACCACAGAGGCGATACACATTTTGCGGAGGCTGATGGAGAGTTATAGGGAGAAGAAGAGATATTTTCACATGGTGTTTATTGATCTTGAGAAGGCATATGATAGTGTACCACGTAAAGTGATTTGTGATAGCCTGGAGAGAAGAGGTATCCGTTGGAGATATATAGAGCTGATAAGAGATACATATGCAGGAGCGAGGACTAGTGTTAGAGCACCGGTGGGAGAGACAGATTCCTTCCCGGTGGAGGTGGGACTACACCAAGACTCCACACTTAGCCCGTTCCTTTTTGCAGTCATTTTAGATGAACTGACAAAGTCTCTTCAGCAAGACGTTCCACGATGCATGCTTTTTGCGGATAATATCGTGCTAGTGGCAGAAAACGAAGAAGACCTAAATACGAGGCTGGAGGAGTGGAGATTGGCCCTAGAAAGTAAAGGCTTGCGCATCAGTAGGTCAAAGACCGAGTATCTACATTGTAACTTTACCGGTAACATCGAGGAGGAGAACCATGTGACCATTGGAGAATAGGAGGTGCCAAAAACAACAAAGTTTAAATATCTGGGATCGTTCGTTCAGAGTAACGAAGACATTGACTGTGATGTAGCCCACTGTGTACAAGCAGGTTGGAATAGGTGGAGAGCAGCTACAATCATCTTATGTGATAAGATGTTTCCTGAAAAGTTGAAAGGAAAATTTTATAAGGTCGCAATGAGACCGACCATAATGTATGGAAGTGATTGCTGGCCAATAAAGAAGACTCATTAAAGAAAGTTGGATACGGCAGAGATGAGAATGTTAATATGGATGTATGGCCACATAAGGGCAGATTGAATAAGGAACGAGGTCATCCGGGAAAGGTTGGGGGTAACACGTATCTTGGAAAAAGAAAGGGAAGGAAAGTTGAGATGGTTTGGACATGTGAAGAGAAGAAACTCGTTGGCGCCGGTACGAAGAGTAGAGAACCTCATCGTGGAGGGGAAGAGGTGCATGGGCCGACCAAGGCTGACGTACGATGAACAGATTCGGCACGATTTGTTAGAGTTGCATCTCTCTGAGGACATGATTAATAACAAGAGTTCATGGAGACGTAGAATAAAAACGAAAGATGGGTAGATTAATAGGGGATAGATCGGTAATACAAGTTTAAGTAGGTTTCTAGTTTTAGAGGCCTATGTGTTATATGTTTGTGTGTTGGATATACGTGTTATATGCTTGCTTATGTGGGTTCATCATAACATGGTTTGGATTGGTTTTGAATTGTAGTTGCTCCATCAGTTCCATTGGTAATTTGCTATTTGGTTTTTTGTCTTTTGTTGTTTAGTTTGTGTATTCAAATATACATTGTTGTATGTCGGTTGTGTTTACATAAGTGTCTATGCTTGGGTTATAATATTTTATGCATTTAAGCTTCTTGTTACATGTTTATTATCCACGGTAAAGAATATAGAAAATAAAATAATAATAAGAATCGGGGGATTCCAACGAGGCAGCCTCTCTACCTCATTGGGGTAAGGGTAAGGTTTGTTTTCATCTCTTTCCACAGACCCCACAAAGTGGGATTTTACTGGGTATGTGTTGTTGTTGATGTTGTGTCGTAACAGTTGTCGCTTCGACATCAAATTCTAAGACATCAAACATGAACGAAAGAAATAACATAAGTTTTTATTCCGAACCCACTCGAACCCACTATAAGCGCCACGCCCACAATCATAGTTTCTATACGGGCGCCCCGCCCCTAAACTAAACACGTATACGGGCACCCGCCCATAAACAAAATTCCTATAATTACTAAAATTTTTGATAACTTACTTATATTTGGAATTAAATATTTTTACTATAATTATATCTCAAAAAATCTTTTCAAAAAATGTTTTGAAATAATGTAAAATTTATTTTTTTTGTTGTAACACAAGATGTTGTATTCATGAAATATAATAATATATGAATTGTTATAACATTTTTTTTTGGTTTTTATTTACCTTCTTAAAGCTTTAATCGTTATCAATAAATGATTATCAATATGAATCGAGTGTTATATTATGTTATGCAAAGGAACGTCCGGAAATCTATTTGCGTAAGATACTTTTGCTAATTTTATTCGTTAAAAATTCTCGTAGAAACCAAAGTAAGTAAAATAATAATAAACAAAGTAATTAAAATAATTAAAACCAAAACTTCTTTTATTTTTCAAAAATATTCTATTAACTAAAACATAAATCTATTAATGTTATTTTTTATTTATATTATCGTTTAATTTTTTTTTTGATTAAAATTCAAATTTAGTTTATATGGGTGTCTGGAACATGTCTTTTTTTAGAATTAGACCCGTATGACGAGTTTTTTTTTTTTTTTTTTGACGAGGTAGATGAACTGTAACATTATCAACGACATACATATAACATATGTCTGTATAATTTTTCTCTACAATTTTTTAAAAAACAGACATATAGTTTTCATTGTAAATATCAACGGGATACACATATGTTAAGAACTTATAAGATAACCTTCTTATATATTGAATATCAAAACGATATAAAATCAAATCAACCAGTTCTCCATAACTGATTCTAGAGGGAAAACATAAAGCATGTCGAATACAATCAACTGAAACATAATCATATAGACCATCCTTAAGTTCTCAGTTCCCACCCATACAAACCATCACTGTAAACTCCATATAATATTTTGTTTGAAAATACAAATTTCGAACGTGTAGTTTTTTATCCAAGTGATAAACTATAAAATTAAATGGAATTTGTAATTTTTCCCCATAAGTCGGACGCCCATAAAGTCTAAATAAAAGGGGGGACGCCCGTAGAAAGCCGGACGGTGCCCTCGTTCGATTTCCCACCCAAAAATTCTAAATAGGCGAGACGCCCGTAAAGTGGTTTGGGATGCCCGTAAACTAGGTTCGGACGCCCGTGGATTCGGTATGAGACAAGAGGTACACAGCACCCATGAAAAAAATATAAAAAATTGTTTGCGGGCGGGACGCCTGTGACATGGTTGTCTGAACAGGCCCGACGCCCGTGACGGGGTTTTCAAATCTACAGGCGGCTACTTTTTTATAAGGGCGTCGGCGCCCACAACTGCCACGTGGTGATACGTGAGTGGGCAAAAACACGAGCGGTGGCGCCCATAAACCCAAATGGAAATATGGATATTTTGGGAATTTTTTTGGTCAAAGTGGACAGATTGAGAATTTTCCAATATAAAAACATGTTGTAATTGTCGTCACTTCGACATCAAATTCTAAGACATCAAACATGAACGAAAGAAATAACATAAGTTTTTGTTTGAAGCATAAGAATTGTAAACCCACGATTTAACTGTTGTCTCTCAATTAAGCCATTCAATTTATTTTAGTATTCCAATTCTATGTTTTTAATCTGAATAAAAGATAATACATGTTCATACAAGTTTGAGTGAGTAATTTTTTCTTAAAAATGACTGACTTGAATCAATTGTTGTTAATTATTAATTTTTTGTTCTTTATCAGATATTAATTAAAATTAATAATTATTGATTCAAGTGAGTCATATTTTTAAAAATAAATTATTCACTCAAACTTATATCAACATCTATTACTTGTTATTCAGGTTAAAAACATGGGATTTAAACACTAATATAACTCGAATGACTTAATTAGGACAAAAAAAAGTTTGAGCGACTTTTGAACAAAATTAAAGATTGGTTACATTTCTATGAAGTTTTCCTTATTTAAAACTAATCAAATAAGAAAAATAGTAATACACAATGAAAAATGATGATCAGTAAGACAATGACAAACAAAAAGATACAATAATGTGCTAAAAATACAAGAAGTTCGAAAACGTAATTTTTTTATATGACAGTACTATAATTATTTTAAATATAAAAGGCTTATTTCTGTGTGTGTATCGTATATGAAAGTTATGATCATTTAAAAAAGTGAAAGAACATGATAGAAAAATTCAAGAAAAATGATCATAACTAAATAACATTTCATGGACTTTTTTTATAGAAGTTGATCTAACATTAATTATATATCTAATAGTCTTAAATACTTCCTATACTTTTTACATTAAAAACCTTTTTACATATGTTTTCCTACTAAAAATCTTTATTGCATAGTGATTTTAAGAAAGAGAAATATGTAATTGGTTTTTTAAAATATATTTGATTTTGTTTACTTGGGTAAATATGTATTAAGGGTGAGGTTATAATAAAAAAAGTTTTTAGTGCATCCACTGTTTGGATAGAACAGGCTCCGATTCGAGTAGTCTGGTCGAGATACGATAGGTGAGGTTATAATAAAAAAGGTTTTAGCAACTACGAGCCTTGATCTATTCGGCTTATTTACACCCCTAGTTGTATCCGTACCAGCTGTTCGGATAGGACCGGTTCCGATTCGGGTAGTCAGGTTCGGTTGCGGAACCGGTATTTTTGCAGACCTCTGGCTGAAAGGTAATGCTTGGAAAGCCATATTTGAATGAAAAATATGTTGCATGCATTTGAAGATAATTACACAACTGCATTGCTTATACCAGTGCACCTATTCCCTATATGCATTTGAAGATAACTACACACAACTGCATTGTTTTCACATTCATGTTAGAGAGAACAGTTTGGAAGCGAAAGGCGACACGAATGAATTTTCACATGATAGGTTCGAATCGTGTTCCGAACATGGTGTTTTTTGTTTGTTTTTATTGACAACCAGATACATACTGCATATAAAGAAATATGAACTAACTGTAAAAACGACCAGGTGATTTTATATCTACAGTCAAAACTCAGTTTGGTCTGTACATGCTTTTCAAAACCATATTATTTTGACCTTTAATTATTTAATCATAATTTGTTAAAATCTGCAAACCACCCTGAAATGAAATGAAATTGATTATTTTGAACCAAAAAAATTACAACAAATAAATAAAAAAAAGTTGCTATAAACAAATTAAATTCATATACCAGAAAGGTTAGACCATCTCCCAAGTTCAGAGGGGTGGGCATAATAATATAACTTGATCCGGTTTAATAAACACAGCCCTGCCGCCACCGGCCGCCCTGTATCACCACCATCTTCTGGATCATCTGCGAAACCGGTAACATCTCCGACCAGCCTAAAGTATAGTCTCTTGCTGCTCATTGCTTTAGGAAAATCAAAGTACATGGTGGTGCCACCCTTCACCTCAGGAATCCGGTATTCTGCAACCATCACCATCTCCTCAGGTGACCCCTGTGACCAGACATCATAACAATTATTAACCATCATACAATCTCCCAGACTACTTGATTTGTTCGGTAACACCTCATAACTGTTAGCTGTTCATGAAACTATGACCAAAGTCAAAGGTTGACTATATAACTAGGGGTGCAAATAAGTCGTGCAGCTCGTGAGCTACTTGATATCATATTGCCTCGCTAAAACTTGAATTGATCAAAGCTCAATTGAGCTAGAGTTCTAACTCAAGCCTAAATTGGAGCTCAATTTACAAAACAAGCCTGAGCCACCTTGTGCCAGTTTATATACCAAGCTTGACTAGGCTTGTGAGCCTATACGACCTTGTTATTAATAAATATATAATAATTTTTATATCATATAAGGTATATAAGTAAGATAAAAATAGCTCAATGTGTATAGATTTTTATTTTTTTTTTTAAAATAATTAAACATGTAATAAATAATAAGCGATTTGAGCATAGTTTTCAAGTACTCCTCACATGCCAAGCTTGAGATTTAGATATAAAACTCAAAATGAACCGATCTCGAGCTCAAAATACGTAAGTTAAACTCGACTTGCTTAACTTAACAGAGCTTGAGTTCGCTCCCTTCAAGTTCTAAACTAAGGCTAGAGCTTGGCTCGTGAAGAACATTTGAAGAACATGCTCACCTTATTTCCCTACTAATAACCTCGGACTTAAAATTAGAAGACTATGAATACATTATATACAAAACAACATCAGCATCAAACCCTTGCCAAAGTCGGAAAAAAGTCAATTTTTTTTAAGAAAGTTGAAAGTGTATATAACTAAGGATTTATAACCTAATTCTATATATACACATACAAGATGTTTTTGTTGTTGGAACCTGGAAGTACCTGTAACACTTGAATATGTAGGACAGCTGGAGATGTGTATCTATGTTCAAAAATGATAGATGACGTGTCAAATGAATTTAAATTAGAATAAGGTGAATGTGTTAGTCGAGGTTTTATAGCACTAAAACCATCAAGCCGAAACCCTGCTGAAAGGGGTGAAGATGGAGAAACGTTTTGTTCCAAGACCAGATCATTGTCAATTAATTTCTCTGAGTCAACTGGAACCTGTAAACGTTAAGGTAATAGAGATGGGTTGGTCAAATGGGTACATTTAAAAGCTAAAATGGAAACATATCAAATGAACTAAGCGGTTTATGTATTCACGAGTTAATTGCATACAAATGTAAATTACTTTGGTTCAATTCCTAGTATAGGTAATTAACCTTTTAAATAATCAACATTCCATAATTATTAATGGGAGTTAACCATGAGAAAACCTGATTAAGGTAATCTAACTGCTAACATGTCCAAATATGATGTCACTTTTGATCATGTTCATGTTTTCTTTTGAACTTGATACATTTTCTAACCAGACGCTTGAAAACCTATATCTTAGATCATTATCATCGTACTCAGTATATCCCACCATTAGCAAAGCTAATGTAGGGTCTGAGGAGGATAAAATGTAGACAACCTTACCTCTACCCCATAGGAATAGAGAGGCTGTTTCCAATGAGACCCCCGGTTCATGATGCCCGACTAACTGACCAACCCAATGGTTTTAACGTTATTTTCACAAAAAACATAGTAAAATAACGTTAAAATTAGTGCAATTTTGCTTTTGCCCCATAAGGGCCAACATATATATACATTATATGCGCGCACCGCAAACAGGGCCTAAAACCTATATCTTAGATAATTACCTTAAATATTATTATTTTTTTTTTGAAATATTTGTGGGTATTTGATGAAGATCCAAATCAATCACACAATAGAAATAGAGATTACAATTGAAGAAGAAGAAGATGATGGAATGATGATTTAATGAACGACTGATTACAAAATCAGTTCCAGGGTTACACCCTTCTCTGCATAAAGCAAGAGCCAATTACAATTCTAAACAATATTCTTCACACCCTCACTCACACTCTTAACCTCTATTTATAACCAACTAACACACATACTAGATAATAATATTACTAAACTACCCTTATCTAGAACATCCCATTACTACTACTATTACTCATATATTAAAATAGTTATAATCTCTATCATTACTCCCCCCTTATTTAAAAGTCTTGTCCTCAAGACTTGGGAGTGAATCATTCGTCATGCCTGGCGTTTTGCCGTCTGGACATTTGTTGGCTGAACCATAGCGATTACCCCAACGCAAACAAATCCTTTTCTTCTTACGTCCTTTCCAATTCAAGCGTGAAAGATGTCGCGCTCCTCGATCTTGGGGCTGAATAGAGCCTGCCTCCCCTGACATCGACGATCCCCATTTGGAAGGAAAGTTGCGATACGTATCCGAACGGGAATTAATATTCCGATCATTGGCTTTGAAAGAGAAATTTGGTTTGGACTCTGTTTGGCCCAACATAGGAAGCCCATCAACAGAAAACTGTCTTGTAAGTAATTTGGGTGTAATAATACGTTTGGGCTCCTCTTGACCCAACATCTGAGGCCCAGCACCTGGTAAAGGCCCAGACCCAATTGAATAACAACGGGAAGGAGCGGCCGTGACAGAATCAGGGTTCCTGTTAACCTTGACATCGCCGATCAAATCGGAAATCACCTCCGATTGATGAATCATAGTGAACTGCTCAGAAGGAGTATGAATCGATACATGCTTACCGTCGACTACAGGAATTAAAGGATCGTGAATCAAATCCGATTGCGTCACTGCCTCGGGGACTCCCGTCGACATCTGAATACTTTCGAAATTGGAATTGGAGGGTGAAAACAAACCACTAGAATTGCTCGTTCCCGAAGATCTATCAGTCTGTTGTTGCTCATGATGTCTCATCCAATCAAGGACGATTTTCCTGAATTTAGCTGATTCCGCACGCTCGACTTCCCAGGATTTCAACGTGGTTTTGAGTTCGTTCACATCAGATTGCAATTGACGGATCTGTTGATCGTGAATCTCCAGGCGAGTGTTGGTAGCACGAGTCTCCATCGGAAAATCAAATACCATTGTTGAATGATTGAACGAGCTCAGAAGTATCGGAAATTGAATCAAATTAGAAATGCGAAAACGAAATTGAAACTGTAGGAACCTGAAATCGGTGCTACTTGAACGAGAAATCTGAGAAATGACTTGCGAATCGGCTGAAATTGAAGAACGATGGTGATGAGGAGATCCCTGGAAGATGAAATCAGAAACAAATCGTAGATGGAGAACGGGCAGGTCGGACCAATGATGAAGATCCAAATCAATCACACAATAGAAATAGAGATTACAATTGAAGAAGAAGAAGATGATGGAATGATGATTTAATGAACGATTGATTACAAAATCAGTTCCAGGGTTACACCCTTCTCTGCATAAAGCAAGAGCCAATTACAATTCTAAACAATATTCTTCACACCCTCACTCACACTCTTAACCTCTATTTATAACCAACTAACACACACACTAGATAATAATATTACTAAACTACCCTTATCTAGAACATCCCATTACTACTACTATTACTCATATATTAAAATAGTTATAATCTCTATCAGTATTTTTGGAGAAAAATAAATTGATTACATAAAACAGAGAAGAGAGTAAGAGACTAGAATTAATAATGCAATTAGCCCAATACAAGAGACTAGAATTAATAATGCAATTAGCCCAATACAAAATGCATAGATGATAAAACCTCCTAATTCATTTTGCTTACGAAAAAAAATAAACAAATATAATATTCTAGTTTTATTAAACACGTTAATTATTTCTTAAAACTTAAGTAGAAGAAAAAAAGTTTTGATGTTACCCAAATAGCTTAGTTTTCCACCTCTACTTGAAGTATTTTATTAGGAAAGGTCTCTCACTAACCATACCTTGTATCTATTCAATAATGGAGCTTTTTCCAACCAATTTTTTATGCTACTAGCATGCTCAAAACTTCGCCCAATGTCTGCTTTCACAGGGCATCCAACAACAAGAATTCTTTTCGCATGAATACACGGATCACTTTCAGATGTTCCTGCTATAGAGGCCCGCCTACCAGGCTCAAAGGGTGGATCTTCATCGAAGGATAAAAGATTGAAATCTTTCCCAAAACTAACAGAACTTGAAACAACTTTCTGAATAGTTAGTTTTATCCAAATCAGGCGACACCGCACAGGATTTCGAAAGTCAAATCTGATGTGGCGAGGAATTTGACCCTCCTTACCAGATTCTTCGGACCCGCAAAGCTCCGGAGAAGATGTGATAAGTGATCTAACATCCCATTTTCCTACACATGATCTTTCTTCCTTGTGTATATTATTGCTTGTCCATATTTGCACCTGAATAACATGGGAATTTAAATGAATTACACACAATAAGAAACAAAATTTATTTGGACCTTTAGGATATACGGTATCTTAGATAAAAGCTTCTATGAACGTGTAAGAAACTGATTGAACTAGAAGCTCAATAAGGTGACACAAAGAAAAATATTTGAACTTATTTAGGCAAGTGATTAATAGGCAAATATAAGCAAAAAAAGTGATTGCGGATACCCGCTAGGTTTCACCCGTTTGGTACTTACGGTAGGGGCATCAGACATAGAATAGCCACATGGACTAACAAGAAGTACAACCCCAAAGACATCAGAAAGATTGCCAAGAACAATAACAAGCTCAGTGCAAGAGGTGCTAGCGGGCGCTCTCCAGTATGACTGTTGACATCCGCTATTCAATGGTGCAAGCAATGACAATGGTGGTGCTGAACCCGAAGCTGATTCAATCTATGAAAACCATTTATACATAAAAAAATCAGAATTGCAACATATAGTTTTGACAAGATGTTTTAGTTGAGTTTTATTATTTATATAAAGTGCACAGTTATGATGGAAAGTGCATTAATACAGATTCTGGTTCACTTTAGCTGAATTAGTCGGTAAGGCATCTATGCATACCCTCATAAAGATATAGAATAAAGTAATAAACAACCGAGGGTAGTATGCATTTCACCTTTAACAAGTCAAATGGTTTAACTTTATAATACATAGCAAATGGGTCAAATGGGCCCAAATTCATTCCAAGTTTATACAAATGCATACAAATGCATAAATCATTTATTCCCCTTTTATTAAAAAGCTTGAATTACTGTAACAATAATCTAGTTTTTGCAATTGTATAAATATGTTGGGTTATGAAGCCTTTGGGCTTTCTTTTGGTCGACGTGTTTCTTGTAGAAACAAGGGAAAAGGACCACCTTTGTTTAATCTATTTTAGGCCTTGATTATGTTTCTTAGTCCCCGAGTTATTAACCTGAATCTATGTCTTATATATACCCATGCATGTAATGGCACTCTTTGAGAACCTATATAAAGAGAAACCCTAGTTGCAGCCGTGGACGTAGGTTTCAAAATTGTCTTGTTTGTTTATATTTTGTTTTCTACATTGATAATTGGTTGTGCGGTTGCTTCTGTTGCATATCATTTGATTCCTAACAATATAAAATTAATTTCTTAATTATTTATAGAACTTAACAAACATATGGAAACCGGAAAGTATTTGCTACTTGATTCAACCTAACCCAAACAATTTTGGCAAGCACTTAAAAAACCCATTTTTGACTCATGTGCGTTTTGGCATGTTACCCAACATGGCTGTTCTGTCACATCTAGTTTGAGCTAAAAAGACTGGTTTACATGGTCCTATTACGTGTTTTAGCAACTAAAAATAGTTCAATAGATGAGTTGTTGACGCTACTTGAGATCTCTCAATCTCATATACAAGTCTAAACTACATCATTTTTGTTTTTTGGTACAGGTAACTCACACACCCTCTAATCTCTCAATCTCATATAAGTAACACTTTTTTGTCCATTATAAAACTTGAACCCTCTTCCACTAGGGCAGGGACACCTTTTCTACACCCCTTGACACTGCTAGGCCGCATACACTTTGGTATTGAGAAACTCTTTGCTAAGAACCTATTTTTCATTTTACAAAGTGTATATCCGATTGTTAGTTGATAGTTCGAATTCAAATAGTTACTTGATATTTCACCCTATTTACCAAGATGAATCACTATTAGTATTAATGTTTTTAGCATGTAAGAAAATCAAAGAAAAGATAATACCGAGTGCAAATAGCTTCCAAATGGGAACTCAGCTAATGATTCCTCTTCATTATGTAACAATTCAAGGACTTTGCCAGCTTCAAACTTTATAAACGGCTCCTTTTTACCAGATATATAATTCTTCCCCACCACTTGAACAAAAGCCTTGAAAATAGCAGCTTCAGCTTGACTATTTCTTATTTGAGTAATTAGAACTCTTATATAATCCAAAGTCAAAGCATCAAGAACAATATCTTGACAACACAGTTTACAAATAACCCCATCCTTATTTTCATTAGAGCTTGATCCACCACTGTTGTTTCGAAGAAGAATAGCACCTTTACCCGCACAACAGACCCTACAAACCCTACGTTTACATGCAGAGCATATGAATGTTGACTCTGAAGAAGTTGAAGTTGAAGTCAACGTCAAAGTCAAACGTTCTGCATGAACTTGACATGATTCACTACAACAACCCTCACCGATTCTGTTAATATTCCAGAAATCTATATCATTATTTTCATCAAGAGAGTCAAGACCAATACAACCAGTAATTTTGTCTTCTAGAGAAGTTTGACCAAGAATTGCAAGGGAAGTAGCTGTTCTGCATAATGAATTTATATAAGATTCTTCTATTAATATGTTGGGATTTATCATAGCTGGATCAATGCCAATAGATGATAAAGCTTTATCCCTTTCTGCGGTTGATAGATTGAGGCGAAGACGTTCGATTTCAAGTTTCATTGCTTCTACAAACCCTAATTTGTTATCCTGCAAAACATCATAATCAGTTATTTTTTGCATCTATTAATGCCTGTGAGAATTTGCAGATGTACAAAAGGCCCCACTGTGCCATGCAATGGTGATTGGTTTACAAAACAAAAAAATGGAGGTTTACCGCCTTAACTAGAGGTGGTACAATAGGCAGGTTTAGTAACAAGCCAACACGGCTAAAATTCTAGAACAAGTTCAAACAGTTGACCAAATGCTGTTTTGTTCATTTTTTAATAAATATGACAAAAGATAAATAATTAAATAATAAATTGATTTTTATATTAAACCAAGTTATGAAGTTTTATGCATTACGAATGTGGTCTGGCAACTTTCACCTCTTTTCACATATTCAACCTTTTAAAATGAAACTAAGCTTTATTATTTGACTTTATCCATTTGACTTGTTACCAATAACACACAACCCAATTTTAAAGCTATTCATAACTAAAGGGGTTATAACTGACACCACTAATCTCAAGGAAAGCTTTAAAGATAATGTAACACCATAAAATGCAACATGACAACTTTTTCTGTAAATAAATGGTGTAGGAAAGTGAGTCTAAAGGGTAAAATGGTAATTTCAAATTCTTCAGGTTATCATATTTGAGAGCTTAGCAAAAACTACACTACAAAAAATAAGTTTCCCAAACAATATAAAACATAACAATATTAGTTGTCTTAAATAAAACCACAAATAATTACAGAAAGCATCCTATTCTAGCATATGTGGGCGAAAATGACATTATTAGCAATGGCAGTAACAACAATAATGAAACATTAGACTAATATAAGGAGAATAGCATACCACAGCGGTCAAAGTTTCAAAGCAACTTATATAGTTTTGTGCACCCATTCTGGCTGGTGTTGGTGTTTTATCTTGTATTGAAATTCTCTGAGAGTCATTCTCTTCCTTTTGATCATGACATATGTCGAGAAATGAATCATGCAAACTAATTTCTGTCATTGGTTGTGAATTGGATCTTGAAATAATGTTTTCACCAGACAAAAGGTCGACCTGAGTATTTCTAGATATATCACAATTGACAGGTGGCAACACATTATTTGTTAAACCAAAAACATCGCAATTGCTTCCAATTTTAGATGGAAAAGAGTTGATATTATTTTTGATACTAGTGGCATGTTTCCATAACTTTAAGCCATGATCTTCAGAAGCAAAAAAGCCTCTCCATGGAAGAGAAATTCCAAGTACCTCTACCTGGAACATGCATGAAAATACATTAGTGAAAGATTTGAGGACATAGATCAGAAAACAGATCAACAATCAGGAACACATGCGATCAAATAAAAATCTAAAGAAATGATATATAAAGGTAACGAGCAATCAATTTTACCAATGAAATTGTATCTTGTACTTCATCTTATAAAAATCTAATAATCATTGACAATAATCTTTTATATAAATATAAGGGTTCATTCTAAAAGCAAATTTAATTATTACTAAAATACAAACATCATGTCATGCGTAAATAATTACACTAAGCTGCATGTGGGTTAAGAACTAAATTTTATTGTGAGTAATATGTACAAAATAATTAGTCTTATAAGAATATGATATTAAAAAAATATAAAATACAAGAAAACAATAGAAAATGTTTAAAAAAAACATATATTTATTGTTCAATGTACCTCACCCAAAGTGACTGGGGAGCTGGTTGACTCAGCAGGATAGAATGTGAGTACAACCACACGAGTAAGAAAGTCCAATTCGCCCTCTATTCCTTCAAAATCATATAGAAATGAAGGGTTGGTTTGGGAGGTATGTAGGCTTGCTCTGGTTTTTAAATTCATATCCTCATCACTAACAACCCTTGGTATGGGTATCACTATATTAGTACCATTAGAACACCGAGGAATGCAGGCCCCCTGTAAACAAATTAGTATTACTATAATTTATATCAAATTCTTTCAAACGATACCCTTAATTTTGAATTTAAAACCATTAGTGCATAATCAAACCTCCAAAACAAGTTTAAGCACATCGAGATCACGTCCAGTTCTCACATCAACTGTTAATGGATACGTTGAATCATCTGCACCATGTGAAACTGTGAGAAGAAGTTGACACACATGACAAGGCTCTCCAAGGTAGATAAAAAGTTGTATTATGTCTGCCGCCTGTTGGGAAATCTGTAAAACAATTATCCATAATATATTTAAATCTTTAACTTCTTGAAAAGCTAGTGCAGGCATCACCCCAACAAAGGGGCTTGTTTTTAAAGATATGAGAAAGTTTTAAATACGTTAACAGAGCAACTCTTTTTTAAAAATATAAAAGATGTGTGCCAGTTTAGAGAATCATTTTCGAGAGAAACACACACCATAAATACCCTTACCCATATGAGGTTTTTTTGCTTGAAACTAAGAAGACTGTCTCCGTCATCAGGGTTCTGGTCAATGCTGGCAATCGGCTTAAGAAGGAAGCTAAATCGCCTGCTAAGCACCTACCAAGAAAAGAAGAGATAAAAAGTAATATCAAATGAAAACTCAAAACAATATGTAGCTAGTACTTCAAAAATCATCAATATGTATCAAAATTTCTGTTCATTTGGCATCTTCGAAACCGTGATCAACTAAAAAATATATGTTTAAATTTGAGCATAAATATAACTATTAACCCCTAATGTTGCATACATGCAAAGGCTGAATTGATACTGATGGGAGATGCTTGAAAAGCCTTAGTCCAAGGAACATTTCTAACTGCTTCTGGCGATAGTTATCTACAACTGCATTGTTATATCTTCTCTGCAAGGTTATTTTCACATTTTGTGCCATGGAGAATTGTTTAGCCTTTGCTGCTTCCTCACTAAATATGCTAAGAATATGACTATGCATTGCTTTAGATCCAGTGTACAGTGTTGCATGGATATCACCAGCAACCAAGAAAAGTTCAGCTAATTGACATATTGGTGATAAAATAGTAGAACTTTTGAATTGTTCAAATGTCATGTCAAAACGCCTCCAAGACTTATCCGAGAATGAATGTTTTCTAGCATTGCGATCAGAAGCCAAATCATTATCAAGAAATATCCCAAGCCGCCTACATTGCTCTGTAAAAACTTGAAGAGCACCAAAATAACTAGCAGCGTTTGTACGATCTAGAGAATCGGCGCAATTATAACGGATTACTCCATTTTGAAGTGCGCTTAAGCAGAAGAAACCAGTGATGTCGTCGTTATATATCTTTTCACCTTCACAATCCTCTATATGCTGACGAGAATGTTGATAATTACCTTCAGAGATGCCTATCGATATTGTGGGAGCTTTTAAATGGTACCAAAGTCCTTCAATGGTTTGTTGCTCACCTTTCAATCGGATACTTGTATGCCAATCGTAATGTATCAAATGAATACGGGTGCTAGGAAGTTGACCAGTTGACCGAATATAATTCAATGATTCCTCAAAATGTTGAACTAAAATGGATTCTGATTTTCCTTCCCCATTTCTAAGCAAATTGACACACACAATAGGAACCAAACCACTTTTCTTTTGATTTGTACCAGCTAAACCTAAATTGCGTGTATCATATCTTTTGCTTAATCTTTGGTAATACTGAGCACTTCCTTTATAAGGGTCACAATCGGAAACATAAATTGATGCTTCTGCAGCAGTCATTTTTAGTTCTGCACCCCACCAGATAGGAATAGTGCCTCGTCTCCATATGTAAACGTTGAAAGGCACATTTTGACCAGATCTTTTTGGAACCCATACAAGTTGCTCACACTCGATTTCATTTCCTATCAATAGTAAATGCTAATTAAATGCATAAAAACATAACAAGACAAAGCACACATAATAATATCTATAAAACATATACAAGTACAAACTTGAGCATTTTAATGACGGTTGCTCACCAAATAATAGGACCTCTAATACAAAAGGTAAATTTAACTCTTAAATTTGTTTTATTTTATTTTATTTTTTTTAAGCTTTTTGGTTAGTTAAGGAAATATACACATTCTCTCGCCTCCATTTCACAACTAGTTATGGAAAATTACTGAAAGATTGGACTGCTGAAGTATATAAACAAAAACATATTCCTCTAGTTTTCAAATGATAACAAATTTAAATAAATGTATCAAGTTAAAAATGTTAATGTACCAGTACTGTAACAAGAATTTAGTCCCCTTGCTAAATATCGAGTGCCAGGATGCAACCTACTACGACGAGCTATAAGAGCAACAATTCCTTCTTGCTGGCCTAAGCTTCCAAACGTTTTATATTCTGCAAATCCCTGTAAGTTTACATGGAGTACTTGAGCATGCAATCCTATTAGATCCCAGATGCCATTTGGAAATTACATGATTGTTCAACCATGTTGGTTGTGATTCTGGAAAATTTTGATTCTTATGAATAACAAGATATGCAACACAAGCATAAAGTCAATGGATTTACGAAGGGGATAATTGCATATAAAGATAACTACTTTTCCTAAAATGTATATTATGTGTAAGTTTGGCATCTATAATTTGATACATTTTCTTTCAAAAGAATCAACGTTTAATAAAATTATAATAGGTAAGTCAAATTTTATCTATTATGGTAACCAACTTTTTTCAAATATAAAAGTTGATAACACAGTATATCTCACTCCTAAAATTATACAACTTTTAATAAATTTTCATTATGCTAAGGAAATTCAAAATGATTATATTTTTGGTAACCACCATTCAATGTGTATCAATTGGAACATTAACTTAAGGAATTAGCCCTTTTAAAAGAACAAATTTCTTATGTGCATGACATTAAAGAGTGTACAATGTACATTAAATTGAGAAGGGTTAAGTGAATGCAAAAGTACCCAAACTTAATGCATTTAGTTATTATGTGTATTGGATTTTAATACTTTATTTTTTATGTAACCAACATCTGAAATTTTCTGAATGGAAATGTATCCAACTTCACTTTGTTGCATTAAAAGGTAAGTTTTGAAAGCTGATTATAACTTTGAAGTCTAAATGCATACAATAACAATAGGTGAAATGTAAGATGCATTTTCATGCATCAAAACCCAATGACAATCTAGGATTTGTGATCATTAAGGGGTGGATTTCTTATTACTATTACTATTAGTATTACTACAACTATTACTACTGTAATAACAATGACAATGACAATAACAATAAGAATAATATTATTATTATTCTTATTTTATTGTTATTATAATATACATCTACACACACATAAATTGGGAACCAATATAACAACTTATATAAGAGATATAAGTTTGCCCTGTCTAAGAAAGCATTTTGACATTATAGAAAGAAAAATCCAACCAATGATAAGGAGAATGTAATTATACAGGTACCTGCAGCAAAATGACACAGTGATGCTCCAACCCAATTCTTCTAAAAGCAAATGATAACCATCCATTCCAAACAAATTCATCATCAGGATTTTGCAAGGAAAAACGACTAGGGAATGGGCGAGTAATATCTCTTGTCTCACAAAAATAATGTGTTCCATCAATCTCAAGTTCAATCAGGTCTTGAATATTCTTTACTTCTCCTTTCCCTTGTGGTTGAGGGGATTGAAGTAAAATTTTGATCCATTTACTCTTACTAATGGTGTATACACACCCTCCACCTGGCAAATACGGAATGCTAGCATTTAACTTTGTTGCAACAAGCAGCAATGCAATGCTCCCAAGTACAACATAGCCCAATATAGCTTCTGCATAAACTGTGCTATTAAAAACAGATTTTGAACCATCTGTAATGTAGTTTAGTGCTTCATCTTGGGTGTGAAAAACATCATATCCTAGCTTTCTGTCATGTTGAAGGGACCCACTAGTTGGATCAATGTAAATAACTTGAGTGTCAGTTCTAGAAGACAGGCTAACAACAATATATACTTCACCGGTATCAAGTGTAAGAACCACCACTGATGTATTCCTCAATCCACCAGCTGTAACTGATATAGAGTATGAGAATCCAAAAATCATGATAAAGTACACAGGGCATGATTATTAATACAACTACAAAAGAGATCAATGAAGCTAATAATGGTGGTAATAAAATTGGAATAATGTTGGGAGAGGCTAACCAGGTGATTCCATTATCTCATATTGAACCAGCTTTAGGTGCTTATGAAAGCATTATGGTTCATGCTCTTGAGGGAAAGAACCTATAGTCTAAAACAAGATTAAATACAATGGTTAGACCTAAGTATCTCTTTATTGAAACCTCTCATCAAAGGCGACAAGTAGATGCAGATCATAAGGCAAACACCTTACAAATGCAGCAAATTTACCAGCAATTTCAACCAAGTGAAATGGTTACCAATTTATGCAAAAAAGAGAAACTTGATTGCAATTTGAAGCTGAAAAAGCAAAACTTGGTTGCATTTTCTGTAAGATCAAGATTCATAATTTTTTTATTTAATTTTTGGTTTTCTTTTATCTATTTATTTATTTATTTTGCATATATAGGTATCAAGCAGAAACATGGCTGCACTAATTGGTAAGAAATCCACTTTAAGGTAATTGTTGCAACAACATTAGAGAGATTATCAACAAGCACATTAGGTATGTGATCATTAGTGTTTCTTCACTTCATGTAGCCACCACATAAGTCGAATAATTACATACAACTCCATGACAAAGCAAATAAGAGAATTTATGGCTCTTATCTTAGTTTAGAAAGCAAATGAAGTCCAATCAATAGGAATACAAAATTTGTCCAAGTAATTTTACTTAAATCCAAATAACAAAAAATTAGGAAATAATTAGTTCATTAATATCCTGCTAATTAAATTAACTCCAAGCATCTCAATCAGTAAATTTAACAACAACAAACACTTGTTCCAAATAAAAGAAACCTAACACAGATTATTTCGAAATTTGCAAATTCAAGTGCAATTAATCTACGCATGATCACAGAGATTATACAAGCAGCTACAGAAATTGATCGAAAAACAATATATAAAGCAAATTCTTAAGCAATTAAGACTTGATTTCATGGTGATGGAAATAAATGACCTTGTGCCGATCACACAACAATTGAGTCCGAAATTACGAGAGGAAGAATTGCAATATTGGACGATTGAATCGAGACAATTTGCTGATGAGAACACAAATCCATAAAGAAAAAGGATCCAAACGAGAATAACCATACATAAACTTGCGCTATCATCGAGCGTAGATCAGCGTTTGGGCATTGTGTATAGATAATTTTTTTTTTGTTTATATACATGAAGAGTAAATTGCCAAATTGGTGACACTTCACTTTTATTTTCTATCCTTTATAAAATATAAATTGTGACATCAACTGCCATACTGACTAATTTATTTGATAGATGTATTGTCTTTTAAATATGGTTTTTATGTTCAAACTAGGAATATTGTCACACCCCCACCCCTCGTCACCTCGTGTCTGGTCTGACGTCACTGAACCGGTTGCGGAAGCATAGTGGTGATGTCTCTGAGGTGAGGGGTGACTTACTTGAACCGATATCATAAGCACACATATTAACTTAAAATAAATATAATACAGGGTTTCGTCATTACAATCAGTATCATAATTTACAACTAAGTTTATTACACAACTGACTTATTTAATTGCTAGTGTTTGAAGTGCTGCCTCACCGAGTGTCACTGTCTTCCTGCAAAAAGATTTAAGTTTGAAACGTCAGCACAAAGCTGGTGAGTTCGACAGTTCAATTTAAAACAATATGATATGATAAGCACGTTCTCAAAAGTTCAGTTCCGGATAACCATGGGACCTGTATCTAGTTCCTTTCGGACGTCTAGTCTGTCTCAAGATATTACCCGTCGGTACATATCTTAGTGCCTCATTATCTTAATGTCTATCACACCATTAAGAAGTTCAGGAAACAGATAACAAACATTCACACAAGGGGAGATGCAATCCTCCCAGCGAATGGGGTGTCAACCAATAGTACTATCAATGTTTTCTGCTCGGCCACACATGGGTTCACTAGATACAGTTCAAAAATGAGGACTTTCAGTTCCATGATAGAGTTCAGTCTACAGGCAAAATCCCATGAAATCCCACAAAATCACATGAAATCACACAGATATCATTGATGCATATCATATGTTCAGACAACAGTTTGCAGAGTTTCCCCGATGTTCATAAAAGATTAAAAATAAAAGGGGTTGTACGAAACTCACCTGATGATAATAGGTAGCAGAGTATCACCAAACTGATAGTACAGAGATGATTCTGCATTTGGTTATCTTTAATAAGTTATTTATGTTCTAGTTTACTGATTAGATCCTTCTGAACGTTCAATGTCAAAGACATTGCTTAATAAATCATCAACTCGATATTAATTATATAAGTAATTAATTTAAGGTTATATCATACAATGTATGATAATGTAGGAACCTATACTGATTCAGATTCCTAATACAAAGTTGATGACACTCTTGATTAATCAGAATAATCTCAGATTACTCAAATAGTTAATGTTGTTGATTATAATGCTAAAACAGTTTCTAGATGATTTAATGACTTAGAAATGATTAATCCTTATTATTGATTACCCAAATATCATGAAATATCACAATGTAGCATTAGAATAGGTGAAATAACCAGATTTAACATACTAATCTGACTGTTATCACAAACATCAGATAATCATTCCAATGAGTATGTTAATGATTATGATTAGTTTGAAACACTTGGATTTAACCTTTGCATTTCAAAGATTAATCAAACTAATCACCTACATTGTCATAATCAAATGGTTTAAACCATTATAATCATGGGTATGATTTCATGAAAATCGGGCATTACAACGGATCAAAACAAGGATTTAACCGTTAGAACTTCGTGTTCTTCGTTTATAATCAATCCTAGCCATCATCTAGGCAATAATCAACAATCCTAACTATCTCATTACGTTCAAAATCAAGATCTAATCAATCAAAATCAAACTAGAAGGTTAAAATGAACCGTTACCTGTTCTGACGAATTTCTACGGTTAGAACGACGATCAGGACTTTTATATATGATTCCTGGGATGATCCGGATGTTTAGAAGGCTTTGATTTGAAGTATGAAGGTGTTAGGAAGCCATTTTTTTGCCTGGAGGTCGATTGGGGTCGAAGAAATGCGTTTTTGAGTTTTTCCAGACGTTCTGATCGTTTAAACAAAATTTTTGCCGACATAGTACCTGGGCGCATCGCCCCAACTGGAGAGTTGGGGGTTAGGCGTACCGCCTGACGTGTTTTTCTTCCAATATTTGATTTAAACTTCGTTTCGCGATTCCGGGAGCATACGAACTCCGTTTTGCGCACGGTTTTCGCCCACGTTCATCATTTTTCACATACTATCAATCCCCAATAACAAAAGTTACTAAATCCTCGTGGATTTCAAGCACGACCAAATGTGCTCACGTCATTAATGCCGAATTCTTCGTACGCAACTGTCACAGTCTCCTCCTGTTAGAGGAATTTCGTCCCGAAATTTAATGAAGACTTACATTAAGACAATTGTTTATGAGAATAGATGTGGGTACTTTGCTTTCATTTGATCTTCACGTTCCCACGTATATTCGGGTCCACGTTGCGAGTTCCACCGCACCTTAACAATTGGTATGCGGCTACGTTTTAACACTTTCATTTCCCGATCCATTACCTCTACTGGTTCTTCACTGAACTGAAGTTTTTCGTCAATATGAATCTCTTCAAGAGGTACAATCAATGATTCATCAGTTAAACATTTCTTCAGATTAGATACATGAAAGACATCGTGAATGTTACTGAGTTCAAGAGGTAATTCAAGTCTGTAGGCTACTGGTCCAATTCGTTCAAGAATTTTAAACGGCCCTACAAATCTTGGCGAAAGTTTACCTCTCTTTCCGAATCTGAAAATGCCTTTCCAAGGTGATACTTTCAACACTACTCGATCACCTACTTGAAATTCGAGTGGTCTACGGCGATTATCAGCATAACTCTTTTGACGATCGCGAGCAGCTTTGATTCGTTCTTGAATGAGTGCGATCTTATCAGTTGTTTCCTGAATGAATTCTGGGCCAATGATTTGACTTTCACCTACCTCTGACCAACAGATAGGTGATCTACACTTCCGTCCATAAAGTGCTTCGAATGGAGCGCGTTGAATACTGGTATGGTAGCTGTTATTGTATGAGAATTCAACAAGTGGAAGATGAATATCCCAGCTACCTCCAAAATCAATCACACAGCTTCTGAGCATGTCTTCAAGAGTTTGATTTGTTCGTTCAGTCTGCCCGTCAGTTTGTGGATGATAAGCTGTGCTCATATTGATTTGCGTGCCCAGAGCATTCTGAAGAGTTTGCCAAAATCGTGACATAAATCGACTATCTCTGTCGGAAATGATAGAGATCGGTAATCCATGTCGAGATACAATCTCATTAACATAAAGTTTAGCGAGTCGATCCATAGAATAATCTTCTCGGATGGGTAAGAAATGCGCAGATTTCGTAAGGCGATCAACGATAACCCATATAGAGTCATGATTACGTGATGTTCTGGGTAATTTAGTAATGAAATCCATAGAGATCTGATCCCATTTCCACATGGGAATCTCAGGTTGTTGCAATAACCCAGAAGGTCGTTGATGTTCAGCCTTAACTTTGAGACATGTTAAACATCGATCCACATATTCAGCTATGTGTTTCTTCATTCCAGGCCACCAGTAAAAGTCCTTAAGATCTTTATACATTTTATCAGCACCTGGATGAATAGAATACCTGGATTTATGCGCCTCATCCAAGATAATAGTTCGAGAGTTACCGAATAAGGGAACCCACATTCGGTCTTTGAAATACAACAGTCCATCGTCTTTGGTATCGAGTTTCTTATCTAATCCTCTTAGTCCCTCAGCAAGATAGTTCGTTGTTTGTAAAGCTTGTTGCTGAGATTCTTTAATTTGAGGAATTAGACTGGTTTGAATAGTCATACCTAACGCTTTCACACGTAAAGGCTTGACTCGTTCCTTGCGACTTAAAGCATCAGCTACAACATTTGCTTTGCCTGGGTGATAACGAATCTCACAGTCGTAGTCGTTCAATAGTTCAACCCATCGCCTCTGTCGCATGTTCAACATTTTCTGATCTAGAATGTGTTGGAGGCTTTTGTGATCAGTGTATATAATACACCTAGTTCCGTATAGATAATGTCTCCAAATCTTGAGTGCAAACACTACTGCACCAAGTTCTAGATCATGTGTGGTATAATTCTTCTCATGTACTTTCAGTTGTCGAGAAGCATAAGCAATTACCTTATCCTTCTGCATTAGAACACACCCAAGACCTTGACGTGAAGCATCACAATACACTGTGAAGTTATCCGTACCTTCCGGTAGTGCCAATATAGGTGCATTACAGAGTTTGTGTTTCAATAGTTGGAACGCCTCCTCCTGTTGAGAACTCCATATAAACGGTTGATTTTTCTGTGTCAATGTAGTCAGTGGCAAGGCTATCTTTGAAAAGTTCTTGATAAACCTGCGATAATAACCTGCCAACCCTAAAAATTGGCGTATTTCAGTCGGGGTTCGTGGTGTCTCCCATTGTTTCACCGCCTGAATCTTACTGGGATCCACTTGAATACCGTTTTGATTTACTACATGACCAAGAAATTGAACTTCTCGTAACCAGAACTCACACTTGGAGAACTTGGCATATAATTTTTCACGTGCCAAAAGTTCTAGAATTAATTTCAAGTGTTGAGCATGTTCTTGTTGATTTCGAGAATAAATAAGAATATCATCAATAAACACAATCACAAATTTATCCAGATAAGGTCTACATACTCGATTCATCAGATCCATGAAAACTGCTGGTGCATTTGTTAAACCAAATGGCATCACTAAAAATTCGTAATGTCCGTATCGAGTTCTGAAAGCAGTTTTAGGAATATCATCATCATGAATACGTAACTGATGATATCCAGATCTTAAATCGATTTTTGAAAAATAAGTAGCACCTTGTAGTTGATCAAACAGATCATCGATACGAGGTAGTGGATAACGGTTCTTGATTGTCAGTTTATTGAGTTCCCTGTAGTCAATACACATCCTGAATGAACCATCCTTCTTTTTCACAAAAAGAATAGGTGCTCCCCAGGGTGAGAAACTAGGTCTGATAAAACCTTTGTCTAACAGTTCTTGCAATTGACCTGAAAGTTCTTGCATTTCGGATGGTGCAAGCCGATAAGGGGCTTTAGCAACAGGTGCTGCACCTGGAATCAAGTCGATTCGAAATTCAACTTGTCTCACTGGGGGTAATCCTGATATGTCCTCAGGAAAAACTTCAGGAAAATCCTTGACTACTGGGATATCTGTGATTTGTTTGGGTGAAGAATTGTGCTCAGTCACATGTGCTAGGAAAGCATAACAGCCTTTCCTTAAGAACTTCTGAGCTTGCATACAAGATATGATACCAAGTTTTCTACCAGCTCGTTCTCCTTGAACTATTAGTGTATTACCGTTAGGTAATGGAATACGGATCACCTTGTTTTGACACACAACTTCCGCTTGGTTATCAGAAAGCCAGTCCATACCAACAACGACATCAAAGCTCCCAAGCTCAATAGGAAGTAAATCAATATCGAAAAGATGATCATTCAAATTCAAGGAACATCCTTGAATAACATTGTTTGTTTTGATCAACTTGCCGTTAGCAAGTTCAATAACATAAGGAGTTTCTAGATCTACCGTAGGCAATGAAATTAATGATGCAAATTCAGGAGAACTAAAGCTCTTATCCGCTCCTGTGTCAAACAAAACTGATGCGTATAGATTGTTAAGGAGAAACGTACCAGTAACAATATTTGCATCATGTCTCGCCTCGGTCGCACCAATCTGAAAAGCTCTCCCCCTAGCTTCAGTTCCCGGATTGGTGTTATTGTTCGGACAGTTTCGTATGAGATGATCAGGGCTTCCACATTTGTAACATGACCGGTTGGTTTGAGTGGTTTGTCGTGGTGCTTGGTTTGGTGTCTGAGCAGGAAAGTTGCAATATTTAGCATAATGTCCAACTCGGTTACAGTTCAGACAAACAGGACATGGTCCCGTGTGATGGAGTGGACACTTATTGCATTTGGGCGCCTGCCCAGTATAAGTTTTCCTCTCAGGAACATTTGCACCATAGTTCTTCACCGTTGGTTTGTTCTGACTGATCTCAGCCGGAGCCTTCGCCTTGGTTTTGCCAAACCACTTCCGTTTGGTACCTTTTGACACATTCGAGGTACCGACATCACTACGACTATGAGCCGTCTGAGGTTTCAAAGACAAAGTACCACTCCTTACCGCCTCATTGGTAAGCTTAGTGGTCAAAAGAATGGTATGTTTCAGGGTTGTAGGTTCAGCAGCAGTCACCATTCCTCGTATCTGAGGAATCAGACCCTTAATGTACTTCTCGATTAAAGCGGCTTCCGTAGGAAACATATCGGGAAGTAAACAAGTAAGTTCATGAAAACGATCGGTGTAAGCAAGACAGTCAGCACCGATCATCGAGTGATTCCAGAATTCTTCCTGGAGTTTTTGAATTTCAGTGATGGGACAGTACTCTGATCTAATTAGAGTTTTGAAATCATTCCAGCCCATCGAGTCAACTGTGGCTGAACCCAAAGTCTTGGCCTGGGTATTCCACCAGGTCAAAGCAGAGTCTTTCAAAGAACAGGCAGCATAAGACACCTTATGCTCCTCCAAACACTGACTGATTTTAAGCTTAGTTTCCATCTCCTCAATCCACCTTATTAGACCAGCCGCTCCTTCTTTGCCAGTAAAAGTAGGAGGGTTACAGGAAGCAAAATATTTATAAGTACATCCCTGTCGTGGTGGATCAGGAACAATGGTAGTTGTACCGGTAGTGGTATGAGTTTCAACGTGACCACCTGTAGCATTATGCTCAACATGATCGTGTTCCCCACCAGAACCTGTGGTGATATGTGGTTGGTGTTGTGTCAGAACACCACAAGCAGATAATTGTTCACGCACAATACGAGCTATCATAGCTTCATTTGTTTCAGATCCGCTTGTACCAGCAGGTGGAACAATGCCTGCTCCAGGGTTCACTGGTGGAGTAGTATTCGTTTCCAAGTTCCCAGGTGGGACCACGTTCGCTTCCGGATTAACATGCGGATCCGGATTTGATTCAACATTCAGAGGTGGAATTTGATTCGGTTCAGGGTTGGTAATATTCTTAGCAGCTTTCTTAGCTGGTCGACCTCTTTTTGGAGCCATTAATCTGCTCACAAGCAGACAAATTCAGGTCAGTTTAAGAATATTAAAGATATAACCCGTTCTATCACATAAATTCAATCATATTCAGTTACACTGAAAATTTATATTGAAATGTGATTATAAAGAATATAGTATAACTACATGAATTCAGCCCAGACATGTTTGTATTACACACAGATCACACAATTGTTCGTAGTTATACTTAGTCCTGTTATTTCAAAAACATGTTAGAGTCTTACCCAGCTCCTTGCATTGCAACACATGTTTTTAGAAATATGTTCATACAGAACTAGGACATGTTCTCAGACAAGTTCTCTAATATGTTCTCAGTTCATACATTAAGTTCTCATACAAACCATAGATATGTTCTCGTACAGTATGGCTCTCGTACTGTACTTTAGTTACAGATATATTTGCATACAGTATTGCTCCATACTGTATTCCAGCAAAATATATATTTTAGTTCGATATATTCGCATACAGTATTGCTCCCGTACTGTATTTCAGCGAAATATATATATTAGTTTGACATGTTCTCATATTAATTCGTTCGCATACGGTTATGTTTTCACACAGAAAAATTAATTATAGTTCACACACAAAGTTCATTGTACAAACAGATATACAAAAACACCCATATTATTACAATACCATAGTTTCATACATACATAGTTTTATACAACCAAAAGTCATAATATACCAACCTAACAACATCATACACTACAACTCACAAACTCGGGATCTGTTCATACCAAAATATCCCGCTCTCATAACTACTGATCACTCTATATCACATCATATATACAACAAGATCATAACTGCTCGGTCCCCTGATCAGCCCTCACCGCAGAAAATACCATAACCCGTCCAACACCATGGCTATAATGACCAACCCTATAGCCACACATAATAACCTAGCCTCTAAGCTCATGCCCTCTAGCACTCCCATCATCACTCCTCTCATCACTATCACTCGCTGCCAGAATGCAGCTATCATCCCCTGAATCATGGTTCTCCTCATCCTCTCCTCGATCATAGCCCGCCAAGCTTGCGAGCCAGCATCCAGTGCATTCATCTGTTCCATCAACAACAGATGAGATGTGAGTATCTCGAACACAGTGGTACGTGTATCTTCCCCAATAGCACGAGACTCCTGTAACTCTAGTCGAGTCCCCTGAAGATCTAAAGTCACCTGGCGAAGCTGTGCCCTAAACTCCGCCTGCTGTGAGGACTCTCCTATCTCATGTACAGTGTCAGGCTCATCCCTAGGCGCCATCTGACGTCTAATAGGAAGACCTGTCGTCTTGCGAGCTTGGCCTCGCATACGTCTGAGTCCATCCCATGCTGGAACTCTCGGTGGAGATGGCATAGGTGCTGGTTCAGGTGCTGGTGCTGGTGCTGGTGGTGTCTGTGGTACAAGTGCATCAGCCTGAGAAGCAGCTGCAGATGCCTCCGATGGATCGGAGTCAGAACCCGAACTTGAGCTCGGGGTATCGTCTAGTATCACGTAAGGAAATCGCTGATAAATGTATCTCTCTCCTTGGTCTGCCATCGCTGTATAAACAGAATACTCGAATCAGTACCATGAAAAAAATATATTGAATAATAACATTCAACATACACATGATATGAGACGTCCTCCTATCTTAACGCAACTATTCGTCATTACTATTGTTAGTGTTTTGCTTGAATTAAATCAAACTAGAATGCACACGTGTTGCAAATTTCAGTTATGCTGGCCACTCATAACTGGAATTTGTACCACCTGATTATCCTGGCTTAATTCAAAACAAGTTTTGTTCAATATTAATGTTCGGTGCTCTCTGTGTTACTATACGAGCCTATGGTTATAGTCTAGGTTCTAAGTCAACCTAATTCTCTATAACCTGTGGCTCTGATACCACCCTGTCACACCCCCACCCCTCGTCACCTCGTGTCTGGTCTGACGTCACTGAACCGGTTGCGGAAGCATAGTGGTGATGTCTCTGAGGTGAGGGGTGACTTACTTGAACCGATATCATAAGCACACAGATTAACTTAAAATAAATATAATACAGGGTTTCGTCATTACAATCAGTATCATAATTTACAACTAAGTTTATTACACAACTGACTTATTTAATTGCTAGTGTTTGAAGTGCTGCCTCACCGAGTGTCACTGTCTTCCTGCAAAAAGATTTAAGTTTGAAACGTCAGCACAAAGCTGGTGAGTTCGACAGTTCAATTTAAAACAATATGATATGATAAGCACGTTCTCAAAAGTTCAGTTCCGGATAACCATGGGACCTGTATCTAGTTCCTTTCGGACGTCTAGTCTGTCTCAAGATATTACCCGTCGGTACATATCTTAGTGCCTCATTATCTTAATGTCTATCACACCATTAAGAAGTTCAGGAAACAGATAACAAACATTCACACAAGGGGAGATGCAATCCTCCCAGCGAATGGGGTGTCAACCAATAGTACTATCAATGTTTTCTGCTCGGCCACACATGGGTTCACTAGATACAGTTCAAAAATGAGGACTTTCAGTTCCATGATAGAGTTCAGTCTACAGGCAAAATCCCATGAAATCCCACAAAATCACATGAAATCACACAGATATCATTGATGCATATCATATGTTCAGACAACAGTTTGCAGAGTTTCCCCGATGTTTATAAAAGATTAAAAATAAAAGGGGTTGTACGAAACTCACCTGATGATAATAGGTAGCAGAGTATCACCAAACTGATAGTACAGAGATGATTCTGCATTTAGTTATCTTTAATAAGTTATTTATGTTCTAGTTTACTGATTAGATCCTTCTGAACGTTCAATGTCAAAGACATTGCTTAGTAAATCATCAACTCGATATTAATTATATAATTAATTAATTTAAGGTTATATCATACAATGTATGATAATGTAGGAACCTATACTGATTCAGATTCCTAATACAAAGTTGATGACACTCTTGATTAATCAGAATAATCTCAGATTACCAAATAGTTAATGTTGTTGATTATAATGCTAAAACAGTTTCTAGATGATTTAATGACTTAGAAATGATTAATCCTTATTATTGATTACCCAAATATCATGAAATATCACAATGTAGCATTAGAATAGGTGAAATAACCAGATTTAACATACTAATCTGACTGTTATCACAAACATCAGATAATCATTCCAATGAGTATGTTAATGATTATGATTAGTTTGAAACACTTGGATTTAACCTTTGCATTTCAAAGATTAATCAAACTAATCACCTACATTGTCATAATCAAATGGTTTAAACCATTATAATCATGGGTATGATTTCATGAAAATCGGGCATTACAACGGATCAAAACAAGGATTTAACCGTTAGAACTTCGTGTTCTTCGTTTATAATCAATCCTAGCCATCATCTAGGCAATAATCAACAATCCTAACTATCTCATTACGTTCAAAATCAAGATCTAATCAATCAAAATCAAACTAGAAGGTTAAAATGAACCGTTACCTGTTCTGACGAATTTCTGCGGTTAGAACGACGATCAGGACTTGTATATATGATTCCTGGGATGATCCGGATGTTTAGAAGGCTTTGATTTGAAGTATGAAGGTGTTAGGAAGCCATTTTTTTGCCTGGAGGTCGATTGGGGTCGAAGAAATGCGTTTTTGAGTTTTTCCAGACGTTCTGATCGTTTAAACAAAATTTTTGCCGACATAGTACCTGGGCGCATCGCCCCAACTGGAGAGTTGGGGGTTAGGCGTACCGCCTGACGTGTTTTTCTTCCAATATTTGATTTAAACTTCGTTTCGCGATTCCGGGAGCATACGAACTCCGTTTTGCGCACGGTTTTCGCCCACGTTCATCATTTTTCACATACTATCAATCCCCAATAACAAAAGTTACTAAATCCTCGTGGATTTCAAGCACGACCAAATGTGCTCACGTCATTAATGCCGAATTCTTCGTACGCAACTGTCACAGTCTCCTCCTGTTAGAGGAATTTCGTCCCGAAATTTAATGAAGACTTACATTAAGACAATTGTTTATGAGAATAGATGTGGGTACTTTGCTTTCATTTGATCTTCACGTTCCCACGTATATTCGGGTCCACGTTGCGAGTTCCACCGCACTTTAACAATTGGTATGCGGCTACGTTTTAACACTTTCATTTCTCGATCCATTACCTCTACTGGTTCTTCACTGAACTGAAGTTTTTCGTCAATATGAATCTCTTCAAGAGGTACGATCAATGATTCATCAGTTAAACATTTCTTCAGATTAGATACATGAAAGACATCGTGAATGTTACTGAGTTCAAGAGGTAATTCAAGTCTGTAGGCTACTGGTCCAATTCGTTCAAGAATTTTAAACGGCCCTACAAATCTTGGCGAAAGTTTACCTCTCTTTCCGAATCTGAAAATGCCTTTCCAAGGTGACACTTTCAACATTACTCGATCACCTACTTGAAATTCGAGTGGTCTACGGCGATTATCAGCATAACTCTTTTGACGATCGCGAGCAGCTTTGATTCGTTCTTGAATGAGTGCGATCTTATCAGTTGTTTCCTGAATGAATTCTGGGCCAATGATTTGACTTTCACCTACCTCTGACCAACAGATAGGTGATCTACACTTCCGTCCATAAAGTGCTTCGAATGGAGCGCATTGAATACTGGTATGGTAGCTGTTATTGTATGAGAATTCAACAAGTGGAAGATGAATATCCCAGCTACCTCCAAAATCAATCACACAGCTTCTGAGCATGTCTTCAAGAGTTTGATTTGTTCGTTCAGTCTGCCCGTCAGTTTGTGGATGATAAGCTGTGCTCATATTGATTTGCGTGCCCAGAGCATTCTGAAGAGTTTGCCAAAATCGTGACATAAATCGACTATCTCTGTCAGAAATGATAGAGATCGGTACTCCATGTCGAGATACAATCTCATTAACATAAAGTTTAGCGAGTCGATCCATAGAATAATCTTCTCGGATGGGTAAGAAATGCGCAGATTTCGTAAGGCGATCAACGATAACCCATATAGAGTCATGATTACGTGATGTTCTGGGTAATTTAGTAATGAAATCCATAGAGATCTGATCCCATTTCCACATGGGAATCTCAGGTTGTTGCAATAACCCAGAAGGTCGTTGATGTTCAGCCTTAACTTTGAGACATGTTAAACATCGATCCACATATTCAGCTATGTGTTTCTTCATTCCAGGCCACCAGTAAAAGTCCTTAAGATCTTTATACATTTTATCAGCACCTGGATGAATAGAATACCTGGATTTATGCGCCTCATCCAAGATAATAGTTCGAGAGTTACCGAATAAGGGAACCCACATTCGGTCTTTGAAATACAACAGTCCATCGTCTTTGGTATCGAGTTTCTTATCTAATCCTCTTAGTCCCTCAGCAGATAGTTCGTTGCTTGTAAAGCTTGTTGCTGAGATTCTTTGATTTGAGGAATTAGACTGGTTTGAATAGTCATACCTAACGCTTTCACACGTAAAGGCTTGACTCGTTCCTTGCGACTTAAAGCATCAGCTACAACATTTGCTTTGCCTGGGTGATAACGAATCTCACAGTCGTAGTCGTTCAACAGTTCAACCCATCGCCTCTGTCGCATGTTCAACATTTTCTGATCTAGAATGTGTTGGAGGCTTTTGTGATCAGTGTATATAATACACCTAGTTCCGTATAGATAATGTCTCCAAATCTTGAGTGCAAACACTACTGCACCAAGTTCTAGATCATGTGTGGTATAATTCTTCTCATGTACTTTCAGTTGTCGAGAAGCATAAGCAATTACCTTATCCTTCTGCATTAGAACACACCCAAGACCTTGACGTGAAGCATCACAATACACTGTGAAGTTATCCGTACCTTCCGGTAGTGCCAATATAGGTGCATTACAGAGTTTGTGTTTCAATAGTTGGAACGCCTCCTCCTGTTGAGAACTCCATATAAACGGTTGATTTTTCTGTGTCAATGTAGTCAGTGGCAAGGCTATCTTTGAAAAGTTCTTGATAAACCTGCGATAATAACCTGCCAACCCCAAAAATTGGCGTATTTCAGTCGGGGTTCGTGGTGTCTCCCATTGTTTCACCGCCTGAATCTTACTGGGATCCACTTGAATACCGTTTTGATTTACTACATGACCAAGAAATTGAACTTCTCGTAACCAGAACTCACACTTGGAGAACTTGGCATATAATTTTTCACGTGCCAAAAGTTCTAGAATTAATTTCAAGTGTTGAGCATGTTCTTGTTGATTTCGAGAATAAATAAGAATATCATCAATAAACACAATCACAAATTTATCCAGATAAGGTCTACATACTCGATTCATCAGATCCATGAAAACTGCTGGTGCATTTGTTAAACCAAATGGCATCACTAAAAATTCGTAATGTCCGTATCGAGTTCTGAAAGCAGTTTTAGGAATGTCATCATCATGAATACGTAACTGATGATATCCAGATCTTAAATCGATTTTTGAAAAATAAGTAGCACCTTGTAGTTGATCAAACAGATCATCGATACGAGGTAGTGGATAACGGTTCTTGATTGTCAGTTTATTGAGTTCCCTGTAGTCAATACACATCCTGAATGAACCATCCTTCTTTTTCACAAAAAGAATAGGTGCTCCCCAGGGTGAGAAACTAGGTCTGATAAAACCTTTGTCTAACAGTTCTTGCAATTGACCTGAAAGTTCTTGCATTTCGGATGGTGCAAGCCGATAAGGGGCTTTAGCAACAGGTGCTGCACCTGGAATCAAGTCGATTCGAAATTCAACTTGTCTCACTGGGGGTAATCCTGATATGTCCTCAGGAAAAACTTCAGGAAAATCCTTGACTACTGGGATATCTGTGATTTGTTTGGGTGAAGAACTGTGCTCAGTCACATGTGCTAGGAAAGCATAACAGCCTTTCCTTAAGAACTTCTGAGCTTGCATACAAGATATGATACCAAGTTTTCTACCAGCTCGTTCTCCTTGAACTATTAGTGTATTACCGTTAGGTAATGGAATACGGATCACCTTGTTTTGACACACAACTTCCGCTTGGTTATCAGAAAGCCAGTCCATACCAACAACGACATCAAAGCTCCCAAGCTCAATAGGAAGTAAATCAATATCGAAAAGATGATCATTCAAATTCAAGGAACATCCTTGAATAACATTGTTTGTTTTGATCAACTTGCCGTTAGCAAGTTCAATAACATAAGGAGTTTCTAGATCTACCGTAGGCAATGAAATTAATGATGCAAATTCAGGAGAGATAAAGCTCTTATCCGCTCCTGTGTCAAACAAAACTGATGCGTATAGATTGTTAAGGAGAAACGTACCAGTAACAATATTTGCATCATGTCTCGCCTCGGTCGCACCAATCTGAAAAGCTCTCCCCCTAGCTTCAGTTCCCGGATTGGTGTTATTGTTCGGACAGTTTCGTATGAGATGATCAGGGCTTCCACATTTGTAACATGACCGGTTGGTTTGAGTGGTTTGTCGTGGTGCTTGGTTTGGTGTCTGAGCAGGAAAGTTGCAATATTTAGCATAATGTCCAACTCGGTTACAGTTCAGACAAACAGGACATGGTCCCGTGTGATGGAGTGGACACTTATTGCATTTGGGCGCCTGCCCAGTATAAGTTTTCCTCTCAGGAACATTTGCACTATAGTTCTTCACCGTTGGTTTGTTCTGACTGATCTCAGCCGGAGCCTTCGCCTTGGTTTTGCCAAACCACTTCCGTTTGGTACCTTTTGACACATTCGAGGTACCGACATCACTACGACTATGAGCCGTCTGAGGTTTCAAAGACAGAGTACCACTCCTTACCGCCTCATTGGTAAGTTTAGTGGTCAAAAGAATGGTATGTTTCAGGGTTGTAGGTTCAGCAGCAGTCACCATTCCTCGTATCTGAGGAATCAGACCCTTAATGTACTTCTCGATTAAAGCGGCTTCCGTAGGAAACATATCGGGAAGTAAACAAGTAAGTTCATGAAAACGATCGGTGTAAGCAAGACAGTCAGCACCGATCATCGAGTGATTCCAGAATTCTTCCTGGAGTTTTTGAATTTCAGTGATGGGACAGTACTCTGATCTAATTAGAGTTTTGAAATCATTCCAGCCCATCGAGTCAACTGTGGCTGAACCCAAAGTCTTGGCCTGGGTATTCCACCAGGTCAAAGCAGAGTCTTTCAAAGAACAGGCAGCATAAGACACCTTATGCTCCTCCAAACACTGACTGATTTTAAGCTTAGTTTCCATCTCCTCAATCCACCTTATTAGACCAGCCGCTCCTTCTTTGCCAGTAAAAGTAGGAGGGTTACAGGAAGCAAAATATTTATAAGTACATCCCTGTCGTGGTGGATCAGGAACAATGGTAGTTGTACCGATAATGGTATGAGTTTCAACGTGACCACCTGTAGCATTATGCTCAACATGATCGTGTTCCCCACCAGAACCTGTGGTGATATGTGGTTGGTGTTGTGTCAGAACACCACAAGCAGATAATTGTTCACGCACAATACGAGCTATCATAGCTTCATTTGTTTCAGATCCGCTTGTACCAGCAGGTGGAACAATGCCTGCTCCAGGGTTCACTGGTGGAGTAGTATTCGTTTCCAAGTTCCCAGGTGGGACCACGTTCGCTTCCGGATTAACATGCGGATCCGGATTTGATTCAACATTCAGAGGTGGAATTTGATTCGGTTCAGGGTTGGTAATATTCTTAGCAGCTTTCTTAGCTGGTCGACCTCTTTTTGGAGCCATTAATCTGCTCACAAGCAGACAAATTCAGGTCAGTTTAAGAATATTAAAGATATAACCCGTTCTATCACATAAATTCAATCATATTCAGTTACACTGAAAATTTATATTGAAATGTGATTATAAAGAATATAGTATAACTACATGAATTCAGCCCAGACATGTTTGTATTACACACAGATCACACAATTGTTCGTAGTTATACTTAGTCCTGTTATTTCAAAAACATGTTAGAGTCTTACCCAGCTCCTTGCATTGCAACACATGTTTTTAGAAATATGTTCATACAGAACTAGGACATGTTCTCAGACAAGTTCTCTAATATGTTCTCAGTTCATACATTAAGTTCTCATACAAACCATAGATATGTTCTCGTACAGTATGGCTCTCGTACTGTACTTTAGTTACAGATATATTTGCATACAGTATTGCTCCATACTGTATTCCAGCAAAATATATATTTTAGTTCGATATATTCGCATACAGTATTGCTCCCGTACTGTATTTCAGCGAAATATATATATTAGTTTGACATGTTCTCATATTAATTCGTTCGCATACGGTTATGTTTTCACACAGAAAAATTAATTATAGTTCACACACAAAGTTCATTGTACAAACAGATATACAAAAACACCCATATTATTACAATATCATAGTTTCATACATACATAGTTTTAATACAACCAAAAGTCATAATATACCAACCTAACAACATCATACACTACAACTCACAAACTCGGGATCTGTTCATACCAAAATATCCCGCTCTCATAACTACTGATCACTCTATATCACATCATATATACAACAAGATCATAACTGCTCGGTCCCCTGATCAGCCCTCACCGCAGAAAATACCATATCCCGTCCAACACCATGGCTATAATGACCAACCCTATAGCCACACATAATAACCTAGCCTCTAAGCTCATGCCCTCTAGCACTCCCATCATCACTCCTCTCATCACTATCACTCGCTGCCAGAATGCAGCTATCATCCCCTGAATCATGGTTCTCCTCATCCTCTCCTCGATCATAGCCCGCCAAGCTTGCGAGCCAGCATCCAGTGCATTCATCTGTTCCATCAACAACAGATGAGATGTGAGTATCTCGAACACAGTGGTACGTGTATCTTCCCCAATAGCACGAGACTCCTGTAACTCTAGTCGAGTCCCCTGAAGATCTAAAGTCACCTGGCGAAGCTGTGCCCTAAACTCCGCCTGCTGTGAGGACTCTCCTATCTCATGTACAGTGTCAGGCTCATCCCTAGGCGCCATCTGACGTCTAATAGGAAGACCTGTCATCTTGCGAGCTTGGCCTCGCATACGTCTGAGTCCATCCCATGCTGGAACTCTCGGTGGAGATGGCATAGGTGCTGGTTCAGGTGCTGGTGCTGGTGCTGGTGGTGTCTGTGGTACAAGTGCATCAGCCTGAGAAGCAGCTGCAGATGCCTCCGATGGATCGGAGTCAGAACCCGAACTTGAGCTCGGGGTATCGTCTAGTATCACGTAAGGAAATCGCTGATAAATGTATCTCTCTCCTTGGTCTGCCATCGCTGTATAAACAGAATACTCGAATCAGTACCATGAAAAAAATATATTGAATAATAACATTCAACATACACATGATATGAGACGTCCTCCTCTCTTAACGCAACTATTCGTCATTACTATTGTTAGTGTTTTGCTTGAATTAAATCAAACTAGAATGCACACGTGTTACAAATTTCAGTTATGCTGGCCACTCATGACTGGAATTTGTACCACCTGATTATCCTGGCTTAATTCAAAACAAGTTTTGTTCAATATTAATGTTCGGTGCTCTCTGTGTTACTATACGAGCCTATGGTTATAGTCTAGGTTTCTAAGTCAACCTAATTCTCTATAACCTGTGGCTCTGATACCACCCTGTCACACCCCCACCCCTCGTCACCTCGTGTCTGGTCTGACGTCACTGAACCGGTTGCGGAAGCATAGTGGTGATGTCTCTGAGGTGAGGGGTGACTTACTTGAACCGATATCATAAGCACACAGATTAACTTAAAATAAATATAATACAGGGTTTCGTCATTACAATCAGTATCATAATTTACAACTAAGTTTATTACACAACTGACTTATTTAATTGCTAGTGTTTGAAGTGCTGCCTCACCGAGTGTCACTGTCTTCCTGCAAAAAGATTTAAGTTTGAAACGTCAGCACAAAGCTGGTGAGTTCGACAGTTCAATTTAAAACAATATGATATGATAAGCACGTTCTCAAAAGTTCAGTTCCGGATAACCATGGGACCTGTATCTAGTTCCTTTCGGACGTCTAGTCTGTCTCAAGATATTACCCGTCGGTACATATCTTAGTGCCTCATTATCTTAATGTCTATCACACCATTAAGAAGTTCAGGAAACAGATAACAAACATTCACACAAGGGGAGATGCAATCCTCCCAGCGAATGGGGTGTCAACCAATAGTACTATCAATGTTTTCTGCTCGGTCACACATGGGTTCACTAGATACAGTTCAAAAATGAGGACTTTCAGTTCCATGATAGAGTTCAGTCTACAGGCAAAATCCCATGAAATCCCACAAAATCACATGAAATCACACAGATATCATTGATGCATATCATATGTTCAGACAACAGTTTGCAGAGTTTCCCCGATGTTCATAAAAGATTAAAAATAAAAGGGGTTGTACGAAACTCACCTGATGATAATAGGTAGCAGAGTATCACCAAACTGATAGTACAGAGATGATTCTGCATTTGGTTATCTTTAATAAGTTATTTATGTTCTAGTTTACTGATTAGATCCTTCTGAACGTTCAATGTCAAAGACATTGCTTAATAAATCATCAACTCGATATTAATTATATAAGTAATTAATTTAAGGTTATATCATACAATGTATGATAATGTAGGAACCTATACTGATTCAGATTCCTAATACAAAGTTGATGACACTCTTGATTAATCAGAATAATCTCAGATTACTCAAATAGTTAATGTTGTTGATTATAATGCTAAAACAGTTTCTAGATGATTTAATGACTTAGAAATGATTAATCCTTATTATTGATTACCCAAATATCATGAAATATCACAATGTAGCATTAGAATAGGTGAAATAACCAGATTTAACATACTAATCTGACTGTTATCACAAACATCAGATAATCATTCCAATGAGTATGTTAATGATTATGATTAGTTTGAAACACTTGGATTTAACCTTTGCATTTCAAAGATTAATCAAACTAATCACCTACATTGTCATAATCAAATGGTTTAAACCATTATAATCATGGGTATGATTTCATGAAAATCGGGCATTACAACGGATCAAAACAAGGATTTAACCGTTAGAACTTCGTGTTCTTCGTTTATAATCAATCCTAGCCATCATCTAGGCAATAATCAACAATCCTAACTATCTCATTACGTTCAAAATCAAGATCTAATCAATCAAAATCAAACTAGAAGGTTAAAATGAACCGTTACCTGTTCTGACGAATTTCTACGGTTAGAACGACGATCAGGACTTTTATATATGATTCCTGGGATGATCCGGATGTTTAGAAGGCTTTGATTTGAAGTATGAAGGTGTTAGGAAGCCATTTTTTTGCCTGGAGGTCGATTGGGGTCGAAGAAATGCGTTTTTGAGTTTTTCCAGACGTTCTGATCGTTTAAACAAAATTTTTGCCGACATAGTACCTGGGCGCATCGCCCCAACTGGAGAGTTGGGGGTTAGGCGTACCGCCTGACGTGTTTTTCTTCCAATATTTGATTTAAACTTCGTTTCGCGATTCCGGGAGCATACGAACTCCGTTTTGCGCACGGTTTTCGCCCACGTTCATCATTTTTCACATACTATCAATCCCCAATAACAAAAGTTACTAAATCCTCGTGGATTTCAAGCACGACCAAATGTGCTCACGTCATTAATGCCGAATTCTTCGTACGCAACTGTCACAAATATGTCCGCGCGTTGCGGCGGAGCACGGTGATTAAATCATTGCTTTATAGTTGAACGTAGATAAAAAATTTGATTATGCCTTGTACATTGTGGTATAAAAATTCATAAAAATACAATTTAATAGAAAAATTCAAGAAAACTCAAAAATGACATTACGTGATTTATAGTATGTTAACAAAGTTCATGACTCATGTTATGTCGATAACAATACATTGGTTAGGTACATAAACGGAACTTATGTACAATGAATTGATTATAGAGGCTGAAACATATATACAAAACGGTTATATAAGTGTATGGATGTACTTCAGTCGATGTCGTCTTATTTAACATCATTCCAGTTACGATTATTTTTTTTTAAATTAATGAACATATTTATCAAAGAAAAATCATATTATATATATACTACAGTGAATAGACTTTAAATTTAAAAAACCTAAGAGGCTAAAGCAGGGGTGCGTTAAGAAATAAAGTCTAAAGAATATGAAGAAAATTAACGAACGCATTGAAGAAAAATCTCATTACAGATGTATGATTAATTATATATTTTAAACTTTAGAAACTTAAAACGACGCGCCCAGATGTTACGTATGTTTTACGCGGGTTTACAAAATATTATTTTAAAAAAATCCACTCGTTGTTTTTTTATATTTTTTTATAAAATTGTGGCAATAATGTTAAAAATCAGAAAAAAAATCATAAAAAAATGTTTTTTTTACATTATTTTTACGTGTTTTTCATAGTTTAAAAAAAGATTTTCAAATTATTTTCTTCTATAAATATATATAGGGAAGGGATCATATAATAACCCACCTTAATTGAGGTAACCCGTTAACCCTGGCAAAAAACGCTCAAATCTTCGAAATTTTTTTCTGGTCTTTTTTATACAAAAATAGAGGGGGCTCCTTTTTTAAGTTTTTTCTAATTCATAAGCCTTTAGAAGTTAAACGAAGTGTAAATTTGCGTTACGCTCGCAAACTTACACTTCGTTTAACTTTTCAACGCTTGTGAATTAACAAAAACTTAAAAAAGGAGCTACCTATTTTTGTATAAAAAAAGACCATGAAAAAAAATTCGAACATTTGAGCGTTTTTTTTCAGGGTTAATGGGTTACCCCAATTAAGATGGGTTAACAATGGATCATTAACCTATATATATATACTAGTCAGGAACCCGCGCGATGCGGCGGCGGAAATAATATACATGTTAATTTGTTGCTGATTTATCAATATTCTTGTGATATAGATAGTACTCTCAATTGTTTTCTTTATCGTAGCATCGGTGGTCTATCTATGCCATGAGTTTTACGTATCTCGATCAAAAAATAAACATAAATTAGAAAAAAAAAAAACACCCGTTATAAACACAATGATCTTGAGCCATTTCAGGAATCTACCACTCCTTATTAAAAGTGAATACATAAATCTTAATATTAACTTTCATTAACACAAAATACATTATAAATGGAATTTTTCAGTAAATAAAGCCAAACATAGCATCAATTTTTCATTTGTTTCCCGATAGAATACTCTAGAATTAGGATTACAAAAATAGTTTACCACCTCACCTCTACAAAATGTTTAGTCATGAAACTACAAAACATTGAGTCTCTAAGCTAGTCCCAAGTTCTCAGGTAACATTGCATAGGAGAGTGCTTGATTTTCTAAGTTAACATTGTTTCAACCTTGAATTTAACATTGGTTGTTAATATTATATTAAACAGCATAAATTTAAGGAAAAATAGTAATTAACCTGAAAGGGATATGAATGGCATAAATTTCATCTAGGACACCGCTGGTAAGGCAAATGAACAGATTAGTTATTAACCAAGGCCAATAAACTGGAAATGGAACAAGTGCTTTGTTTGGTTTCATTATTTAAGAGTAAGTAATATTTTATTCAAGCAAGCAAGAATGTTAAAAAAATAAAGAAAACCTCTTGTTTGCAGAATTATGTTTGTGTGTGTTTGCATGTGTGTAAATTCTAAAGGTCATCAAGAAAAACATCTTTTTGTGGTTTAAGCATAGGGCGTATATGCAACTTCCAGATTCTCTTGGAGCTCTTTTTGATAGCAGCTCGCTCATTTTTCAAACTATACAAAAATTGGACATTGGTTGGTGTTTCCCAATTTTAAAACAACCTGCTTCTTGCAGCATGTTGCATAAGAGTTCCAACATAACAACTTGAAAAAGTTTTACAATAGCAATGAAAAAAAATAGTTTGCCTGCTAGTTTAAACTCTTTTTTAACTTTTGACCCATTTGAAGAGCTCAAGTTTTCTCGAGATAAGGCTAGGCTTATTTCCAAGACAAACATAATGAAGTTACCTGAATAAGATGCTAGGAACAATGCATCAAAGAAGACAACATGTCAATTGGAAAAGCCTGAAAATAACAAACTTTTGATGTATTCTACTTGAAGGGAGGGCATTAGGAACTAAAAAGCATATATTTACTTTTGATGTATTCTACTTGAAGGGAGGGCATTAGGAACTAAAAAGCATATATTTGATCTTGGGGTCAGTATCGGCATCAACAGATTTAGAGGTGTAGATAACAAAATTACACTTGAAGACAACACCACCCTATATGATATGACTTAGCTTAACTATAAAAATGACCACTATAGAAATTAAAATGTACCAATTAACATACATATTTAATATTGACACCAAGATAACAAATTGCATTTCCGGTACGCTAAACATTGTGAGTCCCATGATTAAGCATAGTGAAAGCTGCAAGTTCAAGTAAACAACGATTATAAAAGCAAATTACTATAACCATAATCAGATGTTGCAAACACTTTAAACAACTAATATAATAACATTACAATAAAAGAAATTGCCCTTTAACCTTCTTTCTCCTTCAACATCAGCCGTTCCTTCAAAACCAAGTGGTTCTTTGCTCCAATTTATAGCAGAAGCATCCTCTTGGCCCGTTAGTTGATTATACTGCAACAAGCACAACACCGGAAGCCATAATTAAAAGAAACAAAAAAGGAATAAAATTTAACTCTTTTCCAATCACTAACCATAGATATCAAATAGTTGCTCACATCTGTATGCAAAAAATTTAACATCATCTACATATGCAACTTCATTTAATCATAACAGAAGGCCTTCTTTACATAATAGTTGATGGTCAATTTAAATAACTCATACACAAAAAACTAATAAGCTATCAAACACCACTTGACCAAATCAAGTATAGAAAACTAATAAACTATCAAACACCACTTGACCCACTACTAATCACTAAAGAAGTAACTGAACAAAAACTATGAAGAAACAAGGAAATGAGATAATTCAGTTTACTTGTTGATCATATTAAACAACCTTTTTTGCAGAACTGTGTTAAGAAAGGTAAAGTTGGGACTTCATTTCCACCTGCAAGAAATAGAATAAACGTAAAAACTATTGAAGATGTAATACAACTTCCTGGTCTTGAAAAAAAGCCAAATCCAACCACCTGCTAGCAATCAGACAAGCTATTCTCTTATTGTTCAAACGTGCAAATTATTTAAAAACCTTTTATCATAAACAATTACCTACTCTGAAACGTAGTGCGACTGCAACTTCAAAGCATCTAATAAACTTTTAATATTGTACTAATATGATACATACCAGCGTCCTAAAAATCAACAATAAGATTTCTCTTGTTTGGAACTCACTTGATGTTAATTTTGATGTATGTATGTGTTAGCCTCATAAAGTTCATTTGCCTTCTGCCCTTCTCACAATGTTAGAAGCTGCAACATGAACCTACCAATCAAGAGAATATGTTACACCAAAAAAAACATACATTCTCAAGAAGAATAAGGCACAAAAGCTACAAACTATAGTTGTAGGCATGTTAAAGATCACATTAAAATTTGGATCCTTATACCCGAACCAACCTGTTGGAGTCAATACTAATAAATATTAACGAAGGTCAAAGAAACATCACTCCTAGTTAATAGCAGAGGTGAAAGAAGAAAATGTACTTTGCAAGTTGTAATAGAAGAAATCCGGAGGACATGTGTTCTTTTCCGAAACCCAAATCCAGCACCTTCACCGCTCCCCGTTCCTTGAACATCCATTTGGGACAATCGTTGGTTACATTTGCATCAAAAATTAAGGCTTTACACAAGAACCTGTTGAATAAAACAGAGTGAGGATTTGAAAAGCTTGTAATATTATATAAATAAGTGTCCTTCAATTGTATGAAGTGTGCCAAAATAAGAACGATGTATACTTGTACTACTTGTTGGCAGTTTTTTTTTTGGGAATGAAATTATTGTTGGCACAAAGTTAAAACTCTTGATCAGTATATCTCAAAATATGTTTAAAGCTTATGTTAGCCCAAGGAAAATTCCCATTTTGGAAATACGTATTGGTATTTAGAACAAGCCCATATTGAAATTGCTCCTTTAAGAGTGTTTCTTCTTACAGTTTGTTCTTGTTGGAGTTAAACAAAACAAAAATAAATGGTTGATGACTTCTGTTCTTTTAACAATTTAAACTATTTCAGTCGTTAATTTGTTTTGGTTGGTGTACACATACTCGTTCCTATTCATAGTCCGCAGAGATGCATATTGCACTACATGGTGTGGTCAGAATTTACTCAAAAAAATTAAATTACCTTTTGATGATTGCAATGAGGCTTTTCTTAAAGTCATAAAAGCTTTTCGGTCACAATTTACTCAAAAAAGTTAAATCACCTCTGTCATGGTCTTTGCTGCACTTGCTTCTTAAGTTCTTCATCCTGCCAAATTTATGCACATTTTTAACCCAAATTAGTTTTGTGACAGATTCACGTCACCCAATTTCATGAGTGCTTCAGGTGTCAAATGTCAAGAATTGCCAGTTTGCAATCCAAAACTAACAAATTATAAAGATCTAAATTATAAAAGTGTGTCAATATTTAAAGAAAGTATATATAGGTAAAACAAACCTTGTAGTAATTAGTTGTTGGTGGCGAGGTAGAATCACCATCCTTTGGATATTGGAATCTGCATTGCATACGAATTTCTACTACATGGTTACATGAAGCAATTAAAATCTTAAATTATGGGTCGAAAAAAATACTACACATGGAGCCTAATTGCAAAAAACAATCAACTCAAAAGCAAAATCATTTATAAGAAGCATATCATAAGCAAGTTTTCCTTGTACTCAAAAACCCAAAGAAGCAAACGCCCATCCACGAAACCATAACATGATGCACAAAAAAATGTAAAACCCTAAAGTTAAAGAAAAACAGAGACAACCCGTTAGTGCAAGACGGTTCAAGACACAAAACTGAAATCAAACGTAGAAAGAACTAATGAAGCTAAATCTTGATCATCTTAAATAAACAACACAACAAATGATTCTGATACATGCAGTCCAGAAATCAAAAATCAAAAGCCAGAAAAGGCAGCCAAAGTTCGTCGCCAAAGAAATGGAAATCAAATCGATTCACTGATATAAAATCGATTATAACATATACATTGTCCAGAATAAGGAGCAAAACACCCGATTTGGGTGATTTGTTACAAACGAAAACTTAAACTAAAAAGTTTCAGATGCAAATAATATCAAAATTGCCTAGAATAAAAGGCTCATACCTGATTCCAGTCACTTGTTTAAAATATTCGTGCACCAAAGACCAATCCGATCCGAGAGCTTGAGAGGAAAAAAATCAACGTCGAATACACGGAGGGGAAGATTAAATCACGCAAATACTTTGATAAATTCAAATTTCAAAATCAATGAAACCGCCAAGTTATTCAAATTCGATATCAGGGTAGGAAATTTCCGATTTGGGGTATCTGTCCTTCAAATGAGAAGGAAAGGAGGTGCAGGATTTCTATACAACTCTTGAAGTTGGGTATTAGGTTTTAAGAGTTTATGCATGAAGTGTTTGTACATTATGTTTAACCAATTGTACATCTCTTAATTTTAAGACATTTGAACATTCTCTTTCTTATCTCTATTATAAAGTAGTAAGATAAGATAAAAGGCTCATACCTGATTCCAGTCACTTGTTTAAAATATTCGTGCACCAAAGACCAATCCGATCCGAGAGCTTGAGAGGAAAAAAATCAACGTCGAATACACGGAGGGGAAGATTAAATCACGCAAATACTTTGATAAATTCAAATTTCAAAATCAATGAAACCGCCAAGTTATTCAAATTCGATATCAGGGTAGGAAATTTCCGATTTGGGGTATCTGTCCTTCAAATGAGAAGGAAAGGAGGTGCAGGATTTCTATACAACTCTTGAAGTTGGGTATTAGGTTTTAAGAGTTTATGCATGAAGTGTTTGTACATTATGTTTAACCAATTGTACATCTCTTAATTTTAAGACATTTGAACATTCTCTTTCTTATCTCTATTATAAAGTAGTAAGATAAGATAAAAGGCTCATACCTGATTCCAGTCACTTGTTTAAAATATTCGTGCACCAAAGACCAATCCGATCCGAGAGCTTGAGAGGAAAAAAATCAACGTCGAATACACGGAGGGGAAGATTAAATCACGCAAATACTTTGATAAATTCAAATTTCAAAATCAATGAAACCGCCAAGTTATTCAAATTCGATATCAGGGTAGGAAATTTCCGATTTGGGGTATCTGTCCTTCAAATGAGAAGGAAAGGAGGTGCAGGATTTCTATACAACTCTTGAAGTTGGGTATTAGGTTTTAAGAGTTTATGCATGAAGTGTTTGTACATTATGTTTAACCAATTGTACATCTCTTAATTTTAAGACATTTGAACATTCTCTTTCTTATCTCTATTATAAAGTAGTAAGATATATGATACCAATATTTTTTGGTTGAGCAATAAAGCGTAGAAATAAAATAAAAACAAATATGCAAAGAAATTAAAACTTACTTGAAATCAGAGTGATTAAAGAGCGGAAGAATTTCTTGAGTATTATTTGCAGCAGAAATCCTTTTTTTTTATATATTATATTCAAGATATAATATGAAGGGTATAGGGAAGATTTACTGAAAGTTGGATGAGAAAATGGAAGAATATGGGTTTAGTGTGCCATGTGATTTGAAGATTTCAAAGATTTTATTGAAACTTTTGTATTAATTGTATTAAATTATCTTTATTGGGTATATTGTAACAATCATCTTTTGTATTATCATTTAATCTTTTATAATTATATACTATTCTAGCTTTTCCTCTTTTTATTTCTCCATGATTTCTTACTATGAATGCTGCTGATCTATGTGGACTTTCTGATTTTCTAATTAATCCTTGTTCTATCATTTCTGGTATTTGTTTTTTGAATTCTTCTTTATCTAAAGGACTATATTCTATGTTTGCTGTTCTTATTGTTATATCTGGATTTTTTATTTTAAATTTACAAGTATAAGTAATCTTTGATTGTTTGATATCTTCTCCTATTAATCCTATTTTTTCTAGATGTAAAATCATTGGGTGATTTATACTTTTCTTTATATCTTGTCCTTTTTCTAGTTCATTACTTAAAAAATCTGTTAATAATTTTATTGTTTCATTTTGTAATGTTTCTTTTCTTTGATTTATTTTTAAAAATTATAAATTTCCTTTTTCTCCTCTTTTTTCAGCAAATGTAGAAGTTTTTATATGTCTTGATGTTGGAAAACTATATATATTTTTACTTATTGTTATGAAATTTTTTGTTATCGTTATTGCTCCATTTAATCCAATAACAAAATCTTGTGATTTTATATATTTCGGATTTATATTTACTTGTGGTATATCATATTTTATACTATAATTTCCTGAGAAATCTAAGAATTGTATTCCTATAGGTTCTAAATAATGTGTTATATTTATTAACCTATCTTCTGCTGTTTTTGTTATGAGTTTATATGTTAATTTTTTATGATATTCTATTGGTGCTAAGCTGTATGATATTAAGCTTTTTGTTGCTCCTGTATCTATTAATGCATTTAAATCTATAAATTTGTTTGTATCTAACCATAATCTACATTGTAGATTTATCATATTAATTGATCCTTGTGTTTGTATATATGTTATTTCTTTTTCATTTTCTATTGACATTTGATTTATTTCTACTTCTTTTTTCTTAAAAAATATGTTTTCAATATTATTAATTTTATTTTCTAATGCTTTTGATTTTTCTTCCAAGTTTTCTATTTTATTCTCTACTTCTTGTATTTGAATTTTATGTAATTTTATTGTTAATTCTATTTTTTCTAATTCTTTACCTTCTTTATTTTCATTTTTTGTAATTAATATATATATTAATTTGCAAATATTTTCATACACACAAAATCACTATTCATTTTTTCACACACACACATCACACACATACACACATCACACACACACAAACGACTTTTTCACACACACACATCACACACACACACAAACGGCACACATCACACACACACATATCACACACACGCACACACATCACACAAACAGTGGGCCCCAACATCTCACACACATACATACATACATACATACATACATACATACATACATACATACATACATACATACATACATACATACATACATACATACATACATACATACATACATACATACATACATACATATATATATATATAGTTTGTATCATATGAAAACCCGATCTTAGAGAGAAAACCCTTAAACCCTATCTGGGTCGTTGATTTGGAATCTTGAAAATAAACATGTGGTCTACATTAACCCACATTAAAACTGATTTGTTTATCCAAAATCTAATTTTTTATTCAAGTTTAATGTGTACCACATATTTTATTTTCAAAAGTTCAAATCAATGGTCCAGATAGGGTTTAAGGGTTTTCTCTCTTATACCGGGTTTTGACAGGATACAAACCCTCACATAATCACTATTCACTACCGCGTCTAAAGATCAAAAGATAGATTTTAATACTTTTCAATTAATTTGAAATTTTCGTTTATAACCCTGAACTTTGAACTCTTATTTTTAAGGCCCTCTCACTTTACTCACATATTTTTAATGTTTACATGATTTTAACGCGTCATTAGGTTATCTGATAAATGTCATAATTATATTAATTTGATCGCAATGGCCTCATGAACGTTTATATAAATTTCTAACCCAAACGGTCACAGAAATTTTGCGCGTTGTTTACATGCCTATAACGCATCCGTACGTTATCGAATATTTGTATCGTTTATATCATTTTTATCGTAATTAGTTCACAAACGATTTAGATTTAATAATTTTATAAACCATGAGAATTATATATACTACATATATATACGATTTACATTTAATAATTTTATAATATTTGTATCATTTATAAATTCTACATTTACGCAGGCCCTTTTTTTTAAGTCTTCTGTAATCACATTCTTTACTATTAAATAAGTTCTTAATCTTCAACCCTTAGTTTCAAAGCTTACGTTATAGATCTTGTATAGGGTATTTTCGTGCATTTTATTGTACACGATTTTAACCTCATGTTCTGTTGGTTTTTTTTACGTCAGTATATCAGACCCCGCCGCAACGCGCGGGTCCTGTATACTAGTTCCTTATTATTTTCTATATTGTATAATTCTTTAATACATAAACAACATATTTCTCTAAAACATATATTACACTGTGATCTTTTTTCTATACTAGGATAATATCCACAGTTAAAACATTTTAGATAATTGTTACATTTCTGATGATTCCACTCATGTTCACATTCTTCTTCTTTGTTCATATATGTATATGTTATTTTTGTTAGTGGTTTTTCTTCATCACTATATATACTATATATAGATTCATTTTCTGAATTATCGGTTTCTAACATTTCTATTTCATATTCATTTAATTGTTCTATTAGAGTCCTTCTTTCTGTATTTTTATTTTTATTTGGACATTTATTTGCCAGATGTTTTTCATCTCCACATATAAAACATTTACATTTTCTTGTTTTTGGTTTATTAACATATTTGTATTTATTTTTATAATATGGTCTATTTTCTTTTTTATACGTATTACTTTTTCTTATTTTCTTCTTTTTATCATAATATCCATAGGCTTGTGGTGTATATATTGTAACACCCCGACCGATGGCGGAAACGTCGGGATGCCACGAGGGATGTGTAGATTGTTCAAAAGCTCGTGGGCATCTAAATTAAATCATCACATAACATTCAATCAACCACATTAATTACACAAAAATCATGTCTATCATGAATTAAATACATCAGTTACACAAAAGAATTAGCTAAACTAACTAAACTCTAATCGCCAGAATTTTAGTTAAATTTAGCTACGTCCAAGATCCTATGTGATGATGTCCAAAAGTGAGAATTCATCTTCTTCAACCTACTTAGCTTCATCACCTGAAACATGTGAAAAATCAAGTGTCAACTACGAAGTAGTTGGTGAGTAATCATAAGTTTTTATACTTAAAAGTGCTTTATAAAAATGAGTATAAAAGTTTATGTTTAAAAAGTTTTATAAAAAGTTTTGATTAAAATGAGTATAAAAGCTTATGGTTTTTCTGAGAAAATCCACAAGAGTACCTGTGTGAAAATCCAACACATCTTCCAACACACAATCAAACACATACACAAACACATAATCACATATCAACTTAGTCATAGATAATCATAGATAATCATAGTCAATAATAGATAATCAACCACATAACCATTCAATCAATCTCAACATTAATATTCTCAAATAATATCTGTGACTATACATGGACATTATGTAATTAACATAAGTTAAAAACATGATCCATGGAGTGGAAGCTATCCACGTGGCAATACATGAAACCAATGCAATTAACCAAGGTCAAAGGCAATGTTTCACGAAGTTGTGATAATCCAAGAGGCAATACATGTAATCCTTGTTAATGACCGAAGTCAATAACAATATTACACGGAATATATATATATATATATATATATTAATAAGTGATAATCCATATATAATGATAATCCATAATATGAATATCATATTGATAAACAGGTATCATCCATGTGTTATCAAAATAATATTTAAATTTGGTATACATGTTTCACCTCCGAGTTTTAAAACAAAACAATTTAAAAAAAGGGAGGTTATGAGAACTCACCTGAGTCCGTAGAATCAGTGTTCTCGTAGTATGCGTGCTCGCGTACGTGAAATCCAAAACAACTCAATGATCTGTAAGTATTATATGTTTCGGGTTTATAAGCATAGGCTTTTCATTTCAATTAATTATCCCTATATGTTCCCTTTTAATCTTAATCGTGTCATTAACTTAATTTATTTCTTCTAAGTTAAAGTAATTATTCCATATGTCATAGTAACCATCTTTAGAATGTAATTTAAATCTTGATAGTTTTTTTATTCTATGATGATAACTAGGGGTGATGAAATATATGTGTTCCCATAGATATGTATATTCCAAAGTAATAACTTATGTCATATACATATCCATACCTACACATATACTCCACCAAATTCTTCATTATAACAATATTTATATATATTCTTTCAATGATGTTATCCCTAGTTATGCCTATATCAATACCCACCTTTGCATGCACTTTCAATTAGATTGTCACAATAGATTTAAATTTATAACTTTAAATATGAGTTTAAGAGATCGAATTTAAATAAGATCCTTATAATTTATTCATTATGTAAAGTCTCAAGACTCAAACTTATATTTGTTAAGAAAATGACAATTAACATTTCTCATGCATGCATAAGTAGGCATATATATATATATAGGATTGGGATCAAATAATAACCCACTCTTACGGCGATAACCCATTAACTTTGCCAAAACGAAGCCGAATTTTGAATTTTTTTTTTAACATCATTGTAACACAATTAGAACACCATGTTCTTTTTTGAGTTTGGGCTAATTCATCACCGTTTAAAAAATATCATCGTTGTAAGTTTTTTGCTACAGTACTGTAAGTTTTAAATATTTATACATCTACAGTACTGTAAGAGCCCAAACGGTAATGAATTAGCCCAAACTCATAAAAGAACATGGTGTTCAAATTGTGTTACAATGATGTTTAAAAAAAATTCAAGATTCGGCTATTTTTTTGGCAAAGTTAATGGGTTATCGCCGTAAGAGAGGGTTAGTATTAGAACATTACCCTATATATTTAGATGATCTTGATCCTTGGTTTAACCTAAACCTTAGTTTTAAAGATACTTAGGTTTTGCCCACCAATAAGCAGCGAACCTCAGGCTTGAACACCCTTAGGTTCGGCTACATATACTAGGGTTCGGCTGCTCAGGCTTAATCTCCAAGGGTTCGTGACACCCTAAGGTTCGCTAGACAAAATAAGGTTCGGCTAATAAGGACTAAAGGGTTCGCTGCATGGGTTCGTGGCTGGCCAAAATAGGTTCGCCATCTCCTAGGGTTCGGCTAACCCTAGGTTCGTAGAGGGTGACATCCAACCATGCAAAGGTTCGCCTCTAAGGCTAAGGGTTCGTCGGGTAAGAGAGGTTCGCCCACCCTTGAGGGTTCGGCTGGGGGTTAAAGGAGATCCTAGGTTCGCCTAAGGTTTTGGCCCAAGGTTCGTCTAGGGTTTAGCCCCTAAGGTTCGCCTACAACTCCACAGGTTCGTAGGCCTCAAGGGTTCGCGTGGCATGGGTTCGCGGCCAAGGAGGGAAAAAGGTTCGGCCATGGTATCACAGGGTTCGGCTGATCCATCTGGGTCGCGAACCACAGCTCATCCTCATCTCCTTCGCATATTTTCTCGTTACCAGTTCATCCATGGCTTCTATAGACTAACACGCATGCATCCTTAGGGTTTTCTAAGATCTAGACCGGGTATAACACCACTAGGTTACTAGATCTACGATTCATTACAAAACCGAAACTAAAACATCAGATTTACCTCAAATTGTCGGTTGAAAGCAGGGTTTCTTTGTATCTCCTTGTTCCTCTCGATCACACGAACGCGTGGACACCAAGATCTTGCAAATCCGTTGAGAGACGAGGGAGATATCGTAGAGAGAAGTTAGAATGAGAGAGAGTGACGAAAATGAAGGTTAGAGAGAGAAAGATGTAGGTGAAAAATGAGAAGGAGGAAGAAGAAACTCTGTTGTCACCACATGCCCGGTCTCGTTTTTATCGCGATAAATTATATAAAATGTTCGGTTATGCTCGTAATTATAATTAAAACCTTAAAGTGTTTAAATAATTATATTTCGTTTTAAATAAAATGAATTTAAATGAAATCGTTTAAATACAATAACTCCGTTTAATCTCATTAAATTAATTATTTAAATAAATTAATTTGTGCGTTTTCGTTTAAGGTCGTGATTCCTAATAAATATTTTTAGTTCCCCTTTATTACTTTTAATATCATAATTTATTATTTAATTATCTCGTCGAAACGCGTTACTTACGTACGTATTCGCAGAGATCGTCACCTTTGCAAATCCAACGCTCGTATCGTATTTCGATTCGATTTACGATTTATGGAATATCGTTTCAGAATATTATTCTTAATAATTATATTCGTGTGAATCGTCACCCACGCAAATACATTTATCAAGTTAATATTTCTGAATTAATATTCGCGTTTAAATAATGTTCGTAACCTCACCATCGCGTAATTGTTTTTCAATTATCCTTTCATTATTTAATTAACTTTAATATTATCCATCCCAATCCAAAACCCACTAAACCAAGTCACTCACACATCCATGATAGACCGAAATATGCATATGTATAGGGCATATGCAGAGGTAGATCGCAACCTCCCCTACACCGTCCCACCGCTATTTCGATAAACCATGACCATGTGTCCTTGACTACGTTTAGCAACCAGACCATAACAAACTCCTAATTCCTTTCATTCCAAACCAAAATCCATGATCCGTGTAATCATCTGCGATAAACTCTCTGGTTCTGTTTAGTTGAGTTACAACTAAACTTTCCATGGTTTACGCGTATAATATGTTCTAAATATGTATACCAATAACAGTGATAATCATCAAATAATGCATCCAATAATTTATTATCATCAATAATTATTATATCAGATCGTAACAGTACAATCGTACAGATGTACGGATGTACGGACGACCGAAAGTATAGTGATGTTACATATATTGCTGTTTTACAGAATGTGTATGCATTTCTTTTTAATTGTTCTTGTAATGCTACTTCTTTACATTTTTCTTCTAAAATACTAAATGTATAAGTTATTCTAGGTCCTATTCCTAGATTTTTCTGTTGACCATAATATTGTTTCCATGATTCATGTATTGTTTTTCCTAAATCTCCTGGTAATTTTATAAAATATTTATCACATAATTCATCTTCCATAGCTTGTCCTGTTTGTGCTAATAATCTTGTAAAATCAACTGTAAATTCATTTATATATTTCATATTTGCTATGCTTAATTGTTCTAGGTTTCTAATTGCAGTATCTTGTATTAATGTATTATTTTTTGCTGGATCTACTCCTATAATAAGAGTTCTAATTTGTGATGTAAAATTATAAGGATTATCTCCTAATGCTTTTAATCTGTTTACTTCAGTTGGATCTTGAGTTTTCTTATTCTGCCAAATTCCTAAAGCTGTTGGACCTAATGTGGTTTCTAAATATGAAAACATATCCATACTTTCTCTTTTATTTGTTTCCCACATTCTTACTACGTTTTGTTCCCAGACTAGGATTTCATCAATCCATAATTGTGGTTTCTGTGATTCTAGTATTAACATACTATGACTATGTTTGTTACCTATTGGTAGTCTATTTCCTCTACCTATACTACTATCTTCTTGATAATAACTAACCGATGGTTTTACCCATGGTTCTCTTCCTATATTTTCTTCTGTATCAAATCCTGCTCTACTCCATTCTGGTCTTCCTCTTTTTCTTTCATAATTCGTATCCATAAATATATGTTCTATTGTTTCTGGTTCTTTATAAAAATCTGAAATCATTGTTTTTCCTTTTACTATATTTTCTATTAAGGGTAAATTAAAATATTCTTGTAAATTTTTATAACTTTCTTCGTATGTCATTTTTAAATCCATCATACATTCTATTATCATTTCATCCACTTCATCTTGTATATTTGCTTCTGTAAATTTTCTATTTATTATTTGTTCTATAGTTTTATTTGTTTCTTAATTTTTAAATATTGGTTCATCTATCTCTTCAAATAAACTATAATCCATTTCTTCTTGTTCAAATTTTAAAAATTCTATATTTATTTCTTCTTCATCTGATTCATTTTCTGTATCATATATTAGTGGATTTTCTGAATCTGATTCATCATATTCTATATTCATATAATTAAACTGTATTTCACTAGTTTCACTATTTGTTTCTTCAAGGAATGCTTTCTTCTTTATAATTTGTAAATCTTAGACTTTGTGTTCCATCTATTCCTTCGTATAAATAACTTTTCTTTGGTATTAATACTACTTCTTCTTCTTTAATATCCTCTATTTTCCATTCTAATCCTGCTAATTTTTCAGGGTCTATTTTTATTGGTTCTATCATTTGTATTGATTTTGATGCTATTGTACTTACTATTCCTTCTATATTTACTCTAAAATTCATTCCTGATCTGTTACTAGCTCTTCCTAATACTCCTATACTTATTACTATATTTTTTCCTTCATCTATACTACTTTATAATGAGTATTGGTGAGATAAAAATCAAATGTCTTAAATTTAAGAAAAATACAACCTTGAAAGCTTGTGGTACAACAAATTTAAGCTCCACTTCAAAACCATAAGCCATGGTTCTTAATTTGTTATTGAAACCCTGCTTCTTACTTTCATTCTCCCCAAAATTTCAATACCATTCTCAGCTTCAAAATTCAAATATACACATAATTTGAATCTTTCAAAATTCAAATATACACAGAAACACAGAACCATCTTTCAAAATTCAAAATAATCCACCCTCTTTCTCAGATTCGTGAACCCTCTCGGAAACCCTCTTTCGCAACCACCACCGGTCTCCCTCGACAGAAGAACACAATGTTGGACTTGCTTGTGTCTCAATCGATTTAGGGTTTGGAAATGAAGATGTTTGCTGCGTTCTTCTCTTTCTGCAAGTGTTTTTCTTATTGTGATGGGAAGGAGAAGGTGGATGCGATGGCGGGAAAGGGATGAGGGCGAAAAGGTACGCTGTGATGGCCGTAACACGTCTGAGCAAACATACTATTCCTGTGGCAGAGAAACCCGAGCAAACGAACGACATAAGGCCTGAAAAATAGCAAATTAGAGCAGATTCAACAGATTAAAAACAAAGCTGATAAGAAAAAGAAGGTACCCATCAGTCGTTTTTCATCACCTCTTTCTCTGGTTATTTATGCATTTAATGTTAAAGATAATTTCAACTTACATATTGAAGAATTTTATGTATTTCAAGTAATCGTGGACATATTGTGGATTTTGTTTCATTGATACGACGTTATATTAATTCATGGATATGAAATTGATGTGGATGATGAAGAATAACAGTGGAGGTATTTTGTTTGGATTAGTACTTTTAGGTTATTAATTTAGAACCTCTAAGCTTTAAGGCTTTATTGGGTGTGATTCAGGAATGATGTTAGTTGATGTTCAATTGTCATCTTCTTATTGATTTGTCTGTGTTTTAGGTTTTTAGGCTTTTATGCTATATTGTCTTCATATTAAATGTAAATCAATTGTGTGTCTACCGGATTGTTTTGATCTTTAAATTATTTGTTCTAATTTTAGTTCAAATTGTTTAGTTTTAATAGTTTGTAAATATATTGTATTAGTTATATTATTTTGATAAATACTTGTGATTGGTCAAATATTTACCATAGTTGTATTTAATAGTTTACTTATTATATAAAAAAAATGGATTTGTGTAGGTTTTAGATTCTGTAAGGGAAATATTTGTTGTTTGTGTGCAAGCCATGTTTAGATCAGAAAGAGCTCAAGAAGAACCAAAAAAACAATCCCACTACAAAAAGGTCAAATCTCTTCTTTATTTCTTATGGTTATGGTTATTAGACCCATTTTCTTTTTTTTTTAAAAACTATTTCTGAGATGTGTTCATGTAGAATTATGGTTAATTTAAGAACCACCTCAATTCCTTCATGGAGGCCCTGAGAATTTTGGATTCCGTTTCGTATGAGTTGTTATTGTGTATGTAGGTATTTCAGATAGTAAAATTATATAACTTTGAGGAGACAAGTTTATGTAGATTATATGTGTATATCTGCATTTTATAAAAAATGTATCCACATTGATTTAAGAACACAAAGCACCAGAATCTATGTATCAGAATTAGGTTGCATATATGGTTATGTTCAAGATTGTGCTTAGAATTGATCTTAGGAACTTATATTAAGAATTACTAATTTTAGTTGTTGTGTTTGTCTTTGTTGAGCTATAAGAACTTGGAGTCAACCTTAAATATGGATTGTGTTTGTCTTTAAATTTTGTGCATTAGATGCTTTTACCTTGTGTCCTACTTAAAATTTACTTGGAGTGCAACTTAATTATTAAAAGAACCTTATTTTGACCAATGCTTCTAATTTTAGTGCTCATCGAGGAGGTGACTCTTGCCCCTCATTTGATTTGACCCTGCCCAGGTAAGTCATCAACCTGTTGATACACTTATTTTTTATAATTTTGATTTTTTCAACACTTTGTAATTTTATTGAACTACAAAAAATGAAGTTATGAAATTGAATTCTTGAATAATTTTGAATGCTTAAAGTATGATGACTGCATAATTTATATTCTATAGGCTGAGATGATGAAAACATAGCGGAATCATGTACTCTAAATCATCTTTTTTTTAATTAGTTCGAATATAAAAGAATTACTATTTAATTACTAATATTTTTGGTTGTTTAATATCTGTTATTAGTATATTCATGTCAACTACTAAAAATTTTAACTATCAAAAGATTTAATCTTTTGCATTAACTGAGTACTCGAGGTATGCCAAACAGGTCAAAATGGTCTCGGTTTGAAAGATGTTTTCGTGGTGCATTAGCAAATATTTTTGCTGAAGCCGATGTGAAACATGTATGTTACCAACAAATATGTTGTATATTTGTAAATTTGTAAGCAGTCACAAGTTTTCTGTTGCATGTTCTTATCCAGGAAACTATGCTTACCTTTAAAGTCTTCCTAAAGCTAACTATTGGATTTATGTGAGTGAAATCTTTCCAAGTGTTGGTACATGCACCTTCATTTTTCTTTATTTGGTCTCTCTTAGATAAAACACAACCTAGATTAACCATTTTCTAAGTAATGAATCAAAATTGTTGGTTTTAATGGATATGTATATATGAAACACTCAATGCTATTGAATACTGCTATATTGAAAGTACTTTATAAACTAGAAAAAACAGGAAATTTTTGCAACAATCAAAAGGGATCAGGCATAGTTTTCACCCAATACTTTCACGTGCACATTATCTTGTTTATTACCCATTTCGTGTATTGGTATCTGAATATATTTGATGTTGGTCTGAGCTTTCAGATGGATTTGAAATGCATATGCCTAATTTTATATATATATATATATATATATATATATATATATATATATATATATATATCTGTGTGTGTGTATAGTCTTTGACCTGAATATACATTAGAATGAGTTAACTTCATAAAAGTTAATCAATCTTAAATTGGATACAAGTAGGACTATAGATCGAACTTTTTCTTGTGCACCCGTGCGCCTTGAAAATGGGTCGACGCCGCAACATCGTGCGGGTTTAATAATTGTATCATGAGGTGGCATTTGGTTATTGATTGATGTTCTTTTGGTGTTTAAAACTCAGGTTTTGGAAGTAATTCTTAGTGGATGTTGCAGATGGATTGAAGCTGGTATGCGTATCGTATAAAAACCTAAAAAAACCATTCTAATGTGTTTTTTTTCTTGCTTTAATTTTCTGCTTCTGTGAATAAAAAGTTCAATGTTTGTTCATGCTAATGTGTGTGAAGTCATGAATTTATGTTAAACCATTGTAGATCTTTCGTAGTCTTCACAACAAAGTTGACACCTTCTACTTCTGGAATTGAAAAGGGTGTAACATAGTGGATTGGCTGAGTTTAATGCTTTTTTGTTTTTGAGTATATTAATAAATATTTATAAAAGTGATTGCTGGTCATGGGCTCCTTTGATAAATCCAACTTTGAAGATGTCACGTGCATAAATAGCAGGTCCCAAGCATGGATACAAGGACTAATTGAATACGATGATGCATATGGAATGAGTACAAGGATTGCATATGTAATTTTAACAGGGCTTTATTCATTATGGATGTAACAATTTGTGAGAGTTTAAGGACCAAAAAGTTATATTGCATGCTGCTATTATTGGTATAGAAATCTTCAATGTTATTTGTTTCTAAAAGCACATGGAGTTGCTTTCTAGCAGCTCTTTCAACTGCCGCCGATCAGTTTTCTCGCACCATCCCTGAAAGGTTTATTTCATTACTTAATTACTTATATAATTCAAATAAATTGCTGACACAGTTCTGAATACTTGATGGCACACATCAAGCCAAGCTTTAGAGGGACCTTATGTACCTTGCTGCAATTGCTGACTCTCAACCTCAAGCACCTACTCTTCATTCTTAGGTAATTATCATAGTTTTCGAAATCAAATTACTTTACAGTTGTAGCGTCAATGGTTGTACAACAAGCAATTGCAGTTGTACCATAGTTATCAAATGCGTAAGGCACCCTCAAGGCGATTGGTCTCCGCCTAGGCTAGGCGTTAAGCGTCAAAAAAAAAGGGGGCCTAAGCAAAAAAAAAGTGCCCTTACCAAAAAAATTCTAAAATAAATTATAAAATAAAAAATAAGACTAAAAATCCAAAAAGTTCTCACTGACCAAACACAATGTTCAAAATATCAAATAGCAAAATCATCCCAAATGAAAAATCCCTGAAAACCAAAATAGTTTAAACCTGAAAACAAAACGTTAATGACAGATGTTGCCTCAAGCACACATGGGCAACGGAGGAAATAACTACATGCAGCAGCACCAGCAAGCACAACAGATGTTGCCACAAGCACACATGGGCAAAGGAGGCTGGGTAGCAGGCCAAAACCGGCTGATTTTGGTTTGACCGTTAAATTTTCTCATTTTATAATAACTCATTAGTTAATCATGATTAATAAAAGCTTCTACAGCAAAAGCAACAAGGTAATGGTTTTTATTGGACGTAAGTAGGAATTTCAAAACTAATTTTTGATTGTTGCAGATGCCTTCATTTTTCATTTTTAGGTTTGTATACCTTTACAACAAGTAAAAGTTTTAATGGGTCATAGTCTTCATTTCATAATATGTTGTTTTGAAACATTTTACGGGAGGTTATGTTTACAGATTGTGTTGGTAAAATTTAAAATTGTTACAACTTTGGCCAACATACTTTTAAGACTGTGCTTGCATTTTTAGCACAACTGTAGAGTGGAGTAATGAATGAGCAATTGCATTTTTAGCACAATTGTTTCTTCAACTTATTTTTTTTTAATTTTAATTTTTATGTTTTTGGTGTACGTCTTCATGTGCTTATGACAAATAATCATATTCTTTGATTTAACTAGGAGATGGAACAGGTTCTCTATTCAAACCAAAGACTAAAAACTATTGAAGAGAACATGGAACATGACAGTTTTTGGTTGGTGCACCTCAAGTTTTGTGCTAATTTTTGTGTCATGTTTCTATGTTTTTATGATATCAGGTGACACAAAGGGTTATTGATGTTGTTTATGGACCAAAGGCTGGAACTAAGAAAAATGAAAATACTGAAAAGGCCGAAACGATTTCTTCAAAATTAAACCAATTTTCATCAACAGATAACAATCTAATCATCAAATCTGGTAAAAGGATGAATGGGATCCCTCAAATAAGGTAATTGTAATATTAATTATTTTGAATTATTTTATAAAATTAAATGCATGGTGAAAGGAAAATGATGTTTTTGATGTGATTTTAACGTGTAAGTATGTGCTTGAAACTTGAAGCTGGGGTTTGAAATAGTGGATTGTATAGCAGAAGTTGAGGCATCTCCAAGAGCAGTTTTTCATTCGAATTTTTTATGGCGAAGGTATGTAATTAGTTTCATCATTAAACATGTAATTGGTTTTTTTATTTGAAAAGGTATGTAATCAGAGTTTTTAATGAATTTTAATGTTCAAGGCCTACATTGTTTCATTTGTTTGTGTAAAATTGTTTTTTTGAATATTTTGATTTTATTACGAATTCTTTATTAATGATATAGATCACATAATTTTTATAGTTTTACATTTTCCATCTAAATTCTATTACCAAATCTAATTTGCAGGTTTTTATTTATCATTTTTGGCTATTGATAACTGGTGGCGCATTTAATCGTTTTGTAATTTTGCATAAAACTTTTCTTTGGAACTGTTTTTATTTAATTATGAATTAGCAATCTTCATCATTTGATAGTTTTAACGTTGATGCATTTTTTTTGTCTAGATTATATTGCTAAAGTCAATTTTGCAGAGTTTTTTTTGTGTGTGTGGAGACTGATATTAAGAAGTAAAAACGGTCCAAACGGTGTGTTTTTTTAAATAGAGAGTGTTTCTTTGAATAATTATGTAATAATGAACTTAACTTTGTATTTTACAATGAATGTGTATTTAAATTGAAGAAATGGCTGAAGTTGCCAAGACATGATCAATTGTTTTAGTCTGTTTTAACCCGGAATCATTTTTTATCAAAACATATTTTGAACTGAACCTATTTTGAGTTGAACCCGTTGTTAAATAACCTGTTTCGAACTAAACCCATTTAGATCCGCTATCTAACCCGACCCATTTATTTTCCCCGGCTAACCCCAATTGATGAATTAGTGATTTCTTCTTCATAATAACTTTTTAAAAGTAGGATGTTATAGCTAGAGATTTGGAAATGGGTAGAAGCCGCCGTATCGCGCTGGTTTGCTACTAGTATTTTTCATATCCTTTAGTTTGTAAAGCTATTTTTAAATTTTTAAGATCGTTTATATCTTTTAATATTCCTGGGGTACAATAAAATAAAGCTGTATTTTGGCTAAGATCTATTTCCATTCCTGATATTATTGCTTTGTTTAATTTTGTTTTCCAGCATATATCTAATATTAATGCTAATAATTTTGTTCCTAAATTCTTTCTTCCTAAAGCTTTTATTCCTATTACTATTAATCCTGTATGCACAAAGTTTTTTCCCGAATTTTTTATTTTCTTTATAGTATCTGGAGAAAATAATTCTATTATAATTGTTTTATCTATTACTCTTAGAATTTCTTCTCTACTACTTCTTATTAACGTAGTATTTATGTTAAATGCACCTGTTTGATATAATATTTTTGGATTTAAGATTTCTATTTTATTTTTATTATATAAATCTATGTTTTTATTTACATCGATTTCTTCTTCAAGCTGTATACTTTTTGAACTATTAGATCCTGATCCTTTTCTTAATATTTTATTCATAAAAGACTCAGAGCTAATTATATCATTTATATTGCTAGTGGATTTTCTAGCTTCTTATATAGATCTACATTTATTCATTTTCTTGGTAACCAATGTTTATAAGGTTTTTGTTTCTTTTCAATTTTTATATCGTTTATGTTTAGTTTATTTAGAGCGTCTGTTATTTTATCTTATTTTTCTTGATTATTTAATACTTCCTTGTTTTTGCTTTTAAATTCTCTTATTATTTGATTATTCTGTTCTTTAATATATTCTAAATTTTCTGCCAATTTATTGATATCTTTTGTTTGTTTATTTATTTTAGCTAATAATTGTCTATTATTTATAACTTCTATTTGTAAATTATATCCAAGATTTATAACTAAATCTATTAAACTATTAAGATGTGCGTTATCTGTGTGTAAAATATGATTATGTTTTTCCTTTATTCTACAAATATGCTTATAAAAGTTACCGGTTATTTTAGTTTCACCTTTTTCAGCGAATTCTAAATTTAATAAATTTTTTAAGTCTTTGAAATCAATTTTTGACAAATCTTCCATTTTCCTTTCTTCCTTCCAGATTTTTCCCTATTTCTTAAGATTTTCTTATATCTTGATTAACATATTAATAAACTAATATAACATTAAACACATTAATAATTCTCAATTAATCAAATATTTTTCTCAAAGCAATCAACAATCCCCAATCTTCATCTGAGAGAGTTCTCTAAAAATAGGACTTAAGCAATTCTAGCTGCCTCACATAGAGCTTGTCTCAGCCTTTTAGATTATAAATCGTCTATGCTCTGATACCAATATTTTTTGGTTGAGCAATAAAGCGTAGAAATAAAATAAAAACAAATAAGCAAAGAAATTAAAACTTACTTGAAATCAGAGTGATTAAAGAGCGGAAGAATTTCTTGAGTATTATTTGCAGCAGAAATCTTGAAATCAGAGTGATTAAAGAGCGGAAGAATTTCTTGAGTATTATTTGCAGCAGAAATCTTTTTTTTTATATTATATTCAAGATATATATATATATATATATAAGCTTTTAAAAGAAAGGGATTCCACCAACATTTCAAGATATATATAATTGGTTATATGATTTCTTATATATATATATATGAAATATATAAAAGTATAAAAGTAATACCTAATAACAATATTATAAATTTATGGCAAGCAAAAGGGTAGAACCCACAACCCCTTCCTTGCTATCCGTTAAGCTAGGGGTGTGCAAAAGTCGGTTCGGTTCGGTTATTAGCCTCCACCGAAACCGAAACTAAAACCGAGCACCGATTTCGGTTATAAAGGTCGGTTTCGGTTATTTCAGTTATTTTCGTGGTGATTATTTTGAAGCTATAAATTTGGTTATCGAACTTGTTTTTGTTGTTTTGAATCTCTTTCAAGCATATATATACATGAAAATTAAATCAAATACATGAATAATATATGAAAATAGGTTTAAACACATGAAAATATGATTTAAATAAATGAAAAAGTATGGAAAACTTATGAAAAATACATGAAAATATATATATTGGTTCGGTTTCGGTTATTGGAGTTGGGTAAGCCGAAACCGTAACCGAATGGTTCGGTTATTGCCCTATGTTAACCATAACTGATCGGTTAAGTCGGTTTCGGTTCGGTTTCGTTACAATTTTGTTTTTTTTATCGGTTTGCTATGCTCACCCCTAGTTAAGCTTACCGCTTAGCTACAAAGAAAGTTGGTCCAACAATTTGTCTAGTTTCCTATATATAAATAACTTTTAAAGTAAAAAAGATAGAGGACCTATAGTCATAAAAAAGAATAACAAAAAGATGATTTAGTTAATAAAACAAAAGAAAAAAACTTATAAAACGTTAGAGGTTAAAAAGTTATTTAGAAAACTTTAAAAAGTAAAAAATTACTTATAAATGTATAGAAATTTATTATTAATTGAAAGTAAGAAAAGTTAAGTAAAAAGAAAAATGGAGGGTATGGGAAGAATGGGCCCACTCTTTTGACACCGACATTGCATTTTATATATATAGGTAATTCAGGCAAGGAGAAATTTGAGAGGATGATATTGTTGTTAAAAAAATTATGTGATTCTAAACTTCAAACCAACAAAGTCTTTAAATGAGGGTGATTTGATAACCTAGGAATGCATGTGTTACAAATGTTTAAAGTTTGAGACTATTTGAATAATTTATGAAACCAATAAATTAATTGTAAAATATTAACAAATCATTGTGACCATCTCGACATTTTACTTTGATATTTAATTACTAGGTTATTGAGTCAAGAGTCTGTTTAGAAGTTGTGTATCTCATTGGGATATGTGTATGGTTTGCTTTCGTCTCACCCCCATATCCTACTGTTTAATGGGACGTAACTGAGCATGGTTGTTGTATATACTTACTAGGTTATTAGCTCATATATTGCATGAGTTGAATAAAAATATAAGAAATAGTTACAAATGACATTTTAGACAGTATAAGATAGTATGATTATAATTTGATATAATTTAATACTTAATTAATAAAATAATAATATTATATCTTTAAACACTAGTTTTTTTAAAAAGTTTCTTTAAGCATTTCATTTAAAAATCTGTTTTTTTTAATATTAATATACTTTAATGCATAGAAAGAGACGTATTTATTACGAGAGATGTTAAAAATCAAAGTCAATGTTTTATGAAAATATGTTACATATCCTTATAAACTTTATTAGAAATGAGGTCTTTTATTCAAATTAAAGCAATATGAAAATATTTATGAATAGTTTAATAGTAGAAATAAAATACTATATTTGTTAAAAAAAACTTTACGTTATTAAAATAGGTAGATTAAGCTAGTAACAATGAATCACACCGGCTAAAATAAATAAATAAATAGTAATAAAATTTTAGAATTTATTAAGTGATATTTTAATATAAAATATAATGAAAAATAAGTTAATATTTTAAGTACAACAACAATATATTTTTTTAAACATTTGTTATTTAAAGTTTATTTCTAAATATTTTGCTTTAAAATGTCACTATTTTTCCAAAACTTTTGTTAACATACATGTATTACATGAGTTGAATAGAAAAATATTAAGTAGTTATCAGTAAGAACATATAAATTATAAAACTACATTTTAAAATAAAATATAATTGAAATTATGTTTAGTAATAATTTAAGTAATAAAACATTATCATCATTTTTATAAAGTTTGTTTTAAAATATTTTATTAAAAACTATTTAAAAAAATGTTATTTCTAGACAAAAAAAAATATCTGCTATTAATGTATATCTTATGCAAGTAAATTAAAGAAAATATTAAATAAATAGTACTAAAAATTTACAAAGCAAATAAAATATTATTTAAAATTATTCACAAGTAAAACAGTCTACGTAATAAAACAATAATATAATTATTTCAAGATTTTTTTTAAAAGTTTGTTTATTAAAAATTTCTTAGTAGAATGGTTTCTGAAAAAAAATAAATAATCATTGTATGAATAAATATCTTGTTGTAAAACAAATTATTATTACTATATATAGGGAAGTGATCATATAATAACCCTCATTAATTGAGGTAACCCATTAACCATGGCAAAAAGCGCTCAAATCGCAAAAAAAAAAAATTATGGTTTTTTTTATGCAAAAATGGGGGGGGGGGGCTTATTTTTTAAGCGTTCGCTAATTCTCAAGCGTTAAAAAGTTAAACGAAATGTAAGTTTGCGTTACACTGCGAACATATATTTAAGTGTCGCCGTGTAACGCAAACTTACATTTCGTTTAACTTTTTAACGCTTGTGAATTAGCGAACGCTTAAAAAAGGAGCCCCTCTATTTTTGCATAAAAAAACCATGAATTTTTTTTTTTGCGATTTGAGCGTTTTTTGCCAGGGTTAATAGGTTACCTCAATTAAGGTGGGTTATTATTCACTCCTTACCCTATATATATATATATATAATTAAAATACATGTAAAATGAATAGTAATAATAATATTATTATATAGTGAGTGGCCCCATTTTTTATTATATATATATATATATGTATATATTTATTTATTTAAGATCATGTATATACATACATACATACATATATTAGTATATAGGAAATGATTCGAATGTTAACCCTCTCTTATTGCGATAACCGTTTAACTCTATTTGACCAATCAGAAAAAGACACATCACCACATATTTTTTTAATCTTGAAGGGTATAAGTGTCTTTTACTACCATATGTAATTAATGTTGATTGTACTTTTTTATCTTTGAAAGATATTCAATTGATATGTATTTTTAATTTTTTTCATTAACCATATTTTGTCATTTTTGACAATTTCTTATTTAACTTCATCAAACAAGAAAAATTAAAAAAAAAATTGCACTTGCATTCTGAAAGCATAAAATTACGTAAATGAAATAATAGATTATATAATTTGCTCTAAATAAACAAAATATACGTCCAAATGAACCAGTATTATGGTACTGTAAGTTGATGTAAACTGATGTAAAGGACCATTTTACGTTAATGTAAGTCGATGTAAGTTTTTGTAAGTTGATGTAAATGACTATGTTACGTTGATTTTAATCTTTTTCATTAACCATATTTTGTCATTTTTGACAATTTCTTATTTAACTTCATCAAACAAGAAAAATTAAAAAAAAAATTGCACTTGCATTCTGAAAGCATAAAATTACGTAAATGAAATAATAGATTATATAATTTGCTCTAAATAAAAAAAATATACGTCCAAATGAACCAGTATTATGGTACTGTAAGTTGATGTAAACTGATGTAAGGGACCATTTTACGTTGATGTAAGTCGATGTAAGTCGATGTAAATGACTATGTTACGTTGATATAACATAGTCGATGTAAGTCGATGTAAGTTTTTGTAAGCAGATGTAAGTTGATGCAATTTGGTGTAAGTTGATGCAATTTGCTTTAAACTCATGTGGCATAAAAACTTAAAAAAAATCACGTAACAATCCATTAATAAAATTCATAACAATTCAATATTATATTCATTTTTTTCAAAATAATAATAACTAGAAAACGGTCCCGCGCGCTGCGGCAGGGTGACAAGATTAATACTCACGTGTTACGACTTGGTTATAGAATTAGATAAACATACCAAGTCCTGACTGATCGGTTATAAAGAGTGAAACAAATATAATACACGGTTTCACATGATACGGTGTGTTTACGAATTTAATTATGCACATTGCATATTAAGTACATAAAAGAGATATATTAGGTTAAAAGAAATCGTTTTTAAGTTTGAAATATACATAAAAAACAATTATATAAAGTGATATGTTTATTTAGTTAGTGTCGGTGTCTATTTCATTTTCACGAACATCACACCACTATCAATCGATAAAACCCACAAATATATATATATATATATATATATATATATATAGGGGAAGGTTCCATTGTTAACCCTCCCTTATAGCGTTAACCGCTTAACCCTAGCGTTTTTTGCCCGAATCTTAAAATTTTTTTTTTCATGGTTTTTATTTTGCAAAAATAAGGAGGGTTTCTTTTTTGTGTTTTTGCTAATTCATCACCGTTTAGAAGTTATTGTAAGTGTAAGTTACTTACACTTACTTACAAATCCGTATCTGATGCAGTAAATGTAAGTAAGTGTAAGTAACTTACACTTACTATAACTTACAAACGGTGATGAATTAGCAAAAACACAAAAAAGAAACCCCCCTATTTTTGCATAATAAAAACCATGAAAAAAAAAATTTTAAGATTCGGGCAAAAAACGCTAGGGTTAAGCGGTTAACGCTATAAGGGAGGGTTAACATTTGATCCTTCCCCTATATATATATATATATATATATATATATATATATATATATAATCAACAAAGGAAAAATATTGTGAAAATTATATCATATATTATATAGGAGAAAAACTTTATACTTTAAAAATCACGTCACAACACTATATGCGAAAATTATGAATAAGTTATATTGTCGTAAATATGTTAAGAAAAACGAATGCGATCGAAATATACCCGGATTGCGCGTACCATCTCAGCTAGCTTGCATAGTTTATAACATAAGGAATTTATATACAAAAAATATAACAATTTTTAGGAAAAATAAAAGAAGAAAAGGGGGAAAACCTTACCGGCGCAAAGCAGCAGTCGAACCCGCGTTGATTCAATCCTAACTGCCTTCAACAAAAGCCACTACCATCTCAGTTGTGCAACATATGTGTTAAGCTGCCGAAGCAAATATATAAAATGTAAACGAAATTTGTGCAAAAACCAAAAAAAGAAAAAAAACCCAAACAAATCGCAGAAGAACGCGTAGGCACCGACATTCAAAATTAAGTATATAGGAATAATATACAAATCTTTGACCAATCTTTCTTCTAACGTCATTATTTTCATCAAATCTTTGATGTTTTGGGTCTTTGAATTTGAAATTCCCTGCTTCAGCAAATGGAGATCTAGCAGCATATCATCATGATTAACAAAACTAAAAGTTTCCCATGTTCTTAAACCTCATTGCAAATCCAAAACAAATTATATTGATTAAAATCTTATAAATTGCAGAAAAAAAAATTACAAATAACACAAAACTGAAACCCTATATCACTCTCCTTTAATTTGTCCATCTCATTGCCCCAAGATATCACAATAAGACTACATCACTCTCTTTTAATTTGTCCTCACAAGCAAACACACACAAAGAAGAAAGATTTAGTCAAGAAGAACAATAAACCTTCCGACCAGATTTTTGGACGTCGGAAGATTTCGAAAAAACAAACCTTTAAAGGTGCTCCTTTTCTTGAATCTTCGAAAAACATAAATCACAGACTAATTTCTTGAATCTCATATGTGTTGGCGGAGACGGAAGCAACGAAGATTGACCGGAACGCCATCGTTTCCTCTTATTAGCGTACTTTTGAGGAAGATAATCGAGATGGGCCGGGTCTAACGTAACAAAACGAGTGACCCATATCGTTCAACGGAGCGAAAACGACAATCGCAATGTTCTTCCGCCGGTGAACAACGTCGGCTCCGATGAAACAAACCATCAGCTTTCCTACACCATTTCCGTTCGATGAACTTTCTCGTAACAAAAATGGTGTTGTTTAAACCTTTATGGATGAAAAAGATCTGATCAGATTTTTGAAGTGAAAATATGATTAACTTTTTGGAAAAGACAAAGATATTGAAGAGAGATTATGATGACAGAAGATATAGAAGATATTTTACAGTGGTTTTGCAGCTTTTTAAAATAAACAAAATTCCTAGATTACCCTTTTCCTTTTTTTTTTCAATTAAACAATACAATATTTAAATCAACTTTATTATCAACCATTAAATCAAAATTTTAAACCATTCAGATGTAGTTAAATAGTTATCGCATTAAAGGAGAGTTAACATTCGATCTCTTCCCTTAGTATATATTTGATTATATATTATATACGGCATGAAATTTTACATAACCCACTATTTCCGCGCTAACCCAAATAACTTTGGCAAGATGAAGCCAAATCTTGCATTTTTTTTGAACATCATTGTAACACATTTTGAACACTATGTTCTTTTATTAGTTTGTGTAAATTCATCACCGTTTAAAAAATATCATCGTTATAAGTTTTTAAATATTTAAACTTACAGTATTGTAGCACAAAACTTACAACGATGATATTTTTTAAACGGTGATGAATTTACACAAACTCATAAATGAACATAGTGTTCAAAATGTGTTACAATGATGTTCAAAAAAAAATCCAAGATTTTGCTTCATCTTGCCAAAGTTATTTGGGTTAGCGCGGGAATAGTGAGTTATTTTTTGTGCCCAGCCCATATTATATATTATATTATTTAGGTGTTCGATCTATATAATGACATTTTCAAAATTTAACTTCGACCATTAGAAGTTTTTAACTTTGAAAATTAGTAAATAGAGATAAAAGTATTAAATTTGACAGACTTGCTTAAAGTTTTGGGTTTTTTCTTTTAATTCAAATGATTGGTTGTTGTTGTGACGGATTTTGTGAGTAATTAATATATTTACAACATATTTGTGAAGATTTTGTATGATTTAATGTTTTTATGAAAAAATTGTATAGAGTTTGTGATAAGAGATTTGATTTTGCTATATAACTTATGCTTCTGCAAATGATATATAATACTCATTGTCGAAAGTGTACCGTGAAAACCCGCCGCAACGCGCGGGGAGAATTAACCTAGTATATATATATATATATATATTAAAAAGGATGAAAATGAATAGTTGGAATATATATATATTATGGGGAAGGTTCCCCTAAAAAGTTTATTTTGCCTAAGAAGGCTAAAAAGGATTTTCAAAAACATGAAAACCGACCCAAACAAACTCCGATTGAATTCATTTTTGCATCATTGGAACCATCTTGTTGAACACTAAAACACAAACATTAAATTGTAAACAATAAACCCAAATACTAAACCAAAACTTTAAAAACAAACCATAAACCTAAAGATAAAACCTAAAAAGCCAAAAACCAAGCCCTAAAATCTAAACTTTAAAAGTTGTTATTAAAGCTAAAACTTAAAAGCTAATATTGTAGGGTTCGAAGAGACGATTCCAACGCCATCAAAATGAGTTCAATCGGAGTTCGTTTAGGTCGGTTTTCGATGTTTTAAAAATCCTTTTTAGCCTTCTTAGGCAAAATAGACTTCTTATTTGATCTTTCCCCTATATATTATATAGTGATTGGGCTCCATTGTAATTGTTATTGTTTATTATTATTATTATTATTATTATTATTATTATTATTATTTAGGTATCTGATTCATGTTGTGATGTTTTTAAAATTTAGATTTGAACCATCGGAAATTTTTTAGCTTTAAAAGTAGTAAATAGAGATAAGACTATTAAATTTGAGACATTTGCTTAGAGATTTGGGTTTTTATTAAATTTGAGACATTTGCTTAGAGATTTGCTATGTAACTTATGCTTCTGCAAACGATATTTAATACACATTTTTCAGAGTGTGCTGTGATAAACCGCCACAACGCGCAGGAGATTAAACCTAGTTTTAACTAAAAGTAATTTTGTTTCAGAAAACTTTATTTTTCCAAAAAAAAAATAGTAATCCGACCACACCATGGGTTGCGACTGTCACACCCCTAACCGGCGGGGTAGGATCGGGTTTCCCCGACGGGCGGAAGGTTCTCGGGGCGCGATATCGAGGGTGATAATCGAAATGATCAGATTGTTTACATTGCACATGATATATAAATGAGAAACTTGCTAAAATAAAATAGAATTACAAAGTTAAATTACATCAGTTAAGTTTATAGTTTAACAATGTAAATCTACTATAACATCATAAATCTTCAATCTTATATCTGCACAAGATATACAAAATAATAGTTGTCACACCCCCACCCCTCGTCACCTCGTGTCTGGTCTGACGTCACTGAACCGGTTGCGGAAGCATAGTGGTGATGTCTCTGAGGTGAGGGGTGACTTACTTGAACCGATATCATAAGCACACAGATTAACTTAAAATAAATATAATACAGGGTTTCGTCATTACAATCAGTATCATAAATTACAACTAAGTTTATTACACAACTGACTTATTTAATTGCTAGTGTTTGAAGTGCTGCCTCACCGAGTGTCACTGTCTTCCTGCAAAAAGATTTAAGTTTGAAACGTCAGCACAAAGCTGGTGAGTTCGACAGTTCAATTTAAAACAATATGATATGATAAGCACGTTCTCAAAAGTTCAGTTCCGGATAACCATGGGACCTGTATCTAGTTCCTTTCGGACGTCTAGTCTGTCTCAAGATATTACCCGTCGGTACATATCTTAGTGCCTCATTATCTTAATGTCTATCACACCATTAAGAAGTTCAGGAAACAGATAACAAACATTCACACAAGGGGAGATGCAATCCTCCCAGCGAATGGGGTGTCAACCAATAGTACTATCAATGTTTTCTGCTCGGCCACACATGGGTTCACTAGATACAGTTCAAAAATGAGGACTTTCAGTTCCATGATAGAGTTCAGTCTACAGGCAAAATCCCATGAAATCCCACAAAATCACATGAAATCACACAGATATCATTGATGCATATCATATGTTCAGACAACAGTTTGCAGAGTTTCCCCGATGTTCATAAAAGATTAAAAATAAAAGGGGTTGTACGAAACTCACCTGATGATAATAGGTAGCAGAGTATCACCAAACTGATAGTACAGAGATGATTCTGCATTTGGTTATCTTTAATAAGTTATTTATGTTCTAGTTTACTGATTAGATCCTTCTGAACGTTCAATGTCAAAGACATTGCTTAATAAATCATCAACTCGATATTAATTATATAATTAATTAATTTAAGGTTATATCATACAATGTATGATAATGTAGGAACCTATACTGATTCAGATTCCTAATACAAAGTTGATGACACTCTTGATTAATCAGAATAATCTCAGATTACTCAAATAGTTAATGTTGTTGATTATAATGCTAAAACAGTTTCTAGATGATTTAATGACTTAGAAATGATTAATCCTTATTATTGATTACCCAAATATCATGAAATATCACAATGTAGCATTAGAATAGGTGAAATAACCAGATTTAACATACTAATCTGACTGTTATCACAAACATCAGATAATCATTCCTATGAGTATGTTAATGATTATGATTAGTTTGAAACACTTGGATTTAACCTTTGCATTTCAAAGATTAATCAAACTAATCACCTACATTGTCATAATCAAATGGTTTAAACCATTATAATCATGGGTATGATTTCATGAAAATCGGGCATTACAACGGATCAAAACAAGGATTTAACCGTTAGAACTTCGTGTTCTTCGTTTATAATCAATCCTAGCCATCATCTAGGCAATAATCAACAATCCTAACTATCTCATTACGTTCAAAATCAAGATCTAATCAATCAAAATCAAACTAGAAGGTTAAAATGAACCGTTACCTGTTTTGACGAATTTCTACGGTTAGAACGACGATCAGGGTTTTTATATATGATTCCTGGGATGATCCGGATGTTTAGAAGGCTTTGATTTGAAGTATGAAGGTGTTAGGAAGCCATTTTTTTGCCTGGAGGTCGATTGGGGTCGAAGAAATGCGTTTTTGAGTTTTTCCAGACGTTCTGATCGTTTAAACAAAATTTTTGCCGACATAGTACCTGGGCGCATCGCCCCAACTGGAGAGTTGGGGGTTAGGCGTACCGCCTGACGTGTTTTTCTTCCAATATTTGATTTAAACTTCGTTTCGCGATTCCGGGAGCATACGAACTCCGTTTTGCGCACGGTTTTCGCCCACGTTCATCATTTTTCACATACTATCAATCCCCAATAACAAAAGTTACTAAATCCTCGTGGATTTCAAGCACGACCAAATGTGCTCACGTCATTAATGCCGAATTCTTCGTACGCAACTGTCACAATTGTGTATGATGTCCAAAAATATGCATGTCCAAAAAGCTAGGTCCTCTATCTGTAACCTAGTCCAAAAGAAACAACTCTTCAGTTGACATGTTCGTCACCTAAGAAGTCATGCAAAAATAAAGTCAACACATGGTTGGGGAGTTCATATAGTTTAGAAATTGAAAATGATTTGAAAATCCCTTTCGGTAAAGACCCTAACCTCATTAACTCCAATGTAATATCCATATCGGTATGCTTATATATAGGGCATACCCCTGAGTCGAGCCTACAAGCCCGCCCAGACGCCATCCCACCACATACTAATACACATATGACACCGTTGTTAATGATAATTAAGCATTTTTACCCTACACCTCTGATTTAGATTATGTTTTCCAAAACTTGATTTACCTTTGATTCTCTTGAGTTCATCATAGATATATGATTTCCCAAAAGTCAATGATAGAAATAAAATGTTAAATATTTAGTTGAATAAATAAATAAAACATTTAAATACAACTAAGACATGATGATTGGGCCTTATATGACTCAATCAATTAGACTTAGTTGTTGGTGGTTGTCCAAGTTGTAACCTCTCACACGTGACCCATGTCAGGCATAACTCACAAGGAGTACACCTGAACTGAGCGGAATTTTAATGTTTTGCCCGTACAGCCTGACCCAATGGTCTTCTGTACCTGAAAGGGACTTTAAGGATATCCTTTGATTCTTGATCTCTTGATTCTCTTGATTTTTGACTTTGATATTGATTTCATTTGATCGTTCATGTTATTGCCCGTATAGCCTGACTACAAGAGTCTTCTATACCTGAAAGGGACTTTATATGTGTGTTACACGTGGTCTTGATTCCCTATACAACTGACATCCACCTTAACTTGAATATTAATGATTTCATTAGATCATAATGATTTCATTATTTCCATGATTCACACACATTTATGATTTCTGATTCCTTGAATCTCTTAATCTTGATCTTGATCTTTAGAATTTCCATGATTCACAATGATAATTGATTCTTGATTATGATTCTTTGTTCTCAGATCCCACACTGAATTTGGTTTCCTTTGAATATGATCTTTTGATTTAGTTCCTTTGATTTCACTTTGAATTTAGATTCTTGAATTTGAGCTTGATGGACTAAGGGTTTATTTAGAGATTTAATTTAAAGTATTACTCATAAGAGTACTTTAATTAACTTGCTAATTTGATCTGTTTAATAATTACCTAGACAGGAGTCTAGGAGTATCAACAACATATATATGTAAAACATATAATAAATAAAAGCATTTAAATAAACAGTTTAAAATAAACAGTTTACGCATGCTTCTCAGCCCCGCGTTTTAAAACAAAAATGTTTAGAAAAGGGGCAATGAACTCACCTGTGTTGCTCTGAAACAAATTACCACGAAAGATATGCGCGCTCTTTGATTGTTGCCTAGGTATCTTCAGTCCCTGAGTTGTTTTAAGAGAATTCGAATACGATAAGAACATACGGTAGTTGTCGTAACTAGGGTTTGGTCTCGGCGTGCAACTAAGTGTCCTACATTACTAATGTGTTTCTAGAATTTCATCTAACTTAATCTAACTTATTACCCGTTAGTAACCCAATCCCCTAACAATAATCATTATAAGTCTTTAGTTAAAAAAATTGTTTTTAAGATAATTCATTGAAGTTAAACTTAGTTTAGAAATCATTTAATTATTTTAATAAGGTTTATAATTTAATATCTTTTATGAAAAACATAATTAATTTAAGAAAATGTAATTAAACATGATGGGCTTATATTAACCCATTGGGCCACCCTTGGGCCCATTATTAGACTTTGATCGTCCCATGATTCTTTGAATAACTCGCACCAGTTAATTCGATTGATCATCTAAAACGATTGTGTGTTTGTTATGAACTCCTCTAGTTTTAGGTATACATAACTAATTAACACTCAACAACTTAACCTTAAACTTAATGTCTTTGTTTCCGAATGCATTTCCCGAATGTTTCGTAACCAATAATATAACCACCCATGTTCAGTTTATGGGGCGACTTTTCTGAAAACTTTTGTTAGTGAAAACCCTAATCTAGGGTTTCCTTAACTAACTTCTTGTGTTTTAGACTAACTCCATTAGATGTAACCCATTGTAACACCTCGACCGATGGCGGAAACGTCGGGATGCCACGAGGGATGTGTAGATTGTTCAAAGGCTCGTGGGCATCTAAATCAAATCATCATATATCATTCAATCAACCAAAATAATTACACAAAAATCATGTTCATCATGAATTAAATACATCAAATACACAAAAGAATTAGCTAAACTAACTAAACTCTAAGCGCCAGAATTTTAGTTAATTTTAGCTAAGTCCAAGATCCTATGTGATGATGTCCAAAAGTGAGAAGTTCATCTTCTTCAACCTACTTAGCTTCATCACCTGAAACATGTAAGAAAATCAAGTGTCAACTACAAAGTAGTTGGTGAGTAATCATAAGTTTTTATACTTAAAAGGTTTTATAAAATGAATTTAAAAGTTTAAGTTTAAAAATGGTTTTATAAAAGATTTAGATAAAATGAGTATAAGTGCTTATGATTTTCTGAGAAAATCCACAATAATACCTGTATGAGATAATCCAACCAATCTCCAAACTCAACAATCAAACACATACACAAACACATAATCACATATCCAATCAGTCATAGTCAATCATAGATAATCATAGTCAATAATAGACAATCAAACCACATAACCAATCAACCAATCTCAACATCAATATTCTCAAATAATATCTGTGACTATACATGATCATTATGTAATTAACATAAGGTAAAAACATGATCCATGGAGTGGAAGCTATCCACGTGGCAATACACAAAACTAAAGCAATTAACCAAGGTCTGAAGCAATGTTTCTCGGAGTTGTGATAATCCAAGTGACAATACATGTAATCTTTGTTATTGACCGAAGTCAATGACAATGTTACACAAATATATAAATATAAGTGATAATCCATAAATAATGATAATTCAATATTGTGAATATCATATTGATAAACAGGTATTAGCCTTGTGTTATCAAAATAATATTTGAATTTGGTATACATGCTTCACCTCCGAGTTTTAAAACAAAAACAGTTTAAAGAAAGGGAGGTTATGATAACTCACCTGTCTCCTTAGAATCAGTGTTTTAATAATATGCGCGCTCGCGTATATGAAATCAGAAACAACTCAATCACCTGTATATGTTTTAATGTTAGTAAGCATACGCGCTTCACTTCAATTAAGTTTTCTTTTAAGTCCTTAAATATTTAGTTACTTATTTTATTTATTCTAAGATAACTTGTGACACTTAGGGTTCATCAAGATCATCATCGAGATGACACTTAAATTTATCAGTTTCAATTATCCAATAATGATAGTTACTTATGAACTCGTATTTATATTCCCCCTTAAGTATGCTTAAATCAATGGTGTTAACCTTTGTTATACATACATCGCGTGTTTATTTCCCATTTAAATCATATTCGTAACCTCACCATCGCGTGTTTATTTCCCAATATTATTCTCATTATTATATTTATTTTGGTATTATCATTCCCAAACCAAAACCCACTAAACCCTAGTCACTGACACATCCATGATAGCCGAAATATGCATATGTATAGGGCATATGCAGAGGTAGATCGCAACCTCCCCTACACCGTCCCACCGCTATTTCGATAAACCATGACCATGTGTCCTTGACTACGTTTAGCAACCAGACCATAACAAACTCCCAGTTCCATCCCAATAAAACCCAAATCCATTCTCATTCCCAAGTCAATAATCCATAATCAGTATAATGTAACTGCGATAAACTCTCTAGTTCTGTTTAGCTGGGTTACAACTAAACTTCCCATGGTTTACGCGTATAATATGTTATAAACATGCATACCAGTAACTGTGATAATCATCCAATAATGTATTCATCATTAATAATAATAAATCTCAGATCGTAACAGTACAATCGTACGGATGTACGGACGACCGGAAGTTAAGTGATGTTACAGTCTCCCCTAGTTAAAGGAATTTCGTCCCGAAATTTAACTTGGAGTGACCGTAGTAAATAAATGTGGGTACTTAAGCTTCATCTGATCTTCTCGCTCCCATGTGAATTATGGACCCCGCTTCGATTCCCAACGTACTTTGACAATTGGGATTCTACTACGTTTGAGCTTTTCAACCTCACGATCCATTATCTCCACTGGTTTTTCAATAAAATGCATGGTATCATCGATGCGAATGTCATCGAGTGGTACCTGAAGATCCTGATCAGCTAAGCACTTTCTCAAATTGGACACGTGAAACGTCGGGTGCACGTTACTAAGTTCGGGAGGAAGTTCCAACTTGTAGGCAACCTTCCCGATCCGTTCAAGAGTCCTAAAAGGGCCAACATATCGTGGGGCAAGTTTCCCTTTCTTCCCGAATCGAACAACGCCCTTCCAAGGCGACACTTTAAGTAGTACCATATCATCAACATCAAACTCTAAAGGTTTTCTTCGTTTATCCGCATAACTCTTCTGTCGACTGCATGCAGCTAACAGATTGTCGCGGATCTGGCGGATTTTGTCAGTCGTTTCTTGAATAATCTCGGGACCAGTAATCTGCGAATCGCCGACTTTGGTCCAACAAACAGGTGACCGACATTTCCTGCCATAAAGAGCTTCAAACGGTGCCATACCAATGCTCGCGTGATAACTGTTGTTATACGAGAACTCAACCAATGGTAGATGGCTATCCCAATTGCCACCGAAATCGATGACACAAGCTCTCAACATGTCTTCTAATGTCTGAATCGTTCGCTCCGTCTGTCCATCAGTTTGAGGATGATAAGCAGTGCTAAGATCCAGTCTTTTTCCAAAGGCTTCATGAAGTGATTCCCAAAATTGTGCCGTAAAACGAGCATCACGGTCCGATATTATGCTTAAGGGAATACCATGTCGGCTAATGATCTCATCGATGTAGATACGAGCTAACTTCCGCACAGGGTAGGTTTCGCGTATCCGTAAGAAATGAGCCGACTTCGTCAATCTATCAATAATCACCCAAATGCTATCTTTACCGTTTGCGGTTCATGGAAGTTTGGTAATAAAGTCCATGGAGATATTCTCCCACTTCCACATCGGTATCTTTGGTTGTAATAACAATCCCGAAGGTCGCTGATGTTCTGCCTTGACTTTAGCACAGTTAAGGCATTTGGACACATACTCAGCAATATCCTTCTTCATTCCAGGCCACCAGTACAAGCCCCTAAGGTCTTGATACATCTTATCAGAGCCCAGATGGATTGAGTAACGAGACTTATGAGCTTCATTCATAATCACCATCCTGAGATCACCCCTGTTCGGTATCCACAACCGATTCAGATAATACATTAATCCATCATCTTTAGTTTTCAATAAGGTTTCAGCCCCGCAAGACATCTCATTTATCAAGTCATCTTGAGCTAATGAGTGTTGTTGGGCCGTGAGAACATCATTACGGAGACTAGAGTGTATTCGGACACTATGGATCTGAACTTGACTTTTGCGACTAAGCGCATCTGCCACAACATTCGCTTTACCAGGATGGTAGCGAATTTCACAGTCATAATCATTCAACAGTTCAACCCATCTCCGTTGTCTCATATTAAGTTCCTTTTGATTTAGAATATGTTGCAAACTTTTATGATCAGTAAAAACTACACACTTCGTGCCATAGAGATAATGTCTCCATATCTTCAAAGCAAACACGACGGCACCAAGTTCCAAGTCGTGCGTAGTGTAGTTCTTCTCGTGAATCTTCAGCTGTCTTGATGCATAGGCCACAACCTTTCCCCGTTGCATGAGAACACAACCGAGACCTAGGTTGGATGCATCACAGTAAACTAAAAAATCATCATTTCCATCAGGCAGTGTCAAGACAGGAGCATCACAAAGTTTCTGCTTCAAAGTCTGAAACGCCTCTTCCTGCTTTGGTCCCCACTCATATGGCTTATTCTTTTGAGTCAAAGAAGTAAGCGGGACAACAATCCTGGAGAAATTCGAAATGAACCGCCGATAGTAACCGGCAAGTCCAAGAAATGATCGAATCTCCGTCGGTGTCTTCGGTGTACTCCAATTCTTCACCGCATCTATCTTTGCTGGATCCACATGAACACCATATTCGTTGACTATGTGCCCCAAGAATTGAACTTCCTTAAGCCAAAATTCACATTTAGAGAATTTGGCATACAGTCGCTCTTCTCTCAGGATCTCCAAAACCAACTTAAGGTGTTTCTCGTGTTCTTCCTTAGTCTTCGAGTATATCAGAATATCATCAATGAATACAATCACGAACTTGTCCAAGTATGGCCTGCAAACACGGTTCATGAGGTCCATGAAAACCGCAGGTGCATTGGTGAGGCCGAAAGGCATTACCAAAAATTCGTAATGGCCATATCTTGTTCTGAAAGCTGTCTTGGGAATATCATCATCATGTACACGAAGCTGATGATACCCAGACCTAAGATCGATCTTTGAAAACCATGCCGAGCCTTGAAGCTGATCAAAGAGATCATCAATGCGCGGCAGTGGATATCGATTCTTGGTTGTTAGTTTGTTCAATTCGCGGTAGTCGATTCACATTCGGAATGACCCGTCCTTTTTCTTGACAAACAGGACTGGTGCACCCCATGGCGAATGGCTCGGGCGAATGAATCCTTTATCAGTAAGCTCTTGCAGCTGGCTCGCCAATTCTTGCAACTCTGAAGGTGCAAGTCTGTAGGGAGCTTTAGCAACTGGGTTCCCACCAAGTATTAAGTCAATTCGAAACTCTACTTGACGTTCTGGTGGAAGACCCGGCAAATCATCTGGAAATACTTCTGGAAAATCTCTGATCACAGGAACATCTTCAACTCTCTTTCCTTTATCCTTTTTCTCCACAATATGAGCTAAGAATGCAATACATTTCTTCCTAAGGTACTTGTGTGCTTTAGTACATGACATAAGCTTAAGACCTTTGCTAGAATTTTCTCCAAATACTCTTAAAGTTTCACCAGAAGGTAATGGAATACGTATGTATTTCTCATGGCAAACTATCTCCGCTTTGTGGGTTGCTAACCAATCCATGCCTATGATAACATCAAAGCTACCAAGATGCATAGGTATAAGATCTATCGGGAAAGTGTGATAATTTAAGTTCACAGTACATCCGATAATAACAGTGTCAATATCAATAGTGTTTCCGTCAGCCACTTCCACGTTAAACGGTTTATCTAAATATGTACGTGTTCTACCAAGCAAGCATTCAAAATCATATGAAACGAAACTCCTATCGGCACCAAAATCAAATAAGACAGATGCATAAGAGTTGTTGATCAGAAATGTACCGTTGACCACATCCTGGTTGGCTTGAGCAGCTGGGGCATTCAGTTGAAACGCCCGGCCTCTTGCCACCCTCTGATTGTTCCCGGTCAACTTTGGGCATTGATTCCTGAAGTGACCCACTTCACCACACTCATAACAGGCTCTTGCATGTGCAGGAGGTACCTGGCGAACGGGTACAGCTAGTATTGGTTGTGCATGTGGAGCAGGCAGTGCAAGCGATGCTTGTTGCATCGTTTGTGCTTGTGGTGCACTCCTACAGACATTTTCATAGTGACCAAACTTGCCACAGTTGTTGCAGACGCGAAAAGGCAAGTTGGGTGCATGGTGATATCAGCAGGTATTACATTGAGGAGTGACCCCAACATAGTTTCTAGCAGTTGTGTTGTTAGATGATTGTTGTGCAGACTTTGCAGCAGGAGCAGTGACCATGTAGTTTCTGGCCTTCCTCTTTTTATTGCTGCTTTTGGATGAGCTGCCTTGTTCAGTCTTGACTTCAGTTGAAGCCTCTTTTGCAGCTGCTTTGGTGTCTGTCTTCTTGAATCCCTTCCGAGTGAGTGTTCCATTCTTCACATGATTGTCAGTAAGGGTTGCAGATAAACAAATCGCAGCCTCAAGTGTTTTGGGGTTGCTCCCGTAGACAGTGTCTTGAATCTGCATCGGCAGCCCGCCGATATACTTCTCAATAGCTCTCTCTAATGGTGTCACAAGATGAGGCACCAGCAGACTATACTCGTGAAAACGAGTATTGTAGATGACATTCTCTCCACTGTCTTGCTTGAGTTCCCAAAACTCAGTGTCAAGCTTCCTCATCTCGCTACGAGGACAAAATTCAGTGGTCATCAAGTTCTTGACCTCAGTCCAAGTCAGTGCTAGGGCAGCATCAACTCCCCTAGTTCGCTTTTCCCCATTCCACCAAGTTAGTGCTCTCTTTTGGAAAACACTGGTGGCATAGCGAACTTTCAGGTTATCGGGGCAGTCACTGTTGATGAAGGTATTCTCCATGCTCTCAAACCACTGTAGTAGACCAGTGGCTGACTCAGCACCCGTAAACTTCTGTGGATTACAGGAGTTGAAGTGTTTGAACGTGCAAGTTGGTGGGTTTGCACCACCTCTGTTCTGAGTGAGAGACTGATTGGCTTGCGTCAGTTGATTCACCAATCCAGAGATAAGTGTTGCTAACTCTTGTATGCCAGAGTTGGCATTACTGTTGTTAGCCTCCCCATTGTTTGAATCATCTTCGTTGTGACGGCGAGGCGGCATGTTTCTGAGGATTAGAAACATGTTACTACTGTTTACAACATAAGTCATGCAAACAATGGTCAAATGAGTTCATTTAAACAATTAGGATTACATATAGGAACTATATTTTTCTCCTATCTGTCATCAAACTCATAACATTTATAAATTTCCTAATATTATACTAAGTGTCCTAGTTGGTCATAACTAATATTAGCTAACTATTCCTAAGTTCCATACATTCCCTACCCTATACCAACACTGACAACCTCCCGATGCAATGCAACAAGCTTATATATAGGGCATATGCAGAGGTAGATCGCAATCTCCCCTACACCGTCCCACCACCGTTCCATTGCACCACGATTATGCCCTTGTTAGCATTTAGGGTGTATCATGTATCTTACCATAGTCTCACTTCACAAACCTTATCCTAGGTAGGATAATTTTGAGTGAAGTGGTCTCTAGTTCCCTTGGACAATTAGGTTCGCCTAATGTCTAAGTTCACCTGACATGTAGGTTTACCTATTTCTAAGTTCACCTAATGTCTAAGTTCACCTGACATTAAAGTTTTCCCTAATGTCTAAGTTCACTAATTTCCATACCGAATCTCAATGTCCATAATCATAAATAAGGGTTCATATCATCACTGAGTGCTCTTATTGTCACTAAGTGTTCATATCCTCCCTATAATTTATTCTCATCAAGTGTTCATACCATCACTAAGTGTTAGTATCATCACTATGCGTTTATATTATCATCAAGTGTCTATATCATCATCCAAATCACAAATCTATCACTAAGCGTTCGTATCGTTCATTGATCCTATGCACCCTACGTGTCCAATAAGTGTGTTTATAAGTGAGTTTTTAAGTGTTTATCAAGTGTGATCATCCATGAGTCAATCCAAACCATTCTTCAACAACCATACCATCAACAATCCATCAATCATAACCTCACAATTCCTAGTAATATCCTAATAATATCCTAAGTTCCTGACACTGAAAGACCCCTGATATACTACAAATGGTATATGTATAGGGCATATGCAAGGGTAGATCGCAACCTCCCTTACACCGTCCAACCACTTTTGTAGTATACCACGAGTGTGTCCTTGTCTGGAGATCAAGAGATCTAGCAGATAATTCCTAAAGCACATAAATTCCTAAGCAGTTAAGTTCTTAAGCAGACAAGTGTCCCAAACGGGCAGTTCCCTTATTCCTCAATACTGACATCCACCCGATGTACTGTAAATGGTATATATATAGGGCATATGATAAGGGTAGGTCGCAACCGCCCAAACCACCGTCCCACCACCTTTACAATACACCACAAGTATGTCCTTATCGAGTCATTAGGGCACAAGTAGCAAACAATTAATAATCAGCATATATAAGCAGATGTATAACAGGAGTTTAGTTAACATGTAATAAACACATAAGCATGAAATCCTGAATATACTAACTAGTGTATGAATTTCTTCATACTAGGGTATCCTACGGTTATAGACTAGGGCAACCATTTCTAGTAACCTAATTCCCTATAACCCAGGCTCTGATACCAATCTGTAATACCCCGACCGATGGAGGAAACGTCGGGATGCCACGAGAGATGTGTAGATTGTTCAAAAGCTCGTGGGCATCTAAATCAAATCATCATATATCATTCAATCAACCAAAATAATTACACAAAAATCATGTTCATCATGAATTAAATACATCAAATACACAAAAGAATTAGCTAAACTAACTAAACTCTAAGCGCCAGAATTTTAGTTAATTTTAGCTAAGTCCAAGATCCTATGTGATGATGTCCAAAAGTGAGAAGTTCATCTTCTTCAACCTACTTAGCTTCATCACCTGAAACATGTAAGAAAATAAAGTGTCAACTACAAAGTAGTTGGTGAGTAATCATAAGTTTTTATACTTAAAAGGTTTTATAAAATGAATTTAAAAGTTTAAGTTTAAAAATGGTTTTATAAAAGATTTAGATAAAATGAGTATAAGTGCTTATGATTTTCTGAGAAAATCCACAATAATACCTGTATGAGATAATCCAACCAATCTCCAAACTCAACAATCAAACACATACACAAACACATAATCACATATCCAATCAGTCATAGTCAATCATAGATAATCATAGTCAATAATAGACAATCAAACCACATAACCAATCAACCAATCTCAACATCAATATTCTCAAATAATATCTGTGACTATACATGATCATTATGTAATTAACATAAGCTAAAAACATGATCCATGGAGTGGAAGCTATCCACGTGGCAATACACAAAACTAAAGCAATTAACCAAGGTCAAAAGCAATGTTTCTCGGAGTTGTGATAATCCAAGTGACAATACATGTAATCTTTGTTATTGACCGAAGTCAATGACAATGTTACACAAATATATAAATATAAGTGATAATCCATAAATAATGATAATTCAATATTGTGAATATCATATTGATAAACAGGTATTAGCCTTGTGTTATCAAAATAATATTTGAATTTGGTATACATGCTTCACCTCCGAGTTTTAAAACAAAAACAGTTTAAAGAAAGGGAGGTTATGAGAACTCACCTGTCTCCTTAGAATCAGTGTTTTAATAATATGCGCGCTCGCGTATATGAAATCAGAAACAACTCAATCACCTGTATATGTTTTAATGTTAGTAAGCATACGCGCTTCACTTCAATTAAGTGTTCTTTTAAATCCTTAAATATTTAGTTACTTATTTTATTTATTCTAAGATAACTTGTGACATTTAGGGTTCATCAAGATCATCATCGAGATGACACTTAAATTTATCAGTTTCAATTATCCAATAATGATAGTTACTTATGAACTCGTATTTATATCCCCCCTTAAGTATGCTTAAATCAATGGTGTTAACCTTTGTTATACATACATATTCCCCCATTTGCATGCATTGCTTAATTTGGTATCATCAACAATTTGAATTAACAACATTTTTTATGTTTAAGATTAAGAAAATCTTACATAAATTACCTTATGGGTATACAACATCTCTACTCTCAAAACTTAAACTTATTTTAGTTTATAAAAGTGAAATTAATATTTTTGCAATGCCTGCATGTATGACCATAGTTTCCCATAATAGATGATCCCTTATTAGCCCTAGTTAGATGTCTAGGTTTGTGTTAGTAAAAAGGCAGCGAACCTTCTCGACAAAAGCTATAGGTTCGGCTCAACCTAGTAATAGGTTCGTCTAAGAATGATGCCCATGGTTCGGCCACTTCACATGGCAAGGTTTAGCTGACAAGAAGAATAGGTTCGCTGGTCACCATCCTAGGTTCGCTGCACCCTCATTAGGGTTCGGCCAGACAAGGAGAAGGGTTCGTCATCCCTAGGTTCGGTGATGGTTCGGCTGCTATGAACAGAAGCTTCGTGAGCCAAGGGTTCGTCCATGCCGAGAGTTTGTAGGGTGGCTAGGGTTCGGGAGTGGCGGCAGAGGGTTCGGCTTCCACGAGGGTTCGCCGCTGGCTGCATTCACAGGTTCGCCGACCTGTGAGGGTTCGGCCACCTGCTCTTCGTTCCTAACTCACTGTTCATCATCATCCTTATCGTTTTCTAAAGTTTACATGTTCTCCCATGATTTACCAAGGTGTCAACTATTCCGATTAATATTTATAAAACATAAAACCGGTATAAAAGATGGTGCCCAAGTTCGAAGTAGGGTTTTCACCCCAAAACCGAAAAGTAAAGTGGTCATCTTACCTTCAAATCGTGGTCAACAGCCGGGTTTCTTCGTATCCTCTTGTAGCTCTCGTTCACCCGGTCGTTTAGAGCAAAAGATCTCTCGAATCCGACTAGAAATGAAGACGATAGGCTAGAGAGAAGGTAGAGAAATGTGGGGTGTGTGTGTTTTTAGAGAGAGAGAGAGAGAGAGAGAGTTTGAGAGAATGAAGAGGTTGGTGGAGTATTCCACCATTTATGTTCATCCCGTCCCCTCGTGTTCGGTCTCGTCTTTATCGCGATAACATTATTAGATAATCGGTTTTCATCGTGAAATATTTTTAAACATAAAACATTTAAATAATTAGTTTTCATGTTAACTAAAATGATTTTAAATAATTTATTTTGTAAAACAATGCCGTTCCATTTAATAAATTAATTACTTAAATAAATGATTTATTCGGTTTTTCTTTGGGTCGTGATTCCTAATAAACGTTTTCAGTTTTTTTTATTAATTTAATATCGTTCGATATTATTTAGTTGTCTCGTCGAAACGCGTTACTTGCGTACGTATCCGTAAAGATCGTCACCTTTGCGAATCCAACGCTCGTATCGTATTTCGATTCCATTTACTATTTATGGAATATCATTTTCAGAATATCATTCTTAATAATTATATTTGTGTGAATCGTCACCCATGCGAATATATTTATTAAGTTAATATTTCTGAATTAATATTCGCATTTAAATCATATTCGTAACCTCACCATCGCGTGTTTATTTCCCAATATTATTCTCATTATTATATTTATTTTGGTATTATCATTCCCAAACCAAAACCCACTAAACCCTAGTCACTGACACATCCATGATAGACCGAAATATGCATATGTATAGGACATATGCAGAGGTAGATCGCAACCTCCCCTACACCGTCCCACCGCTATTTCGATAAACCATGACCATGTGTCCTTGACTACGTTTAGCAACCAGACCATAACAAACTCCCAGTTCCATCCCAATACAACCCAAATCCATTCTCATTCCCAAGCCAATAATCCATAATCAGCATAATGTAACTGCGATAAACTCTCTAGTTCTGTTTAGCTGGGTTACAACTAAACTTCCCATGGTTTACGCGTATAATATGTTATAAACATGCATACCAGTAACAGTGATAATCATCCAATAATGTATTCATCATTAATAATAATAAATCTCAGATCGTAACAGTACAATCGTACGGATGTACGGACGACCGGAAGTACAGTGATGTTACACCCATGATTCCTTGTTAAACTATATGTTTAACTTTGATTACACTAATGTGTCTCCATATCATCCAACCCCTAATTATTTTCTTTGTTCCCATGCATGAACCTTATTAACTTGACCATGCACGTTCCCCATGCCCCCTTTTCATTGACCGAACCTCGACTATTACAACTCAAGAGTATTGGCCGAATGGGACTGCACCCGAATCATGCATGGCCGAACGAATGAGCTGGTGAGCCGAATGACCTAGCCGACCTACTGGATGCATGGCCGAATGGTGATGGTGACCGATTGAAGGGGGGGGAGGGGTGACCGAATGTGGTTGGCCGAATGAAACTAATGGCTACAGAATGAGTATGGGCGAACGAGTGTTGTATAGGTGTCGAATGAGACCATGGCCAAAAGGCCTGATTCGACGAATGGCTAATCTCTTCGGCCGAATGAAGTTCCAAGAGCCATTCGACGGCCTGGCTTGGTGACATTCGGTCGTTCGAGTTCCATGATGTGCAGCCACCTAAATCGACCAAATGACTAACCCAGATCCTAACCCACTTGTCCCCACACTATCCTAGCGTGTTTGTGAGTGATTTCCCTAAGGTTGGGAGTGGTTTTAACCGGTTTCAAAGAGTGGCTCGATCTAGGGTTTTCAAACCCTAGAAACCGAACAAGAACATGAATTTTACCTCGATTTTTGCTGGATGGAAGCTTAGATCTGCTGTACTTTAGTGATCTACAAGTGATGGTGGTCGTTTAGACACCAAAATCACACAATTTCATCAAGAAATGGGGGAGAAATCTTAGAGAGAGAGTGGGAAAATCTAGAGAGAGAAAGTGACGGGAGAGAGGTTGAAGATGAAATGGTTGTGGGTGAAATGAGGGTTCAAAAGCCTCATTAAAGGCTTTCAACATACCCGGGTGTTCGGTCTCGTTCGGTTTCGCTCGGTTTCGCGTAAAGACGTCGTTTTCATTTCGTTTTCGTAACGAAACGTTACGGTTTTAAAATAGAAGTTATAAACTTAATTTAGGTTGTGATTCCTAATAAATTAACTAATTATCTTCTGTTTATTTAAATTTTACTTTAATATTTAATTTACCGATTAAAATCGAATCGCACAGTTATCGCGCGTATTCGTTCGGATCGTTACCCGTACGAACACGACGATAACTATACTTTTCAATCTTGTTTTCTATTTATCGGATATCATTCAGAACGTTAAACTTCCAGATTTATTCGTACAGATCGTCATCTATACGAAAAATCAGTCGGTTTAGCATTCACTTAACGACATCCATATTGTTTTGTTCAGTAAAGCCTCACATACGTTTATACATAATAAAATCTTAACAAATAATCACGTGATGATTCTGTATTGCCAGATAATTATCTGACTGATAAACCATGATTCTGAGTTTCGTTTCTGAAACAAGTTGGAGTCTGTTCTATGATAATATGAAATGATACTGATATATGAACATCAACTGAGTTATGTACTTGGTTTACTGTTCATTCCGCTGTACCGATCACTGTTCCGGTGACGTTTCCGGCACTGATGTTACAACGACAATGTTAAAACATATAGTTTTTTGAATTTATACGATTGAATGAAAAATATTATGTTTGACCTAATTTATTTCCTAAGAAAATTATGTTAATATATAAACTAACAAAAACGTACACAAAAGAATATTTAACAAAGTTTAGAGAAAGAACGTAAAAATTTAAGAGTGAAATTTAAAAGTTTTAAAGGTTAGAGGCTTAAAAATTGAGACTTCAAAGTGAGTTAGGAATAAATTGTAAACTCTAAAAACCAATAGAGTGTCAAGTTGACGTATAAAATTTACACATGAAGCTAAACATCCTTATGATGCATTCTTGCCTTCTTGAATTGCCTTTCCAAAAAAAAAAATGTATTCCCGAATTCATGCATCAAGTTCAATCCCATGTACACAATTTATTAAATATTATGTGTAATTTTATTATTAGATAAAGCGAATTATAATTCACCTTTTACCTCTTGAAGAATAAAGTTTACATTAAATTTTATATTATACATCGAGTTACTTCACATGTTTCATGCTACATTTTTATTGGTTCGCAAAACCTCAAATATTGCATGTAATTTTGTGATTGATTAATTAATGTGAGGAATTACTAAAAATAAATGTGAAGAATGTTATTGTTGTGAAAAACTATTTTTGATAGTGAAGGTTATAGGTTCGAATCTATTTGGGAGCAAGTTTAAATGACATCAGGTGAAGGTCAGGGTTTGATCCCAATGCACGACGACAAGGGTTTATCTATTTCACGGGGTTTCCACACATCTGGGGACGTATGTCTTACGTTTGCCCTGTGGGCCTAGTTAAGACAACATACGTGGTACTTAAGAACATCGTCGTTCAAAAAAAAACATAGGAATGTTCTCCAAAAAAATTCATTTTGTCTAAAAAGGCTAAAAATGATTTTTTAAAACTTGAAAACTGACTCAAACAAACTCCAAATGAACTAATTTTCATATCATTGGGATTGACTTGTCGAACCCTAAGACTCAAACCTTAAACCCTAAATCATAAATCATAATACTAAACTCAAATTTAAAATCAAACCTTAAACCCTAAAGATAAAACCTAAACTTAATTTCTTGCCTGTTGTGACTAATTGTCGTAGCTATAGCCTTTGCTATAGAAACGACATATAGTTCACGCCCTTTTAGGGGCATTTCCTTGTAGTGAAACCAAACTTTAAGAAATAAATTTTTGAAAATACAATATTATTATTTTATTTTCTATATAGCGTTGATCGTATTTTAAATCAAAAATCATTTACAATTTTTAACTTTATATTATTAGATATTTATTAATTTTTATTCAACCCATGTAGTACAGGGATAGTAACCTAGTTCGTAATATACAAGATTATTTTTCATAAAAATTTTATCTTTAAAAGAACGGGTTTAAAAAGATTTCATATTCATATATAGACGTTTGTTTTTATTAAAAGTTTCATATTTTATTTGATTTTTTAAAAAAATGTATTTTCTTAATACTAAGATCTATTTAATATATTAAGAAATCTTATCTAATTAAAAAATATATGAATAATATAATAATTAATTAATATTATTATTAATATAGGTGAATTTAATGAAAACAGAGGCATGAAAATTAATGTGAAATGCTCTAAAAATGTGTCTGGTTTTATTTTCTTTAGCGTGTCGTATTGCTTTTAAAGTTTTAAATAATTAAACATCAATATTTCATAATTTCATTAAACAACCGATCATAAGCATTCAAAAATCCAAACATGATAATAATTAACGTAACATTTTTTAAATTTGTTTTACTAAATACTAGTCCATTAATCTTAGCGTATGTCACATTCTCTACTTAACCTGTTACACATATATAATAATTTTTGTCAGATATTTGAATAGTTTGTGAGAACATATACAAATTTATATGTGTATGTGTGTATATATAGTAATAAAGAGATGTAATACTAAAGTCTATATAAAATTGAATCAAAATGTATGTTCTTATAAGGGGTCGTTTGGTTGGATCTGAATTATTAATTAAGTGTTGAATGGTTAAGATGTCTACATGATTAAGAGGGTTTGAATGGTTAAGTGCTGGTGTTTGGTTAATACATCTGAATAAAAACAAAAAAACTTTGAAAACCCTCATCTCACAAACCCTACCCGTCCCTCGTCGTCGACCCCCTCATCCAGATTCCCGGTCTTCTCCTCCGCCTCCTGTCGTCGACCTCACCACCGGCATCGCCATCGACCGTTGTGGTCACCATTGCCATCGATCGTGGTCTCAATCGCCATCGACCTCACCACCGGCATTGCCATCGCCATCGACCTCACCATTGGCATTGCCATCGCCATCAATCGTGGAGTTGTGCGATAGGAGGAGCTGTTGCGTTCATGAATGGCGGTGGGATAGGAGGAATGATGTAACAACCGAAAAAAATTCAGTAATCGTTTATGTCCAAATTTTATATAAACGTTCGTAAAGTGATTATGATCAAAAGGATATAAGCGATAAAAAAATCTGATAATGTATGGACACGTTATAAAGCCTATCAATAACGTGTAAAAATTTCTGTGACCGTTTGGGTTCGAAATTTTTATGAACATTCCCGAAGTAATTACGATCACATTAATATGAGCGAGACCGTTATACGATAAAGTATGAACACGATATAAGCTCGTGAATATTAAAAATATGTGAGCAAAGTAGAAGGGGGTTTTAAAAATAACATCTCAAAGTTGAAGGGCTTTAAGTGAAAGTTTTAATTAATTTCTCACTTATCTATAATGAAAGTCGGCAACTATATTGGATCAGATTGTAATGTAATAAAAGTATTAATTTCATGTCTTGGAAATAATCAAGAAGAATTGTGCGAATACATCCTCTGATCTCATAAACCAGACAATTCTATGATCATGCAAAGAACGATCTGCACGATGTTAAACCCCCAAATCAGTATGATTAAGCTATAAGATTATCAGATTCAAGTTGGAGATTAGCTATACAACTCCGGATCATTAGTTTTTGATCGAAAATCCATCTGAACAGGTATTGATTCGATTTCTCCTACTAGTTTGCTACTATATGGATTAGATCTAATATTGGGAAGTTATTTAGTGGTTATCACTATTGATTAAGAACACTAAACAAGAACAAACATGTGGGTTTGTTGACATGATCAAGATCCTTTTATATGTATGAAATCAGTTAAGAGAATATTAACGCATGTGAATGGATTAATGAGTTGTATGGGTATGTATGTAACCATGAGTTTGGTATGATTATATGTTATGTGATCATAAAACCTGTGTGAACATTTATACAATCTAAGGGTTGTGGGTATGGTTGGAGCTGAGAAAGGAAACCAGTAAAGTTCATGTAATAGTTTAGGCAATTATGAGTAATATGAATGGGTATGAGGATACGCTTATCTAAGCCGAGCAAACAGGTAATTTTTAAGCATAACAAGATTGTAGATATAAAAATGGTCAAAATGAGTGGAAGCGAAATTTTGAAATAAAGCTCCGAATGAAAGTTATGATATGCCGAAGTTTCGAGCGGTCATCGTAAATTTTCATGATAAGGTTATAATTAATATAATATATTCATATTAATAGGGTATCATTCTGAAGTGAAAAAGTAAGGAAAGAAGAAAGGCTAGCAAATTGTGTTTTACTAAGCTCAGGTGAGTTCTTATAGCCCTGTTTTAAATGTTTTATCATGTTGGGCTGATATGCATGTTATAAAGTTATTTTATGAAAATGATTGTATGTATGTATAAAGTTATTGTATGAAAGTGATTTTAACCTGATTATGGTCAGGTAAAGCATGTTTTCAGGAAAAGTATGTTTTCAGATAAAGAATGTTTTAAAGTAAAGAATGTTTTAAGTCTCAACTATGGTTGAGAAGTAAATGATTTTAAGAATTTCAGCTGAGATGTAATGAATATGTTAAGTCTCAATGATGATTGAGAAGTAAATGATTTTTAGAATCTCAGCTGAGATATAACGAATGTTTTAAGTCTCAACTACGGTTGAGAAAGAAAAGATTATTTTGTATAAGACACTCGACCGAGGTCGAGGAGGAAATGTGGTTTTGCCAGCTGCGGTTGGGCAGAACTTGAGCACTGCGGTGAAAGGAGCCGCTTCTGCTTATGATGGTTTAAATGATTTAAACCATGTTATGAATATGAATGATGTATGTAAAGAAGTCTTGTACCGGTATGAGCCGTCAACTTCGGTTGATGGATTAAGAGTCCTGTGGAAACACGGGCCTGCCGACTGTGTGTCGCCAGTTAATGGAATCTTATGCATGTGTAAGTTATCGACTTCGGGTTGATAGTTTAAGAGCCTTGTGCTGCACAAGCCTGTTTGACCTCAGGGTCAGCAGTTGACGGTGAAGTTCCTTCACTGTATGAATGATGTTATGATGATATGTATGTTTTGTAATTATGTTATGATGTTATGTATGTGATGAAATTATGATATGAGAATATGTATGTTATGTATTTGGAATATGATATATGATGACATGAAGGAATAAGGATTTTCTAAGAAATAAACTTAGAACTCACCAGCATAAAGCTGACTTGTTTTACATGCATATCATGTTGAATAGTTATGGAAAGGATACCAGGAAGACTCATGGCATAAGTTGAAGACTACCCCTGGCATAGACTGGTTGTATTATATGACTGTTAGAAGAGTGGGTTATGTTTTAATGTGTGTTTAATATGTATACTTTATGTATGTAATTACCTTAAATTCCGCTGCTATGATAATGTAAATATGGTTTAAGGACTATGGGTATGATGTTTGCCAACCGAGGGGCTCGGGGCCTCTCAAATGACCACACTCCTTTCTTTCCATTCAGACTTGGTCCCATGTCTGAATGATTTAGAGCTTTATTCAGATGTTTTTTCATTCAGACGTGCAAAACAAACGGCATGAATCTAAATGGTTCAGATTCAGACTCATTCAGATGCTATCAAACAACCCCTAAATATTCTAGAAAAACATGTTAGTTATAAAGAATTCACATAAGGCATAATTTTGTTTTAATGACAGGGATAGAGTAGGCATCAATTTCACCATAGCAGTGGTTTTGATATAAATGAGATTTTATTATGGTAATATAAGAATAAGTAACTCATTTAAGTGATTTTTTTCTTATATTTTAACATGATTAACAACAAAAATTTTTATACGAGAAATGATGTTATTGTGATTTAATTAACTTTATTATTTGTTTAGGTGATTTGATTCAACATGATTTGAACCGGTTCAAAAAATAAAATATTTAACAAAAAATAATTTTCAACAAAAATTTTCTGATCCTCATCAAAAAAATTTCTACGTACGTGAATGTGAAGAAGATATGACGAAAAGCTTTTGATTTTTACAGGGTGATTGAGATCTCTTTTATTGTTGTGTTTAAAACCTAAAATAAAATAATTAGTTTTTACTTAGGCTATGTGTTATCAACCCTTCATCACTCCACGTAGGCGCCACATAATCAACCAACACCATCACCCTCTTATGACTCCACGTCATCATCACATGTGTTATTCACCTTCTCATCAAGTCCCCATCACCCCCTCATTTTTCCCCTTTCTTCTCCTTCACGTCGTGAAGGTTCTCACGGGCTTGTCACCACATGGTGGTCACGCCCCTATGTGTTGTGGTGGATGTGGGTGATGAGGGCGTGATAGAGGTGGTCAAGCCGTCCTCACGCCTCATAACACATGGCCTTAAGAATTAGATATTAATATATGATTTAAAATTATTAATTACAATTTTGGTTTCTTTTCTTATAAAACTTACCTAACTCAGATTAAAAAAAAAAGATAAATTTCTTTGAGTTGTTTATTAGTTTTTTCAGATTAATAGCTTAGTATCTGGCTATGGATCCACTAACAACAAGGGCGGCTCATAGGAGGGGCAAACCCGACCCCCGTTCCGAGCCCATTTTTTAGGGGGCACAAATTTTTTTATGTATACGCATATATACGGATTCATTCAAATGATAATTAATAAGGCGAATCGAACTAAAAATAAACATTTATAAACACGTTATTTAATGGTGCAATAAATCATTTTTATTAAAGTATATGAAGTTACTTTAATGTTCTTTAAACTAAATATGTCAATTGGTTCGGTTAACGGTTTATTCAATCTAGTTTAATCGGTTTTCAATATTTTTCCCTATAAAAAAACCGAACCGAATTCGAGAAGTGGTTTGGTTCTAATTTCGGTTAAAACCAAATAAACAGACTAAAAGCTATTTAAACCGCTTAAAAGTCAAATAAACCGATCCAAATAAACCGAATTCAATTGAATAAATTGATTAAAAACCGAATAAACCGATCTGAATAAACCGAATTCAACCGAGTAAACCGAATTCAATCTTATATATTATTAATAAGATAATAAATTTATATTTGAATTCAGTTTAATCGGTTAACCAAACAAACTAAATTTATAAAAAATTGGAATCAAAAACCGAAATTCGGATATGGTTAGGTACCGAATCGAAAACCGAATTCAAAATTTTGATACAGCTAGAACCAAAACGAAAACCGAATTCCGAATTCAGTTCGATTTTTCAGTTACGAATACGTTTCGGTTTTCGGTATTAAATGGTTTTTGGTTTTTTGAGCACCTCCACTCTAATATTTGAATTTTTTAGGGGGCCTTTTTTTCCGGTTCGTCCTGGCCACGCCAAATCTCAGGGCCGCCTGACTAACAACCTATATCATTAAGTGCTGAATCAGTAAGAGGTCTGAACAAATAAGAGGTTCTGAACCAGCTAAGTACTGAATCGATAATATTGTTTGGTTGAACCTCTGAACGAATGTACATAATGACTATTTTACCCCTTCCTAAAAAAGCATGTTTGTTATCTATACACACAAACAAATATATTCATACATACGCATACTCTGTATCTAGACCACCGAAAGAAATCCTTGTGATACACACAAACATATTATGAGTAATCAATCTATACACACATCGATGATCGATCTGATACATCCACACATATATACACATACTAACCGCCTTCTATACATTGATCTATTTTACCCCTCAACAACCACCGCCGCCTGCCGGAAATCTCACAGCGGTGTGGAAGAGGATGGAAAGCTCTCATGTAACAACCGAAAATTTCGGGAACTGTTTATGTCCAAAATTGATATAAACGTTCGTAAAGTGATTATGATCAAAAGGATATAAACGATAAAAATATCTGATAATGTATGGACACGTTATAATGCTTAATAATAACGTGTAAAAATTTCTGTGACCGCTTGAGTTTGAAATTTTTATAAACAATCCTGAAGTAATTACGATCAAAGTGATATAAGCGGGACCGTTATACGATAAAGTATGAACCCGATATAAGCTCGTGAATATTAAAAATATGTGAGCAAAGTAGAAGGGGGTTTTAAAAATAGGACCTCAAAGTTCAAGGGCCCTAAGTGTAAATTCTAAATAAATTCAATCTTATCATCTAAAAAAAAAAATTGTGTGACGTCAGGAAGTTGAAACCGACTCAAAAATTAGATATCAATTCGTATACAAAAGTTTTACAGATCGCATCAAACAATTGAGAGTTGTAAGTTCCTTCTGATAAACTTCGAGCAGTGAAGATAATCAAGAAGAATCGATCAAACTGATTACTACTAACTACACACATCGTTAAGGTATGCGTTCATAATTCTCATCTCGTGTTAGTTTAGCTTTGATTGATTAAAGAGACCAACACCATTCTTAGTTGGAAGTTTGGTTTTGTATGATGAACATGAACTTGATCCGATTGAAGCCCAATTACAACTAGATAATGATCAGGTTTTCATGAGTTTTATGAGGGTATAATATATATACTCTTTTGGTTGCCTTAAACTCATGTATTATGCAGTAAGTTTAGCAACGCACTAAGACGAATTAATTAAATAAGAGAATACGCTTATCTAAGCCGAACAAATAAGTAATTTTTAAGCATAACAAGATTCTAGAGATAAAAAATGGTCAAAATGAGTGGAAGCGAAATTTTGAAATAAAGCTCCGATTGAAAGTTATGACATGCCGAAGTTTCGAGCGGTAATCGTAAATCTGAGCATCTTCATAATAAGTATTATAAATTTATCTCAAGTTATTATTAATTGAGATAAATAATATTAAGTTTATAAAACTCTTCGGGTCGTTATAACGAGCTAAACACTCGTATTGAAGATAACTATAACGTAGTCGTTGTGCTACCGGTTTAGAAACCCTGAAAAAGAGGGTTTATATTATATGATAAGGTTATAATCATGATAATACATTCATATTAATAGGGTATTATTCTGAAGTGAGAAAGTAAGGAAAGGAAAGAAAGAAAAGCTAGCAAATTGTGTTTTAGCTCAGGTGAGTTCTTAAAGCCCTGTTTTAAATGTTTTATCATTTTGGGCTGATATGCATGTTATAAAGTTCTTTTATGAAAATGATTGTATGTATGTATAAAGTATTGTATGAGAGTGATTTTAACCTGATTATGGTCAGGTAAAACATGTTTACAGATAAAGAAAGTTTACAGATAAAGAATGTTTATAGATAAAGAATGTTTTAAAGAAAAGAATGTTTTAAGTCTCAATTATGATTGAGAAGTAAATGATTTTTAAGAATCTCAGTTGAAATATAATGAATGTTTTAAAGTCTCAACTGCGGTTGAGAAAGAAATGATTTTAAAGGACTCAACCGAGGTTGAGTAGGAAATGAGGTCTTGCTGGCTGCGGTTGGGCAAAACTTGAACACTACGGTGAAAGGAGCCGTTTATGATGATGATGGTTTAAATGATTTAAACCATATTATGTATGAATGATATATGAAAAGAAGTCTTGTACCGGTATGAGCCGTCAATTTCGGTTGATGGTTAAAGAGTCCTGTGGAAACATAGGCCTGCCGACTGTGTGTCGCCAGTTCAGTTAAAGAAATCTTAGGCATGCTTGAGTTATCAGCTGCGCGTTGATAGTGTTAAAGAAATCTTATACATGTATGAGTTACCAGCTGCGGTTTGGTAGTTTAAGAGCCTTGTGCTGCACAAACCTGTTTGACTTCAGAGTCAGCAGTTGACGGTGAAGTTCCTTCACTGTATGAATGATGTTATGATGATATGTATATTATGTAATTATGTTATGATGACATGTATATGATGAAATTATGATATGAGAACAGGTATGTTATGTATTTGGATTATGCTATATGATAACATGAATGGATAAGGATTTTTTTTTTAGAAATGAACTTAGAACTCACCAGCATAAAGCTGACTTGTTTTACATGCATATCAGGTTGAATAGTGTGATAAGGGAGACCAGGAGGGCTCATGGCATATGTTGAAGATTAACCCTGGCATAGACTGGCTGTAGTATATGACTATTAGAAGAGTGGGTTATGTTTTAATATGTGTACTTTACTTATGTAATCACCTTAAATTCCGCTGCTATGGTAATGTAAATATGGTTTAAGGATTATGGGTATGATGTTTGCCAACTGAGGGGCTCGGGGCCTCTCATCTCAGAACCACCGTCAACAAGCTCCCGGAACAAAGGCGAAGGCCGATTGCCGGCCGGAAAGCTCTCAGAACCAGAAAAAGGATGGAATAGGATGAGATCTTACCTTAGATGCCAAAGGCCGGAGGTTGAGTGACGGTGGTGTTGGTGATACACGGCGGCCGGAAGTGTGGGTGCTTGCGTCGGTGCGTGAACGAGCAGAGGGCTGGGAGAAAAAAAGAGGTTTGGGGAAGAAAAGATACCCTTTTTTTTTCCCATTCAGACTCTGTTTTGAGCTGAACCATTCAGATTGGTGCTGAATCATTAAGAGGTGATTTTAAGTTGAACCAAACACCCATACCTCTGACTGATTCAGAGGTTACCTCTTAATGGAATCATTAAGAGGCAAACAAACACCCCCTTAATTAGGTGAGTTTTATTTCACAATCCAAATCCTTTGGTTTCACAGTCATTTGTGCTCTCGATTATGCCTAAATTATACCCACACTTGAACGTTTCTTCATGAGAAGCTGCAAGTAAAGGTTCTGCCTGAAAATCTAGGAGATAAAAGCTAGCTAATCATAGGAGTGTTACCCGAGTCAGTTTTGAAACCTAGGATTTACGAAAACATCAATATTTATATACATATATGTGTGTGTATATGTGTGTGTATATATATATATCTATTTCTATTATATATAATAAATCAAAATAAAATATGACACATGTCATTAATGTAGATTATCCTTACAATAATTTTCTCGCTTCTCTCTCTTATTTAATGTATCATACATTAAATAATAATATTAAATATTGAATACACATTTATACATTTTTAAATAGAAAATATTTTTTAAGACATTAAAAATATAATAATATAAAAAATATTTTTTTCAAAAGCATAATTATTATAAAATAAGAAATATTGAAAACAGTTTTCTAAAATAAAATGTTTAAAAATACAAACTTTGAAAAAGTAATATTTAAAAAAATAGTATTATTATTTTATTACTTAAAGTTTCAAAAATTTTAATCATATTTTATTTTAAAAAATCGACTTACATTATAAATATTTTCATCAATACCTATATATTGTTTTTGTATTTAACCCGTATAATACACATGATATTAACCTAGTATATATATAATATATGTGAGCATAATCAATTGTTAACCCTTTCTTATTGCGTTAACCGAATAACTACATTTTATTACTTTGGGACCCACATTAAAGTAAATCTAAAGGTGTATGTTTTTTTCTTTTTTAATTAATGTAATTAATGTAGGGCTCATTTACATTAATAAAAAAAAGAAGAAAAATTAACCTACACCTTTTAATTTACTTTAATCTGTGTCCTAAAGTAATAAGATCTAGTTATTCGGTTAACGCAATAAATATGAGTTAACAAAGGAACCATACCCTATATATAACTTACCCTTACTTACACTTGTAAATAACTTCTAAACGGTGATGAATTAGCAAAAACACAAAAAAGAAACCCCCCTTATTTTTGTATAATAAAGACCATGAAAAAAAACAAAGATTCAGTCAAATAACGCAAAAAATGCCAGGGTTATGCGGTTATCGCAATAAGGAAGGGTTAAAATGAAAAACCAATCTTAGAGAGAAAACTCTTAAACCCTATGTGAGCCATTGATTTGGAATCTTGAGAATAAATATGTGGTCCACATTAACCCACATTAAAAATGATTTGTTTATTTAAAACCCAATTTTTTATTCAGGTTTAATGTGGACCACATATTTATTCTCAAGATTTCAAATCAATGGCTCACATAGGGTTTAAGGGTTTTCTCTCTAAGATTGGGTTTTCATATATATATATATGAATTGAATCAAATGAAAACTCGATCTTAAAGAGAAACTCTTGAACCCTATCTCAACCATTAGATCAAACTTATTTTACATTTGAATTAATTAAATAAAAAGGGTGGTGGTGGTGACCGGCGGATGGTGGTGGTGGTAGTTTGCAGTCGGTGTGGTGGCAGTGGTGTGGTGGTGGTTGTTCTCACTCTACTCTCTCTCTAAAGTTGATGATGGTGGTGGTTGCGGTTTGATAGCGGAAGCTTCAACAACATCGGGGGTGGTGTATTGTGTGTTGTAAAACTTGTACATTTTTATTTATATACACATGTGTAGTTTTTCAGGTCTTATAGTTATTGCTTGACTAGGTGTACCTTGTGTAGTAAAAATTGTACATTTTTATTTCTACATATGTGTAGTTTTTTCAGATCTTATAGTAGTGCTTGACTAGGTGTATTGTGTGTTGTAAAACTTATACATTTTTATTTATACACATGTGTAGTTTTTGTTGTTTTGGTTAATTTGATGTGCTTGATAAAATTACACATGTGTAATGTTTTATTATGGTTGAGAATATGTAATATTGTGTTTGTGTAGTGAAATTTGTGTTTGATACAAATTGTATAGTTTTTTTGATCACATGTTCATATTTTTGTTTTTCTTTAAAAAAATATAACTTTTTTTAATTTTTTATGAAGATTAAACATTTTTGCTGTTGTTGTAATATTTTAAAAAATATTTTTTTAACAAAAAAAAGCATTACACATATGTAGTATTTGGATAATCAAATATATAAAGAAAAAGATAGAAAGAGACTGACGGAGAGAGAGAGAGGAGAGAGACTGAGGGAGAGAGAAAGAGAGAAGTGAGATTAGGGGTGTTTAATTTTCGAATATGACTCGAAATAATCGAAATTCGATTCGATTTCAATTCGAAAAATAGCAATTTGAAATTCGATTCGAATTTTCACATTCGAATTCGATTCGATTCGTAGTATAATATCGAATTTCAAATTTCATATTTTTAATTCGATTCGAAATTCGAATTTAAATTATTTATATATTTTTATTTTATATATACAAGTAGTTACTATATTTAAAAATTAGGCTTTTTAGTTGAGTGATTTAGCTTATAAAAACTGAAAGCATATTTTACATAAATGTCAATTTAATTACAAAATACTCATAATTTTAACACTTTTAAATAATGTAAACCTAAACATTCACAACAAAAACATCAATTGTAAAACTCGAAAAATTGATCATTTTGGTTGTTAATTTCTAATATTTTGATTATTTATTACTTTATGTTTTTTATATGTTATCATTGGCATTATATATTGAATTTTTATCATTTTATTAGTTTAAATGATATTTTTAATATTACAACTTAGATGTTGGTATTTGATATTTGAATATTTAAGGTTTTAATTATTTGATATTTTAAATACATAAAGATAGCAAGTATAAACAGTTTTTAAATTAAATGCAAATCAAACTAATTCGAATTCTAGTCGAATTCGAATAGAATCGAATTCGAAATTCAAAATTCGAAATCATTCGATTCGAAATATTCGAGTTATTCGAAATTCGATTCGATGAACACCCCTAAGTGAGATAGTCGAAAAAAGTTTCTTTTACCTCTTAAAAGATAAAAAATGTATTTTCTTTTTAAAACTCAATAAAATATTCAACTTTAATTGTGAACAACATATTTTTTCTGTTTAATTAATTAAAAATTAAAATAAGTTTGATCTAACAGTTCACGTAAAGTTTAAGGGTTTTCTATTTAAGATTGAGTTTTCAAAGTATTCAATATATATATATATATATATATATATATATAGAAGTGTTCAAATAAAAACCCTTAGATTAAGCAATAACCTATTAACTCAAATCTAATGGTTAATCTAAAAGTTAAGTGCATAGGATTTTGCCAATTATTCACATTTATATTAAAATAAAGAAGGGTATTTTAATCATTTATACAATATCAAAAAGGTGAAATTAATGTGTTGGTGTTATGTGTCACATTTTATTATATTTTACTATAGCTAATTTTTTATTTAAAGTTTACTCCCATTTTTTTATACATTCATAACTTTTTTATACTATAATATTTTCTTATAAAAATTGCATCATTTTACTCGTCCTATTTTTCTCTTTAATTCCGTTATATTCTTGACTATGTTTTTTTTTCCCGGATGTTCGTATTTACATCAATGTAACAAGTATAAACATAACACATTATTTGTAACGAGTTGTCACGAATTTTGATTTACATTGTTGTAAATTAAATATGAGTTACGTTTAGATGTGTAAACAATCCGAGCCGATCCCAAGCTCTCTAAGCCTTGAGATCGGCTCGTTTAAACAAAATAAATGTTAAAAAGTGAGGCTAACACTTTTGTTAGATCATTGTAATTAAAAAATTTACACAATGTAATCCATATTTAATTTACAATGATGTAACAAAGGTTTTAGGATCACTCTATATTATTTATTTAATTATATTGATGTAATTTACTGTTGTAAAAAACATAAGAATAATATGTTACGTGTATGGTCATTATATTGATGTAAATCTTAAATTTTTCGTCCAAAATCAAGTAAAAATTACGTTTATAGTAAATTTAAAACGATTTTGTATCGAATTTTGATTTACATGGCTGTAAATTAAATATGGATTATATTGTATCAATTATTTAATTAGAGTGATGTAACAAAAAATGTTAAGCTCACTTTATATAATTTATTTTGTATAAACAAACCGATCTCAAGTCTTAACGAGCTCAAGATCTGCTCGGCTCGTTTACACCCTAAACATATCTCATATTTAATTTACGACAATGTAACTAAAAATTGTTACAACTCGTTACAAAGAATGTGTTATGTTTATAGTTGTTACATTGATGTAAATACAAACATCCAAAATAAATAAAATAACCTAGTTAAGACTATAACAGAATTAAAGAGAAAAATAAGATAATTAAAATGGTGCAATTTTTATAAAAAAAATATTATAATATAAAAAAAGTTATGGATGTATAAAAAAGAGGGGGTAAACTTTAAATAAATAATTAGCTTTATTAAGTTATATTAGAGGGTGACACATGACACCACCATGTTAAATCTAGCTTTTTTATATGGTACAAATGATTAAAATGCCCTTCTGTATAAAATAATGATTGAGGACACATGACACAATCCTATACACTTAACTTTTAAATAACAATTAAATTTGAGTTGATGGGTTATTGTTTAATTCAAGGGTTCTTATATGATTCTAATCCTATATATATATATATGGAAGTGTTCAAATAATAACCCACTCTTAGAGCGATAACCCATTAACTTTGCCAAAACGAAGCCGAATCTTGAATTTTTTTTTGAACATCATTGTAACACAATTAATACACTATGTTCTTTTATGAGTTTGCGAAAATTCATCACCGTTTAATAGATATCATCGTTGTAAGTTTTTGATTTACAGCACTGTAACTGTTTTAGGCCCAAAACTTACAACGATGTAAACTCTCAAACGGTGATGAATTTTCGCAAACTCATAAAAGAACATGGTGTTCTAATTGTGTTACAATGATGTTCAAAAAAAATATTCAAGATTCGGCTTCGTTTTGGCAAAGTTAATGAGTTATTGCTCTAAGAGTGGGTTATTATTTGATCCCAATCCTATATATATATATATATAGGGTAAGGTTCAGTTGTTAACCCACTGTAATTGTGTGGTAACCCAAATAACCCTGCAAAAAATGCCCGAATCTTTGATTTTTTTTTCATGGTCTTTATTATACATATTTAGGGGGGTTTCTTTTTTTGTGTTTTGGCTAATTCGCAAGGCAAATCGAATTTGCATCGGTGTAAATTCGATTTGCATTTTGCAACATTTAGAAAAGTGCAAAAACTTTACAACGATGCAAATTCGATTTGCATTGCGAATTAGCCAAAACACAAAAAAGAAACCCCCCTAAATATGTATAATAAAGACCATGAAAAAAAATCAAAGTTTCGGGTATTTTTTGCAGGGTTATTTTAGTTTATCACAATTAAGACGGGTTCTTATTTGAACCAAATCATATATATATATATATAGGGGATGGTTCCATTCTTAACCCTTCCTTGTAGCGTTAACCGCTTAACCCTGACGTTTTTTGCCCGAATCTTTGTTTTTTTTTTCATGGTTTTTATTATACATAAATAGGGGGGGTTTCTTTTTTGTGTTTTTGCTAATTTATCACCATTTAGAAGTTATAGTAAGTGTAAGTTACTTATACTTACTTACATCATATAGGGATTGTAAGTAAGTGTAAGTAACTTACACTTACTATAACTTCTATACGGTGATGAATTAGCAAAAACACAAAAAAAACCCCCTATTTATGTATAATAAAAACCATGAAAAAAAAACAAAGATTCGGACAAAAAACGCTAGGGTTAAGCGGTTAACGCTATAAGGAAGGGTTAACAATGGAACCATCCCCTATATATATATATATAGTAAGTAACTTACACTTACTATAACTTCTAAATGGTGATGAATTAACAAAAACACAAAAAAGAAACCTCCCCTATTTATGTATAATAAAAACCATGAAAAAAAAACAAAGATTCGGACAAAAAACGCTAGGGTTAAGCGGTTAACGCTATAAGGAAGGGTTAACAATGGAACCATCCCCTATATATATATATATATATACTTACATCAGATAGGGATTGTAAGTAAGTGTAAGTAACTTACACTTACTATAACTTCTAAACGGTGATGAATTAGCAAAAACACAAAAAAGAAACCTCCCTATTTATGTATAATAAAAACCATGAAAAAAAAACGAAGATTCGGGCAAAAAACGCTAGGGTTAAGCGGTTAGCGCTATAAGGAAGGGTTAACATTTGATCCTTCCCATATATATATATATATATATATAAAACCCTGACACTTTTTTGCGTTTTTTGCCTAAATTTTTTTTTTCATTGTCTTTATTATACATAAATGGGGGGTTTCTTTTTTTTGTGTTTTTGCTAATTCATCACCGTTTAGAAGTTATTTACAAGTGTAAGTAAGGTAAATACTTATGCGTACTTACATCACATATCTGATGTAAGTCTGATGTAAGTAAGCGTAAGTACTTACCCTTACTTACACTTGTAAATAACTTCTAAAAGATGATGAATTAACAAAAACACAAAAAAGAAACCCCCCTTATTTTTGTATAATAAAGACCATGAAAAAAACAAAGATTCGGGCAAAAAATGCCAGGGTTATGTGGTTATCGCAATAAGGAAGGGTTAACAAAGGAACCATCCCATATATATAGGGGAAGGTTATTTTGGAAACCCACTTGAGTTGAAGAAACTTTGGAATCTTTGAAAAAAACAATGTGAACAAACCCAAAAAAATTTATATTTTTTTATAGTTTTGTAACATCATTAGGGTCAATTTTATAAAAAAAAAATGAAAAAAGCGCCGAGCCATTTTTTTTAAAAAAATTAATTTGTCGACGATGTAACAAAGACGTAACACAGTTGTACACAGCTGTACAACTGTGTTACGTCTTTGTTATATCGTCGACAAATTAATAAAAAATTTTGGGTTTGTTTATATTGTTTTTTTCAAAGTTTATAAAGTTTCTTCAACTCAAGTGGGTTTCTAATTTTTATATATATATATATATATATAGGGTTAGGATAATTTGAAAAAATTTCTCAATGAGAAAACTGTGAAAACTCATTTTCAACTATAGATTTAAGAGATAAGTGCTGAGATTAAAGAAGAATTTTCTGATTTATTTATATGTTAATTAAATATTGAAAGAGGTACAAAAAGGGTAAAAGTGTCATTTACCCACATGTACTTTACATGCATTTTTTATGTTTTCTAATCAAAAGGACGTCCTTCTTTCTCCAACCTTTGCATCGTTTTCGTCAAAAGTTGAATAAAGTACAAAAGAATTAATTATGACCTGTCACATCATTTAAATATTTAATGAATTCTTTGAAACGGATTCAACAAATGTAACACATATGTAACATAAGTGTAATTATGGCGCATGACATACATTTCGAACATATTTAAAAAACCTTATATTAACAAAATCAAAAGACAACTTCTATCAAAGCATAACAAAAGAACAAACACCCTAGATATTTTTTTAAACCACAATTAACATTAATCAAAAAACAAAAAGCACCTGATATTCCCTACTTTTTGATATTCACATTAGTGGAATCGAAACCATTTGCCTTTCAATTACATAAAAGCTATCTAAGCTGTTATATGTAAGCCTTGTGTAACGAACGTAATTTATCCGTAAAACATTAATAAAAAACAAAAAAACTCTTGATATTCCCTACTTTTCGATACGATTAGTGTGAGAAACATAACAAAACAACTTTCCCTATGAGCTATCTTAGCTGTTATATGTAACACTTTGTGTAACGAACGTAATTTATATGTAAAACATTAATAAAAAACAAAAAAACTCTTGATATTCCCTACTTTTCGATACGATTAGTGTGAGAAACATAACAAAACAACTTTCCCTGTGAGCTATCTTAGCTGTTATATGTAACACTTTGTGTAACGAACGTAATTTATATGTAAAACATATGTAATATAGTTGTTTCCAGCAAAACATATGTAACATAGTAAAACAAAGATTGTTGTTATATGTAAAACCTTTGTAACTGTCACACCCCGATCCGGCGGGACGGATCGACTTCCCCGCCGGGCGGAAGGTTCTCGGGGCGCGATATCGTGAGTGATAATCGTGTTGATCAGACTGTTTGCATAGCATCAATGTTAGGAATAACTAAAGCACAAATAGCATTAAACTAGGATTACAAAGTTAAATTACAACATCAATGTTTGTTAATTTAACTAAGTAAACCTATCAAAAGAATCAAATGTTTTCTATCTTGTAACTGTACAAGACATACAAAAGTGATTCATATTAACAACAAAAGATGTGCTTCCAACATCAACTAGGTCCTCTATCTGGGCAGCCTAGTATGCAATCCAAAATCCTTAGCTTAAACCTGTGCATCACCTGAGAAAGCATGTAAGAAAACAATGTCAACAAAATGGTTGGTGAGTTCATATAGTTTATAAGTTAAAAATAGCTTTAGCAAACCTCTTTTCGGTAACAACCTTAATCTCATTAACATCACATGTAATATCCAATTCGGTATGCTTATATATAGGGCATATGTAGGGTCGAACTTACTGCCCGCCCAGCCAACATCCCACCACATACGAAATCACATATGACATTGTTGTTAATGATAATTAAGCATATTACCTACCATTCAATCCAATCTTCATCATAGCTTTAGCATTTTGTTTGTAAGTTTCAACACGCATACAATAGCATCTGCAAGTCTAGCTTTGTGAGTTACCTTTATGGACAACTGAACACCCTAAGGAATCCAGTATCAATCCATATCAGATCAAATTATGATTAGCAACGTCGGTGTTATGATAAAGGATTTCTAAGATGACACAAAGTCAACTAGAGAAATCCAGAATCATCCTAGTCACATATCACAACCATGAGTGGACAATGAGGAATCACTGTATGGCAAGCACTGAGAGACCAACAGTCTGTTCCTCTAGTCCGAACTATGAAGGTCAACCTATGGCAAGCACTGAGAGACCGACGGTCTGTTCCTTCAAGTCCCGACTATGGAGAACACCCTATGGCAAGCACTGAGAGACCAAAACAGTATGTTCTACCATAGCCGATAGCTTTAGCATACAAGTTTATAGCATTCATATAGCATAGCGTTTACGTATCTTGTGCACAAGTACTAGCTTCACAGCCGGTAAGGCAAGCACTGAGAGGCCAAACCGTTGTTTTAGCATGGCAAGCATATAAAGCATACAAAGTTTAAAGCATTCTGGGCATTTCAAGCATTTAGTATGTATGTATATAGCATTAGCATTAGTATAGAATCATTAGCATTTATCGTTAGCATTAGCATTATCTGGTAGCTTTAGCATATCGTATCAGCATTTAGCATTAACATTAGCATCTAGCATAAACCCATAGCATTTATGTGTAGCATTCACCCGTAGCATTAGCGTTTAGCATTAACTCATAGCATCTGCATTAAGCATTATTCCGTAGCATTAGCATTTAGCATAAACCCATAGCATTTATGTGTAGCATTCACCCGTAGCATTAGCATTTAGCATTAACTCATAGCATTAACATTAGCATTAACTCGTAGCATTAGCATTTAGCATAAATCCGTAGCATTAGCATTTAGCATAAATCCGTAGCATTAATGTGTAGCATTAACCCGTAGCATTAGCATTTTGAATAAGTATAAAAGCATATTTGCAACAGTTAAACATTTGTTTAAAAAGTTTAACATGCTTCTCAGTCCCGAAGTAAAACTCAAAATAGTTTGAAAAAGGGACAATGAACTCACCTGTGTTGCTAAGTATGGTTTACCACAGATAATGTGCGCTCTCTGATTGTAGCTTAAGTATCTTCAACACCTGAGTTGTTTTAAGAAGTTTGATTACGATAAGTTGTTATAATTGGCGTAGACTAGGGTTTTGGTCTCGGTGTGCAACTACGTGTCCTACACTACTAATATGTTTCTAAAACTTCCTCTAGTTAGTCTAAGGCATTACCCAGCATTAAGAACCCATGATTCCATAAGACTTTGATTAAATAGTTGCAAAGTAATTTATTTTAATTAATTCTTAAGTTATAAATTATTTATTTGATCAAAGGGAGTTTATTATTAATTTCATTTAATAAAACTCATTAAGTATTTTAAGAAAATCATAGATTGATTTATTTGGCTTAGGTTAATCCAACTTTATTAACTCTAAGCCCAAAGTTTAGTCTTAGTTTTCTTTTTGCTTCTTGCATCATTCGTATGTACAACCTTCTTAAAATTCCCATGGAATTATCTAACTTGGTTGTAAGTGATCCAATACTTAACTAAGTATTGGGTGTTAGAAATTTATTCTAACACTTAGTTAGAACCTTGACTTTTCAAGTTTTGTGTTTAAAATAGTTAAAAGCCTTAGTGTTATAACAAAATGTGTTGTTTAATTAAATCCCCAAGTGATAAGCACAATATATGTTCAACATTTGTTTGGCCAAGAAAAGTTGGTGATTTAATCTTTATCATGAAAGATTTCTAACTTATCACCTTTAGTTAAATCTAGTTTAGTTTCTTATTAAGAAACCCTAATTTTCCTTCCCATGCACTCACATAATTTCACCCCATGGATGCCATTCAAGAATTCGCATACACCACTCCAATGGAGCCAACAGCCTATGATCCTTGGCCGAATGAATGGTGTCCACGAATAGGGTTGGCCGAATAAGTGTTCTACCGAATGGGAGGGGAGGCCGGATAGGTGGTGGTCGAATAGGGTTCTCCCGTATGATTCTTGGCCGAATAGAGGAGGTGGCGAAAGAAGGTGACATGGCCGAATGAGAATAGGTGTGCATGAATGAGCCTCATACGGCCTGAAGGCCATTCGGCCGAAGATGCCATTCGACCCATCTGTTTCTCGGCCATTCGACCGCAGACCTGCATCAGCCCATCCCCCATTTTCGAACTAGATGGCTAGGTTTTGACTCAACACTTGTTCCTACATGCTCTAGTGGTGTTTTCCCTAAGGTTTGGGTGAGTTTAGATCCGGTTTTGAAGGTGAGCGGCCGAGAGGGAATAAAACCCTAAAATCGCAACAAGAGACTCGAATCTACCTCAAATCAAACAGTTTTGAGCTCAGATCTTCTGTACTTTTGAGATCTAGAAGATAGTGTGGTCGTTTAGACACCAAAATCACACGATTTGGTCACGAAACGAGAGAGATCAAGTCTTGGTTTCTAGTGAGAGAAAATGTAGAGAGAGAAAGTGACGGTGGTGGTGTTAAAGTTGGGTTGTTGGGGAAGATGAGGGTATTAAATGCCCTCATTAAAGCCCCAATATTCCCCGGGTATATTCGGGTCCGTTCGGTTTAGCTCGGTTTCGCGTAAAAGCACCGCTTCGCGTTCGTTTTTGTAACGTTTTGTCTCGGTTTTAAAGTTAAAGTTTATTTATAAAATTTTAGGTTGTAATTCCTAATAAATTAACTAATTACGTTTCGTTTATTTTAAATTATCCGAAACACTTAATCTACTGTTTAGACCGAATCGTACGGTGGTCGCGCGTATTTTACGTACTTTAGATAAAGCAGTTTCTTTTATTTACATTTTGATGAGTTTCAAAATTGTAAAACAGGAAATATTATATTTCCTTACATTTATTATCGTTCGCATCGTATTTCGTTTTCGTTTCGTCAGAATGCATCACCATCACGCGTATTCGTTCGAATCGTCATTCAAACGAACACGACGATGGTTTAGCATTCTGATTCTTGTTTTCTACTTTCCAGTCATTATTTCAGAACTTTAAACTTTCAGATTTATTCGTACAGATCGTCACCTCTACGAATAATTCGTTGGTTTAGCATTCTGCAAGAACAACTGTTATAGTTTTGTTTTGTTTAACCTCACATACGTTTATACATAATAGCACATTAACAAGCATCTGTGTGTAAGTTTCGCGTTGTCTAACGTGTTTCTGACTGTTAAACTGTTAAGTTTAAATCAGATTACAGAAACAATAGCATAATAGTTTACTGTTAAGCATCATGTAGTTAATAGCATATCAATAGTTTGCGTAGTTTGTACTTGAGTCACTGTGCATTTACTGTTAAGTTCACTGTTCCGGCGACGTTTCCGGCACAGATGTTACAGTCTCCCCTTGTTAGAGAAATTTCGTCCCGAAATTTAAGCATTATTATCAGGTACGGCTTCCTCTGTAAACAGTTGGGGATACTTGTGCTTCTTGTGATCTTCACGTTCCCAAGTAAACTCAGGACCGCGCTTGGAGTTCCAACGAACCTTGACAATGGGGATACGGCTTCGCCTCAGTTGTTTAACTTTGCGATCCATAATCTCCAAAGGTTCTTCGACAAAACGTAAGTGTTTATCCAATTGAATTTCTTCAACCGGTATGATAAGAGTTTCATCAGCAAGGCACTTCTTCAAGTTTGAGACATGAAACACGTCGTGTACACCACTAAGTTCATCCGGTAGTCTAAGTCTGTATGCCACAGGACCAATACGTTCGATGATCTCAAACGGTCCCACGTACCGTGGTGTTAGTTTGCCTTTCTTTGCAAAACGAACTACACCTTTCCATGGGGATACCTTCAACATGACACGGTCTCCTACTTGGAATTCCAACGGCTTGCGCCGTTTATCGGCATAGCTCTTTTGTTTGCTTCGCGTTGCTTGTAGTCTTTGTTGTATCTGAGCAATTTTGTCTGTTGTTTCTTGAATAAGTTCTGGCCCGGTGATACGATTATCTCCCACTTCCGACCAACATATCGGCGATCGACACTTACGACCATAGAGAGCCTCGAACGGTGCACATCCGATGCTACTATGATAGCTGTTGTTGTAGGAGAATTCAATCAGTGGCAAATGGGAGTCCCAATTTCCACCGAAGTCTAGAACACAAGTTCTTAACATGTCCTCCAGGGTTTGTATAGTACGTTCGCTTTGACCATCTGTTTGTGGATGATAAGCTGTACTCAGGTTTAATTGAGTCCCCAGAGATTTCTGCAATGATTGCCAGAACCTTGATGTGAATCTGCTATCACGATCTGAAATGATAGACAATGGCACACCGTGACGTACCACTATCTCGTTGATGTAAAGCCTCGCTAGTTTATCCATCGTGTAAGTTTCTCGCATTGGCAAGAAATGAGCAGATTTAGTTAATCGGTCAACGATAACCCATATAGTGTCATGTCCACTGGAAGTGCGGGGTAACTTAGTAACAAAGTCCATAGCTATCTATTCCCACTTCCAAAGTGGAATTTCAGGCTGTTCCAGTAACCCTGACGGTTTCTGGTGTTCCGCCTTCACCTTAGCACACGTGAGACATCTACCAACATACTCAGCTATGTCTTTCTTCATACCCGACCACCAATAAGACGCACGTAAGTCTTGGTACATTTTATTAGCCCCGGGATCACAGAGTACTTGGTCTTGTGTGCTTCATCGAATATAAGTTTCCTTAACTCATCTATTGCAGTAATCCACACACGATCCTTGTAGTAAACGAGTCCATCAGGTTTCGTTTCCAAATGTTTTTCCACTCCACAGTCTAAGTCTTTCTTCAAGTTTCCTCGTTCAACTGCCTCTTGTTGTGCTTGCATAATGTTACCGTGTAAGCTTGCATAATGATCAATAAATGTAAGTGGGCAGTTCCTAAGTATAGTGCTAGCTGTGATTTGTTTCCCATTCGCTACTTCGATGATATAAGGGGAGTCTAAAGTTTCCTCAGTAAGGTTAAGTTGGCATGCAAAGTCAGATGAAATAAAACTCTGATCTGCACCAGTGTCAAACAAAATAGATGCATAAGAGTCATGTATAAGAAATGTACCTGTGACCACGTTAGGGTCTTGGCGTGCGGCATTGGCTCCAATCACAAAAGCCCTTCCACGAGGTGCTTGGCTCCCTGTTGCACTCGCTTTGGGCAATCTCTGGAGAAATGGCCTAATTCTCCACAGTTGTAGCATCCCCTGTTGTTGTTGTTGTTGTTGTTGTTGTGATTTCCAGGTCTTGGTGGTGGAGGAAGTGCTACAGCAGCATTGTTTGCAGCTTGAGTTGCTGGAGCACGACATTGTTGAGCCCGGTGACCTAGTCGGCCACAGTTGTTGCATTTCCTGCACTGCGCCGTAGCAGGATGATGAAATTTTCATTGGGCACACTGAGGATGCATTCTCACATAGTTTTTGGGTGCAACTTGAGCAGGTGCTGCAGTAACTTGTTGCAGTGGAGTGGCCATCACATAGTTCTTGACGACCTTTTGCTTTTTCCTCTGGTGGTGCTCGGGCTTCTTTGACTATTCTTCCTTAGCTTTGCCCGTGTCTTTCTTTAGAACTCCTGATTTCACCATCACATCGGTGAGTTTAGCTGACAAGGAAATGGCTGACTCTAGAGTAGCAGGGTTTGCAGCCAATACAATGCTTTGTATGCAGGAGGGTAATCCTACCACATATCTGTCTATCAGCTTCTCCTGAGTTGGCACCATTTCTGGCACCAAAGCTACCAGTTCGTGATAGCGGGTGGTGAAAGCCATGTGATCAGCTCCCTTCATCACATGGTTGGAAAGCTCAACTTCAAGCTTCTGTAGCTCATGTTTTGGGCAGAATTCATTCCTCAGAAGGATTTTGAAGTCCGCCCAAGGCATAGTCATTGCTTCATCTCTGCCTCTTGCTCGGATTTGGGAGTTCCACCAGGTTAAAGCCCGTTTGCTGAAAGATCCAGCTGCATAGCGAACTTTATGGTGTTTTGGACAACTGCTTATGTCCAGGGTGGTCTCCATCTTTTCTAGCCATTGGATAAGTCCAACAGCTCCTTCAGCACTAGTGAAGCTTGATGGCTTGCATCCTACAAAGGATTTGTAGGAGCAGTCTAAAGTGTGGCTAGTGTTTCCACTAGCTTCCCCCATAGTGTGGCCAGAGTTGTTGCTGTGGCCTTGAATCCTGTTTATCATCTCTGGGATGACATCTTTAAGTTGGCTTGTCAGTTGACTGCTCAGTAGCGTTGCCAAAGCAATAGTAGCAGGATCTAGTGCTTGAGTAGTGCTTGCGCCTGGTGGTGGAGAGTGTGGAGGGGGAGGAGGAGGCGGTGGCGGTGGTGAATCTGGTGGTGTAGGAGTAGATGAGTGAGGCGTGGAGACTTGCGAGGTCGGTTGTTTTCTGGGGGCATTCTGATCATAACCAAAAGAATATTGGTTAGTGCAGTGATCGAATGCAGAAAACACAATGCAAACATATCACTTATGTTCTCTACATGAGGTCCCTAAGTTATAGTCTAGGCCAAACCATTTAAGTAAATGACCTATTATTCTCTATAACCTTGAGCTCTGATACCAATCTGTCACACCCCGAGCCGGCTGGACGGATCGACTTCCCCGCCGGGCGGAAGGTTCTCGGGGCGCGATATCGTGAGTGCATAGCATCAATATTAGGAATAACTAAAGCACAAATAGTATTAAACTAGGATTACAAAGTTAAATTACAACATCAATGTTTGTTAATTTAACTAAGTAAACCTATCAAAAGAATCAAATGTTTTCTATCTTGTAACTGTACAAGACATACAAAAGTGATTCATATTAACAACAAAAGATGTGCTTCCAACATCAACTAGGTCCTCTATCTGGGCAGGCTAGTATGCAATCCAAAAGCCTTAGCTTAAACCTGTGCATCACCTGAGAAAGCATGTAAGAAAACAAGGTCAACACAATGGTTGGTGAGTTCATATAGTTTATAAGTTTAAAAATAGCTTTAGCAAACCTCTTTTCGGTAACAACCTTAATCTCATTAACATCACATGTAATATCCAATTCGGTATGCTTATATATAAGGCATATGTAGGGTCGAACTTACTGCCCGCCCAGCCAACATCCCACCACATACTAAATCACATATGACATTGTTGTTAATGATAATTAAGCATTTTACCTACCATTCAATCCAATCTTCATCATAGCTTTAGCATTTTGTTTGTAAGTTTCAACACGCATACAATAGCATCTGCAAGTCTAGCTTTGTGAGTTACCTTTATGGACAACTGAACACCCTAAGGAATCCAGTATCAATCCATATCGGATCAAATTATGATTAGCAACGTCGGTGTTATGATAAAGGATTTCTAAGATGACACAAAGTCAACTAGAGAAATCCAGAATCATCCTAGTCACATATCATAACCATGAGTGGACAATGAGGAATCACTTAATGTCAGTAACTTACACTTACTTACACTTGTAAATAATTTCTAAACGGTGATGAATTAGCAAAAACACAAAAAAGAAACCCCCTATTTATGTATAACAAAAACCATGAAAAAAAAACAAAGATTCGGGCAAAAAATACCGGGTTAACACGGGTTAACGATATAAGGGAGGGTTAACATTTGAATCTCTCCCTATATATATATATATATATATATATATATATATAGGGTGTGGAATTTTTAATAACCCACTAAATGTGTACTAACCCAAATAACTTTGGCAAGATGAAGCCGAATCTTGGATTTTTTTTTTGAACATCATTATAACACATTTTGAACACCATGTTCTTTTATGAGTTTGTGGAAATTCATCACCGTTTAAAAAATATCATCATTGTAAGTTGAGTGCTACAGTGTTGTAAGTTTTAAATATTTACAAACTTACAGTACTGTAAGATTTTGAACGGTGATGAATTAGCCCAAACTTATAAAAGAACATGGTGTTCAAAATGTGTTACAATGATGTTCAAAAAAAAAAATCCAAGATTCGGGTTCATCTTGCCAAAGTTATTTGGGTTAGTACACATTTAGTGGGTTATATTTTTAACCTTCCCCTATATATATATATATATATATATACATACAGATACTGTAAAACATATGTAACAAAAAATATGAATGTTTGAATTGTACAAATAATGGAAGCTGTCAAACTCATTTGGTGGGTAAAAAAAAGGGAAAAAAGTACATACATTAAAAAGACATAAATGCCCTTCAGAGTATTTAAATGGGGATGGTGATGTGGCAAATTATGGACCACAAGTTGGGGTTTTCATGGTTTTCTCATTGAAGTGGGGTTTTTGTTTTATACCTTCCCTATATATATATATATATATATATATATATATATATATATATATATATATAGGGGAAGGTTCCATTGTTAACCCTTCCTTATATAGTTAACCCGGCAAAAAATGCCGGGTTAACACGGGTTAACGATATAAGGGAGGGTTAACATTTGAACCTCTCCCTATATATATATATATATATAAGGGATTCATAATTTGGAAACCCTTATAAAACAAGAAAACCATAGAAACCAACTTTGTGTGGTCAAGAAGGTGCCACCTCATTGGGGGTACAATATGTGTATAGAGAGGTAAAAACGTAATTTTACCATTTTTGTTTTTTTAGTGATATCCACGTTTTTCTTTCTTTTGGATGCTCAGGTACTACACATGCTTCAGTAGTTTTTACGTATAGTTTACATTGGTTTCAATGGTGCTTTTTGGTTAGCGTTTGCAGTGGCTTTTTTTGTGTTACGTGTATTTTACATTGAATCAGAAAGAATCTTTTGGTTCGTTTTTTTGTTTGTTATTTTTTTTATTGTACATTGTAATATACGTGTGAAATATAGTTTAAATTGCTTCAAACTTGCTTTTTCTTTCTTTTTTTTTGTTACACCATTTTTTTTTTGTTTTTTCCCCACGTGTTTCGTTTTTGAACATGATTCAAAGTTTTGTGTTTTACCCTCCTATTATATTTTGTTGTTTAAATATATATCACATCATGTTACCTTTTTTATAATCAAATCACATGTACTATATAGTGTGGCTTGTACTTGATCATAATGTGATTCATTAATTAGAACCTTCTTTTTTAAAGCAAACATTACATCATTCATGGGTATTACCAATGAAGTTTTCCATTGAAAGTTTTTAATCTTAAAACATATCCAACCAACTGAATACTTCTTCATGCACGAATCTTCTTCCCAACATTCTCTACATCAAAATTTCAAGTAAACCTAATGGAAGATATGTTTGATATTTCTACGTTTGACTCATTGGTGTCCAGAGAGGATGACGAGGGTTTTATTTCTTCTGATTTGCAAGGTATAATCGTTTATTTATTTTACATAGATTAGGCCATCGTTTATTATTAAAGTGTTTGATTAAACATGTTTCAATGTTCTTGTTGTCATTTTTTTATAAGAGATGTGTGATTGCTTTTTGCTTTGTTTTTGCATGCAATTACGTTGGTAAAGTATTGCCTTCAAGTGGAGCTTTGGACGATGTATGCGATGTTTTTGATGATTGTGATGTATACGTTCCTTTGCCTTTATCATATGAAGAGCCGGGCCAGGCACAAGACGCGCCAATGCCGTTAAACGAAATAATGGGTGATGTTGCAGATGTTTCTGATGTTCTCGAGCCTCTGTCAATTGAGAAAGGAAAGGCTGTCATCAACATATCAGTTTACATGAATTTTACACAATTTGTACGTAAGTTTTACGTAACGATTACATGTTTGTTTTGGTAATAAAATTTTTCATGTGCATTTTTTGAAGGTGAGGAAGACGTGCAGAGGTCCTACACATATCTTACCCCCAACGGTACGAAAGTTTGGTGTCCAATATCAGATAACGATTCTAGACCACACGTAGGTGCTACATATGGTTCTTGGCATGATGTTATTACCATGTACAAGAACTATGCTATGAATTGTGGGTTCTCTGTTCGTGTTGGTCAAACCAAGCGGAACAAAGACGATGTGATCACACACAAATATCTAAGGTGTAACAAATTTGGAAGACCACAAAGCAAGTATAAGTTTGACACGTTGGTAGAGAGTTCCTTGCATTTTAGGAAAAGTTCTTATCAAGTAACAGATTGCAAAGCCCATATTGGTGTACTCAATTAACTGAAGCCACGTCTACATTTTACCTATACAAGTTTGTTGAGTGCCACAACCACCCTCTCGTTGAGCCTTACAGTCGTGATCTAACTAAAGCAGGAAGAAAGTTATCATTTTCTATGAAACAGTTTATCCATCACATAACTCTTAATCGGATAGGTCCTACAATTGCTCACAGGCTTCAGGTTTCTATGAAGGGTGGTCATCATAATGTCAAGGGCACCCCAACTGACTTTAAAAACTTTAGCCAGGTGATTCGTTTGTTTATTGGCAATCGTGATTCTCAACTGTTTCTTTATCATCTTTGTCACACCCCCACCTCTCGTCACCTGAGATGTTGTCATAAGTCTCATTCTATCGGTTGCGGAAGCATAGTGGTGATGTCTCAGAGATGAGGGGTGACTTACTTGAACCAATATCACAGCACACAGATTCACTTAAATTAATACATTACAAAGGTTTCGTCAATACAGTAATATAACCACATAGTTATTACACAATCTAAGCTTCTTAATTACACAAGTGTGACGTGCATCCTCACCGTATTATCACCGCTGCCCTGCAAAAATGTTAAGTTTAAAATGTCAGCACAAAGCTGGTGAGTTCGACAGTTCATTTAAAACAATATGATATGATAAGTATGTTCTCAAAAAGTTCAGTTCTGGATAACCATGGGACCCGTATCTAGTTCCTTTCGGACAGTTGTTCGTTCACGAAGATACCACCCGTCGGTAAATATCTTAATGCCTCATTATCTTAATGTCTATCACTAACATTAAGAAGTTGTAATGGAAACAGGTACCAAACATTCACACCAGGGGAGATGCAATCCTCCCAGCAAATGGGTTGTCAGCCAATAGTACTATCAATGGTTCCTGTTCGGCCGCACATGGGTTCACTAGATACAGTTCACGAATGAGGACTTTTGATACTGTGATAGTTGTTACTAACGGCAAAATCCCATGAAATCACACAAAAGTCACATGAAATCACACAGATATCAGTGATGCATATCATATGTTCAGAAAATAGTTTGCAGAGTTACCCCGATGTTTATAAAACATTAAAAAAAAAAAAGGGTTGTACGAAACTCACCTGATGTCTCAAATTGTAGAAACACACGCAACTGGTGCTAATGATGAGATTCTGCATTAGTTTATGTTTGCTATGTTATTAATGTTTTAACTTGCTGATTAAATCGTTTTGAACGTCCAATGTCAAAGACATTGCCTTAACAGTCATCAATCCGAGGTTTAGTATTTATTTACATATTTTAATGTAATATCATACAATGTATGATAATGTAGGAACCTATACTGATTCAGATTCCCAATACTAGGTTGATGACACCCCTTGATTAATCAGTATGATCTCAGATTAATCAAGTAGTTAATGTTGTTGATTATAATGCTTAAGCAATTTCTAGACAGTTTAATGGCTTAGGAATAACCAATCCTTGTTATTGATAACCCGAATATCATGAAATATCACAATGTAGTATTGGAATAGGTTTAATAACCATGTTTAACATACTAATCTGACTGTTATCAGAAACATCAGATAATTGTTCCAACGAGTATGTTAATGACTGTGATTAGTTTGAAACACATGGTTTTCACGTTGCATGTCAAAGATTAATCAAACTAATCACCTACATTGTCACAACCAAATGGTTTAAACCATTATAACCATTGTTATGATTTCATGCTTACCGGGCATTACAACGGCTCAAAACAAGGATTTATCCGTTAACAGTTCGAGTTTGTCATTCAAAATCAATCCTAGCCATCTTCTAGGCAATAATCAACAACCCTAACTATATCATTACGTTCAAAAACAAGATTTAATCATTCGTTATCAAAATAGAAGGTTAAAATGAACCATTACCTAATCTGGAGAAGTTCTGCGGATAGAAAGATGATCTGAACTCGTATAAACGTTCCTGGATGCGATCTAAACGTTCCAGAGGCTTCGAAACAGAGATTTTATGGGTTGGATGGTGAAAATTTCGAAGGTGATAGTGGTGTCTTCGGCTGGAAGAAACAAGATGATAAGAATGATGATGACTGATGAAATCTGATCTTTTTAAGCAAGTTGGCGACATCTGCATCCGTCGCGTACCGCGGAGAAACAAAAAGTGAGCTTCGCGTACCGCGGAGAAATCCGGAGAAATCTCAGATATTTTCAAGTATCGCGTACCGCGACGAACCCTGAACTTATCCATAGCGTACCGCGAAGACCAATTTTTCCCATTTTTCGACAGAAACTTCATTTTGCGATTCCGGACCATCCACAACTCCGTTTTGTACGCGGTTTTCGCCCATGTTCATCATTTCTCACATACTATCCTCCCATAATAACTTCGATTGTCAACTCCGCATGAATTTTAAGCACGATCACATGTGCTCATGCCTTTGGTGACGTAATTCTTCGTACGCAATTATCACAGTCTCCTCCTGTTAGAAAAATTTCGTCCCGAAATTTAGGAAAGACTTACTCGATAACAATTGATCATGTGAATAGGTGTGGGTATTTCTGTTTCATCTGATCTTCACGTTCCCACGTATATTCAGGTCCACGCTTTGAGTTCCATCGAATTTTGACGATAGGTATTCGACTGCGTTTTAATACCTTCACCTCTCGATCCATCACTTCAACTGGTTCTTCTCTGAATTGAAGTTTCTCATCAATTTGAACCTCTTTAAGAGGTACGATCAAGGATTCATCAGCTAGGCATTTTTTTCAAATTTGATACATGGAAGACATCATGAACGTTACCGAGTTCAGGAGGTAATTCAAGTCTGTAAGCCACGGATCCGATTCGTTCAAGAATTTTGAATGGACCTACAAATCTTGGTGAAAGTTTACCTCTCTTCCCAAATCTGAAGATGCCCTTCCATGGTGAGACTTTCAACATTACTAGATCACCAAGTTGAAATTCCAAAGGTCTACGACGGTTATCAGCATAACTCTTCTGCCGATCGCGAGCAGCTTTAATTCGTTCTTGTATGAGTGCGATCTTATCAGTTGTTTCTTGAATAAGTTCTGGGCCTATGATTCGATTTTCACCTACCTCTGACCAACAGACAGGTGATCTACACTTGCGTCCATAGAGTGCTTCAAATGGAGCGCATTTAATACTGGTATGATAGCTGTTGTTATATGAAAATTCAACAAGTGGAAGATGAACATCCCAGCTACCACCAAAATCAATCACACAGCTTCTCAACATGTCTTCCAGAGTTTGGTTAGTTCTCTCGGTTTGCCCGTCAGTTTGCGGATGATAAGCTGTGCTCATATTGATTTGAGTGCCCAGAGCATTCTGAAGAGTTTGCCAAAATCGTGATGTAAATCGACTATCTCTGTCAGAAATTATAGAGATTGGTACTCCATGACGAGATACAATCTCATTAACATAGATTTTTGCAAGTCGATCCATAGAGTAATCTTCTCGGATGGGAATGAAATGCGCCGATTTAGTAAGGCGATCAACGATAACCCATATAGAGTCATGATTATGCGATGTTCTGGGTAGTTTAGTGATAAAATCCATAGAGATCTGATCCCATTTCCACATGGGAATCTCCGGTTGTTGTAATAACCCAGAAGGACGTTGATGTTCTGCCTTAACCTTTAAACACGTTAAACATCGACCCACGTATTCTGCTATGTGTTTCTTCATTCCAGGCCACCAGTAAAAGTCTTTAAGATCTTTATACATTTTGTCAGCACCTGGATGAATAGAATACCTGGATTTGTGCGCCTCATCCAAGATGATTGTTCTTGAGTTACTGAAATAAGGAACCCAAATTCGGTTCTTGAAATACAACACTTCATCATTTTTGATATCGAGTTTCTTGTCTAATCCCCTCAATCCCTCAGCAGAATAGTTTGTTGCTTGTAAAGCTTGTTGCTGAGCTTCTTTAATCTGAGAAATTAGACTGGTTTGAACAGTCATTCCTAACGCTTTTACACGTAAAGGTTTGACTCGTTCCTTGCGACTCAAGGCATCGGCTACGACATTCGCTTTCCCTGGATGATAACGAATTTCACAGTCATAGTCGTTCAACAGTTCCACCCACCGCCTTTGTCGCATATTAAGCATCTTCTGATCTAGAATGTGTTGAAGACTTTTGTGATCAGTGTATATAGTACACTTAGTACCATACAAATAGTGTCTCCAAATCTTGAGTGCAAACACCACTGCACCAAGTTCTAGATCATGAGTGGTATAGTTCTTCTCGTGTACTTTCAACTGTCGAGATGCGTAAGCAATCACTTTATCGTTCTGCATTAAAACACACCCCAGACCTTGGCGAGAAGCATCACAGTATACTGTGAAATTATCGATGCCTTCCGGTAATGCCAAGATAGGTGCATTGCAGAGTTTGTGTTTCAACAGTTGGAACGCCTCCTCCTGTTGAGAACCCCATATAAATGGTTGGTTTTTCTGCGTCAATGTAGTTAGTGGCAGGGCTATCTTTGAAAAGTTCTTGATAAATCGACGGTAATAACCTGCTAGCCCTAAGAATTGACGTATTTCAGTTGGGGTTCGCGGTGTTTCCCATTGTTCTACAGCTTTAATCTTACTGGGATCCACCTGAATGCCATCTTGATTCACTACGTGTCCAAGAAATTGCACTTCCCGCAACCAAAACTCACACTTGGAGAACTTGGCATATAATTTTTCGCGTGCCAACAGTTCTAAGATCAGTTTCAAGTGTTGAGCATGTTCTTGTTGGCTTCGAGAATAAATAAGAATGTCATCAATAAATACAATCACAAACTTATCCAAGTAAGGCCTACATACCCGATTCATCAGATCCATAAAAACTGCAGGTGCATTTGTTAAGCCAAACGGCATTACTAGAAATTCATAATGCCCGTATCGAGTTCGGAATGCAGTTTTAGGAACATCATCTTCATGCACTCGTAACTGATGATATCCGGATCTCAAATCAATCTTTGAAAAGTAGGTAGCGCCTTGAAGTTGATCAAACAGATCATCTATTCGGGGCAATGGATAACGGTTTTTGATTGTTAATTTATTGAGCTCCCGATAGTCAATACACATCCTGAATGATCCATCCTTCTTTTTCACAAAAAGGACCGGTGCTCCCCAGGGTGAGAAACTAGGTCTAATAAAACCCTTGTCTAACAGTTCTTGTAGTTGACCTGAAAGCTCTTGCATCTCTGAGGGTGCTAAACGATAAGGAGCTTTAGCCACAGGTGCTGCACCTGGAATCAAGTCAATACGAAATTCAACTTGTCTCACTGGGGGTAATCCTGATATATTATCCGGAAAAACTTCAGGGAAATCTTTGACTACCGGAATATCTTCGATACGTTCTTGTGAAGAGCTGTTATTGATCACATAAGCTAGAAAGGCCGGACACCCTTTCCGTAAGCATTTCTGAGTTTGCATGCATGAAATAATACCCAGTTTTCTACCAGCTTGTTCACCTTGAACTATCAGTGTATTACCCTCAGGTAACGGAATACGGATCATCTTAGTTTGACATATTACTTCAGCTTGGTTAATGGAAAGCCAGTCCATGCCAACAACGACATCAAAACTCCCAAGCTCAATAGGAAGTAATTCAATATTGAAAAGATGATCATTCAGATTCAAGGAACATCCTTGAATAACACTGTTAGTTTTGATTAACTTGCCATTAGCAAGTTCAATAACGTAAGGAGTTTCTAATTCTACCGCAGGCAATGACAGTAAGGATGCAAATTCAGGAGAGATAAAACTCTTATCTGCCCCCGTATCAAAGAGAACTGATGCATATAAGTTATTGAGTAAGAACGTACCAGTAACAATGTTAGCATCGTGTCTCGCCTCGGTAGCACCAATCTGGAAAGCTCTACCTCTAGCTTCATTCCCCGGATTGGTGTTGTTATTGTTTGGACAATTTCTAATCAAGTGGTCAGGACTCCCACACTTGTAACACGACCTGTTTGTTTGAGTGGTTTGTTGTGGTGCTTGATTTGGTTGGCGAGCAGGTAAATTACAATACTTGGTGTAGTGCCCAACTCTATTACAGTTGGCACAAGTAGGACACTGTCCCGTATGATGAAATGAACACCGAGTACATTTAGGTGCCTGCCCAACATAGTTTCTCCTCTCAGGAGTAACAGCAGCATAGTTTTTCACAGTTTGTTTGCTCTGGTTGATCTCAGCCGGAGCTCTCGCCTTAGATTTGCCAAACCACTTTCGTTTGGTACCTTTAGAAACAATTGAGGTACCGACATCACTACGGCCCACGGCCGTCTGAGTTTTTGTTACCAACATACCACTCCTTACCGCCTCATCGGTAAGCTTAGTGGTCAATAGAATTGCACGTTTGAGGGTTGTGGGTTCTGCTGCAGTTACCATTCCCCGAATCTGGGGAACCAAACCCTTAATATACTTCTCGATTAACGCAGCTTCAGTAGGAAACATATCGGGAAGTAAACATGTGAGTTCATGAAAACGATGAGTATACGCTAAACAGTCAGCTCCAATCATCGAGTGATTCCAGAATTCCTCCTGGAGCTTTTGTATTTCGGTGAGTGGGCAGTACTCTGATCTAATCAGAGTTTTAAACTCATTCCAGCCCATTGAGTCGACTGTAGCTGAGCCCAACGTTTTTGCCTGGGTATTCCACCAGGTTAAAGCTGATTCTTTGAAAGAACAGGCAGCATAAGACACTTTATGCTCCTCTAGACACTGGCTGATTTTCAGTTTCGTTTCCATTTCCTCGATCCACCTTAGCAATCCGGCCGCTCCCTCTTTACCAGTGAAAGTAGGAGGGTTACAGGAAGCAAAATACTTATAAGTGCATCCCTGTCGTGGTGGATCAGGAACAATTGTAGTTGTACCAGTGGTATGATGAGTTTCGGCATGACCACCGGTAGCATTATGTTCTGTGTGAGTATGATCCCCGCCAGAACCCGAAGCGATATGAGGTTGATGTGGTATCAAAACACCACAAGCCGATAGCTGTTCACGCACAATCCGTGCTATCATTGCTTCGTTTGATTCAGATCCGCCTGCACCAGCAGGTGGAACAGGGTTTGCTCCCGGGTTCACAGGTGGACCAGTACTTGTTTCCAGATTAACTTGCGGATCTGGATTTGATTCAGTATTTACTGGTGGAACTTGATTTGACCCCGGGTTAGTAATGTTCTTCATAGATCTCTTGGTCGGTCGACCTCGTTTCGGAGCCATTTTTCTGCTCACATGCGGACAACACAGATCAGTTCAAGAACATTAGATATATATAACCCATTAAATCACATAAATTCAATCATGTTCAGTTATACTGACTTTATGAAATTGAAAATGTGATTATAATAAATACAGTATAACTACCTGGCACAGTCCAGATAGATGATCAATACACAGTGATCATACCAATGTTTGTAGTTATACTTAGTCCTAATAATTCAAAAACATGTCAAAATATTTCACAACTCACAGCATTGTGTCATCAATATGTTAATATTTACATGTTTTTGGATATGAGATCACTTAGGACTTGAAACGTTGCCACACAGGACTTTGTTATGTTGCCACACAGGACTTTGTTATGTTGCCACACAGGACTTTGTTATGTTGCCACACAGGACTTTGTTATGTTGCCACACAGGACTTTGTTATGTTGCCACACAGGACTTTGTTATGTTGTCACACAGACAATTGAAATGTTGCCACAAGGGACTTTGATATGTTGCCACACAGGACTTTGTTATGTTGCCACACAGGACTTTGTTATGTTGCCACACAGGACTTTGTTATGTTGCCACACAGGACTTTGTTATGTTGTCACACAGACAATTGAAATGTTGCCACAAGGGACTTTGATATGTTGCCACACAGGACTTTGTTATGTTGTCACACAGACAATTGAAATGTTGCCACAAGGGACTTTGATATGTTGCCACACAGGACTTTGTTATGTTGTCACACAGACAATTGAAATGTTGCCACAAGGGACTTTGATATGTTTGATAACCACACACATTACACATCACATACAACACAATAAAAATTCAAATGATTATCACTAGATAAGCTTTTATACAATCAAAAAGTTTTTGTACATTAACTACCAACACACCAAACATCAAAACCAACTAAAGGGAGATCTATTTCACAACCAAAAATTTCCCTATGCATCATACACTAGCAACCTATCCGTCAGTACATATGATAACCCAAAAGAAAACCGCCTCATCATACTTATCGTAAAAAATACGATAAACAAGAAAACAACATGGCTACAGCTGCCATAAACACTCCCACCACTAACATCCTAGTCTCAAAACTCGCCATCCCAAGCCAAACCACGAACTCTCTCACCCTTTCTACTCCCGCACTCCACACCGCAACCTGCTGCCAGAATGTAACAACAAGCCTCTGCACCCAGGTTCTCTGCAGTCGCTCCTCCATCGTTGCTCTCCACGCCTGAGTATTAGCACCTAAAACATTCACCTGCTCCATAAGGGTCAGGTGAGAAGTGAGAATATCCAGAACAGTAGTGCGGGTATCCTCCAGAAGTGTATGGTGCTGAGATACATCATGTCTCAAGGCCTGTAGATCCTGAGAGATCTGCTGCACTTGCGCCCGCAACTCGGCTTGGTGGGAGGATTCTCCCACCTCGTGAACAGCCTGTGGCTCATCCCGCTGAGCCATCTGATGTCTGGGAGGTAATCCAGTGGTCTTGCGGGCCTGTCCCCGCATCCTCCTAAGTCCATCCCATGCTGGGACTCTCGGTGGGGATGGCATAGGTGCTGGTGCATGTGCTGGTGCTGGTGGTGGCGGCGTAACTGGTCTAGGAGCTGACGGTGTACGTGGTGCTGCAGGTGTCGCCTGTGAGGCTACCGACAAAGCCTCGTCAGGATCTGAGTCTGCTCCCGAACTGTCACTCGGAGTATCATCCAATACCACATAAGGAAACCGCTGATATATATATCTTTCCCCTTGGTCTGCCATCGCTGTAGAAGCAGAATTCTCAGATCAGTACCATGAAATAAATATTGAATATAATATTCAACGTAAACATGATATGAGACGTCCTCCTATCTCAACGCAACTATTCGTTCCTATTATTATTAATGTTCTGCTTGAGTTGAATCAAACTAAAATGCACACGTGTTGCGAATTTCAGTTATGCTGGCCACTCATAACTGGAATTCGGACCACCTGATTATCCTGGCTTAATTCAAAACAAGTTTTGTTCGTTAAACATGTTCGGTGCTCTCTGTGTCACTATACGAGCCTATGGTTATAGTCTAGGTCTCTAAGTCCACCTAAATTCTATAACCTGTGGCTCTGATACCACCCTGTCACACCCCCACCTCTCGTCACCTGAGATGTTGTCATAAGTCTCATTCTATCGGTTGCGGAAGCATAGTGGTGATGTCTCAGAGATGAGGGGTGACTTACTTGAACCAATATCACAGCACACAGATTCACTTAAATTAATACATTACAAAGGTTTCGTCAATACAGTAATATAACCACATAGTTATTACACAATCTAAGCTTCTTAATTACACAAGTGTGACGTGCATCCTCACCGTATTATCACCGCTGCCCTGCAAAAATGTTAAGTTTAAAATGTCAGCACAAAGCTGGTGAGTTCGACAGTTCATTTAAAACAATATGATATGATAAGTATGTTCTCAAAAAGTTCAGTTCTGGATAACCATGGGACCCGTATCTAGTTCCTTTCGGACAGTTGTTCGTTCACGAAGATACCACCCGTCGGTAAATATCTTAATGCCTCATTATCTTAATGTCTATCACTAACATTAAGAAGTTGTAATGGAAACAGGTACCAAACATTCACACCAGGGGAGATGCAATCCTCCCAGCAAATGGGTTGTCAGCCAATAGTACTATCAATGGTTCCTGTTCGGCCGCACATGGGTTCACTAGATACAGTTCACGAATGAGGACTTTTGATACTGTGATAGTTGTTACTAACGGCAAAATCCCATGAAATCACACAAAAGTCACATGAAATCACACAGATATCAGTGATGCATATCATATGTTCAGAAAATAGTTTGCAGAGTTACCCCGATGTTTATAAAACATTAAAAAAAAAAAAAGGGTTGTACGAAACTCACCTGATGTCTCAAATTGTAGAAACACACGCAACTGGTGCTAATGATGAGATTCTGCATTAGTTTATGTTTGCTATGTTATTAATGTTTTAACTTGCTGATTAAATCGTTTTGAACGTCCAATGTCAAAGACATTGCCTTAACAGTCATCAATCCGAGGTTTAGTATTTATTTACATATTTTAATGTAATATCATACAATGTATGATAATGTAGGAACCTATACTGATTCAGATTCCCAATACTAGGTTGATGACACCCCTTGATTAATCAGTATGATCTCAGATTAATCAAGTAGTTAATGTTGTTGATTATAATGCTTAAGCAATTTCTAGACAGTTTAATGGCTTAGGAATAACCAATCCTTGTTATTGATAACCCGAATATCATGAAATATCACAATGTAGTATTGGAATAGGTTTAATAACCATGTTTAACATACTAATCTGACTGTTATCAGAAACATCAGATAATTGTTCCAACGAGTATGTTAATGACTGTGATTAGTTTGAAACACATGGTTTTCACGTTGCATGTCAAAGATTAATCAAACTAATCACCTACATTGTCACAACCAAATGGTTTAAACCATTATAACCATTGTTATGATTTCATGCTTACCGGGCATTACAACGGCTCAAAACAAGGATTTATCCGTTAACAGTTCGAGTTTGTCATTCAAAATCAATCCTAGCCATCTTCTAGGCAATAATCAACAACCCTAACTATATCATTACGTTCAAAAACAAGATTTAATCATTCGTTATCAAAATAGAAGGTTAAAATGAACCATTACCTAATCTGGAGAAGTTCTGCGGATAGAAAGATGATCTGAACTCGTATAAACGTTCCTGGATGCGATCTAAACGTTCCAGAGGCTTCGAAACAGAGATTTTATGGGTTGGATGGTGAAAATTTCGAAGGTGATAGTGGTGTCTTCGGCTGGAAGAAACAAGATGATAAGAATGATGATGACTGATGAAATCTGATCTTTTTAAGCAAGTTGGCGACATCTGCATCCGTCGCGTACCGCGGAGAAACAAAAAGTGAGCTTCGCGTACCGCGGAGAAATCCGGAGAAATCTCAGATATTTTCAAGTATCGCGTACCGCGACGAACCCTGAACTTATCCATAGCGTACCGCGAAGACCAATTTTTCCCATTTTTCGACAGAAACTTCATTTTGCGATTCCGGACCATCCACAACTCCGTTTTGTACGCGGTTTTCGCCCATGTTCATCATTTCTCACATACTATCCTCCCATAATAACTTCGATTGTCAACTCCGCATGAATTTTAAGCACGATCACATGTGCTCATGCCTTTGGTGACGTAATTCTTCGTACGCAATTATCACAATCTTCGAGATCGTTTTCAAAATCTACCGGACTTCTATTTTGATTTTTGTGTTGTCAATGGTGAGTTAAGACATGCATTCTGGGCAGATGAGATATCGAAGAGAAACTACGAATGTTTTGGTGATTTGCTCGCATTTGATGCGACGTATCATACTAACAAGTAAAATGACCTTTACCTATTTTATGCATCGCAAATACATATGTGTTACGTCTTTGTTACGTATAGATTACATTAAAATTAAGTAAATCTTTTTGTCTTTTTTTTATTAGGTACAACATGATTTTTGTACCCTTCACGGGTGTTGATCATAACAAAAACTGTGTTACATTTGGTGCTGGGCTGCTACATAATGAAACAATTGATTCGTACACATGGTTACTTAATGCATTTCTTAAAGCTCATGGTAAACAACCGTTGTTGGTTTTAACGAACCAAGATCCGTCTATGAAACAAGCTATATCCCATGTTCTACATGATTCAAGACATCGTTTATGCATGTGGCACGTTATGAAAAAGCTTCCCCTTAAGGTGTTTATTTTTACATTAGTTTTACTGGATTTTATATGATTACCTATGTCATCTCCATTGTAGTAATAATGACAAATTCATATATTGAAACAGTTGTCCAGCGATTTCTTGAACAACACAGACTTTAGGTCTTGTATTCACCGTTTAGTGTGGAATTTGTATATTTCACCGGCTACATTTGAAGACCGATGGGGCGAACTTATTTGTAAGTTCCATCTTGGCGATCACGTTTGGTTGAGCGACATGTATGCTATTAGGAGTCAGTGGGTTCCTGCTTATTTTCACGAATTACCAATGTGTTGTTTAATGAAGACTACATTTAGGTGTGAGAGTTCTAATGCTTCTTTCAAGGTCAATTCCCGCTGGGCGAATACTTTAGTTCAATTTGTTCTGTGTTATGACACATCAATAGAAAGCCAACGTTACCGGCAACGATTGGCTGAACATAAAACTTCATGTAGACCTTTTCAAAGTTTGACAGGTTTGGAAATCGAGAAGCATGCGTTTGAGATATACACTTGTTCTCTTTTTCTGGAAGTACAGAAAGAGATCATGAAAGGTAAGTTGTATTGTTACGTTTCACACAGCGATTCTGTCGGGGAGAATGTTATCTATTCGGTTACGCATCTCGACAAAAACAACGATGTAACGAATGTGTTTCAGGTTAGTGACCCAGTAACATTAAGTTAACAGTACTGTTACATCAAAGTTACATATGTTCTTACAACAGTGTTATGTGTACAGTAACATTTACTTGTTTTTTTTTAATTTTTCTGCAGGTGAAAACTTTGTCAAAAAATAGTTGTTATGAATGTTCGTGTCGGAATTTTACTAGCATTGGGTTTCTTTGCAGGCATGTATTTTGTGTTTTTAGGGTTACCAAAGTTAATCGGATTCCTCGTAAGTACATCGCAAAACGATGGATGAAAGATGTCTTACCCAAAAGGATTTTTGATATCCAATATCGTTATGGTGTTGATAAATCTCCACAATCTATGCTTAGGAACGAGATTTTAGATGTTGTGGCCGAATGCGTTGACTCACTTCGTTACGATCCTGAGAGACTTTCGGTTTTTGCTACTAAAGTGAAAGAATTGAAAAGCATCACCTTTAATCTGGATTCCTCTGATGCAAAGGAAAAAGGGACTAATGTTGCTGATATACAACAGTTGGTTGGTTTAACTGTAGAATAAGAATCAATAAATGCAGATATAGATTGTAGTAACCCTCAAGGCATTCGAAACAAAGGTTGTGGGAAGAGACGTCGTATGAAAGGTATAGTTGAGGAAGCCGTTAAGGAAACTGTAAAGGCCCCAAGGCTCTGTCGCATATGCAAGAAATATGTTACTGGGCATGATTCACGTAATTGCAAGAAGAAGGGTATTTGATTCGTTCAAGTTTTTATTTCCTAGAACAACGAAACGACAACCAGTTATTTTGTGTAGTTAAGTTAGTGTGTTTAAAGAAGTTTTTTGTGTTTATTCGTCTTTTGAAGATGTTTTGTCAGGAAGACAGGTTTTGGATATGTTTTAACAATGTAACCAGCACCGTTTTTTGATCTATAACACATATGTTGTTATTAAGCAACACCCACGTAACACATATGTAAATCTAATGATGTGTATTTTTTTGGTGTATTTTATCATATTGTACCTTTTTTGCAATCTCAAATTGCTATTTTTTTAAAGGACATGTCTACCTTAAATTTTGTTTTGTAACAAGATAGTTATTCTTAGATGTTTTTAAATATGTAACCAGTTGGTTTTTTGATATGTAAAATATATGTTTTTCGAACGTAAAACCAATGTACGACATATGTAAATCCAATGCTGTTTATTTGTCTGGTGTATTTATTAACTTGTACTTTTTTGTAATCTCAACCTCATATTTATTAGTTTGTACTTTTAATTCCCAATCACCATTTCTAAGCTATATTTATAGAGCATATCTCTCCATAAACTTGTTTTATACCATTCAACACCAAGTTTTTCTTTGTGTTTCTATATTCCACCATGTCAAATGGCAAGAAAATTTACTTTAAAGTTGAGGAAGAAAGCAAAGATTTCAAGAAACCCAGGTCAAGTTCCCCAAATGTCAACACCCGTTCAAAGTTTGCTCAGCCCATAAATCAAGAACCTAAAGAAAGGAGTCCATCCCCTCCTGTTGTATGGGTTCGTAGACATTATCAACAACCTAATACCCAACCACTCCCCCCTAATGGAAAGTTTTACTACTACTATTACCAGATGTTACGTCTCCTTTACCTATAAGTAACGTATTGATCCAACCAACACAAATCAACCCATAAACAAACTCCGCACCCGCCATGCTCTTCTACTTTCAACCTTTCGAAGACTTCTTGTTCCTCAAAACTTCCTTTCTTGCCACCCTCAGTGAACAAATTTCCCCAAAGCCGTACTGCAAGTCAAGTTATTCCATCACGCCCACCTGTAAATCCACGCATGTTGTTTAGAAGTTTTCAGTCTTCAACAGGATCAAGTAAAAGGAGTCCGTCAACTTTACCTGAGCTGTCTACCTACCGTATCCCGAAAAAAAACCGACACCTTTTGACTTAGTTCAGAGCGAAGACCCTTTTGATGATGAATGGGTTAGAAATTACAAGTTCTCCCAATAGGTATGCATTTTTTAATGGTAACTGTTGATTTTTGTTGTAATTTACCTTTTTATTCCATTCTATTTTTTTTGTAACTTTTTTGTTACTGTGATGTACTTTTTTTTACCTATACATTGAAAGTCTAACCTTTTTTCATACCAAATGGTCTTAAAAATCACAATAATTATTTTTACCTACCAACACACACTTTCATATTTGCCTATATATACCATTGTTTTGCATGCGAAACAATTTTAACCATTTCTTGCTTACTAAATTTTTTTGGCACATTCTTTTAACATATGGAATATACACGAAAGCATGTTCTGTGTTCTTGTGGGTACCCAGCCACCATTCGTACATCGTGGACATCCACAAATCCTGGCAGGCGGTTCTACTGTTGTGCTCGAAACATATATTTTTTAATTTATAACACGAAAATGCGTTTTTGTTTCTATATAGTAATTGTTTTTAATTTTTTCAGGCAGGTGGTTGTGGTTTTATTGGATGGAGGGATCCACCTATGTGTTCAAGATCTGTCGACATTATTCCGGGCCTTCTTAGAAAGAATAACATGCATGAGGAAGCTGCTAGGAGGATTGTATTTCAAAACCGTATTTTGAAAACAATTCTATTAATAAGTTGGTTTTTTTATGTGTTCATGGTTGTTTGTTTTTTAAGAAGACATTCCTAGTTTAACTCTTGGTATCTTTATGAAGTGATCTACATTTTTATCTGTTATTGATATGCAATTTAACCTTTATGAAGTGATTGACATTTTTATCCGTCATGCATTTTATTGTTTTGAATTTTTGAGCAGTTACTTATTTGTTACCATGTAGTTACACAATTTTTACAGGTTCTAAATGTTTGTTCAATCATACCAAAAATCAGCAACTACCTATTTGTTACAACTTCCCACATTTACAAGGTTGTAGTTGGATGTGATGTTTGAATTAATTTGATTTGATGTTTGAAGTAGGGGAGTAGGTGTTGACCCTATACATATAAATGCATTTGTCCTTTCTCCAAATTAGGAGTTGTGTTTTGATTTGATTTCAATAGTGTTTTTCTGCCAAATATTGTACCTTTACTATTTTTTATGTTAACAATAAATTAATTTTATATAACAATAAAGTTTGGATAGTTTTATCAACCATCCAAATAAACTAAATAGCTTTTTTGTACCATATCTGTACTTTTCTTATATAAACCATAGCAACAACAGGTAATATAAATTTAAATTGTTTAAACAAACATCCAAATAAAGTCTAAAACCCACATAAATAGTCGAACAGTTGTTTACGTTATGTTTACAACATCATTACTTCTTCCGTGCATCCAGTAGTATTGTGTCTCGCAAGACATTAACCTCCGATCTCATTAGATGGAGCAAGATCCTCTTCCTCAGCAAGTTTAGTTGGCTTTTTTTTTTATTTTTGCCATTCGTCGAGAAGCCACAATTGAACTGTTCCTGCAACCCAATGAATTTCTCCATGTGTGTAACATCAGTGCCGGAATCATTGCCGGAACAGTGATCGCTACAGTAACTTGCACAGTAACTCAGGTACACATTTCGTGAAACTATGTTTATGCTATTTACACTTGAGGCTTAACACTAAACTATTATGCGATTGTTTGTAATCTGATTAAAACCTTAGGGTTTAACAGTCATAAAAACATCAGACAACACAGAATTGACACACAGATGCATGATTTGATGCTATTATGTATAAACGTATGTGAGGTTAAACAGAACGAAACCATAACGGTTGTCGTTACAGAATGATAAACCGACGAATTATTTGTATAGGTGACGATCTGTACGAATAAATCTGAAAGTTTAAAGTTCTGAAACGATGACTGGAAAGTAGAAAACAAGAATCAGAAAGCCAAACCATCGTCGTGTTCGTTCGAATGACGATTCGAACGAATACGCACGAGGGTGACGCCTTCTGACAAAACGAAAACGAAAACGATACGAACGATAATAAATTTAAGGAAATATAATATATCCTGTTTTACAATTTTGAAACTCATCAGAAATAAAATTAAAAGAAATTATTTTAAATTAAAATACGTACATTCGCGAAAGAATTAACGAAACGCGTAAAAATAATATATTTCGATAAATAATTCAAGAAAACGGTATTTAACATAATTACTAGAAATAACCACCTTCCAAACAATTAGAAATAAACTCTTTTTATTTAAATTCCTAAAACACGCACGTAATAATCTGGGAACGCGACGAAAGCGCGAACCGAGCAACCGAAACGAACCCGGATACCCTCGGGGTATTTAAGCTCTAAATGAGAGCATTTATTTCATTTTTCATGTCACTCTCTCTCTCTAAACCACCTCCATCGTCACTTTCTCTCTCTCTAAGATTTCCAACTTCAAACTTCAAGATCTTGATCATTTCCTGACGAAATCAAGAGGTTTTGGTGTCCACGCGTAGCTACAATCCTTCTCTACCAAGAAGTACAAACGATCGGCAGATTTATCCAGCCAAAACCCAGGTATTAAGCCATAAAGTTTCGAAAAAAATAGGGTTTTTTAAACCTTTGTTTGATCAAAAACCCTAAAACCGAATCATAACCTTTACACACATACCCACTGCATTTCGGGAACTACTCATCGCATATGAGCCACCATAGAACAACCCCACAGACACTTAAAGCTCGATGAAGGTGATGATGTTGAAACAAGTTCGCTAGGAAGCAGGTGGAGCCGAACCCTGCTGCTCGTGTGCTGGAGCCGCACCTTCTCCATGCTGCGTATCCTACGAACCACCTCTGGACGAACGTATTGCACAACGAACCTATCATCCTCACACAACCTAGGGTTCGCCAACCCCAACCCCCGAACCTTGAGCGACGCAGGTACCACGAACCCTGCCCGTAAACGAACCTTTCGACCATGCAACAACTAGGTTCGCTGGCAGATCAGCCGAACCCCATGCAGAGCCGAACCTCAACCATGCAGCCGAACCTCTGAGCCACCAACGAACCTAGCCACCTACGAACCCTCTGTTGTCGAAACCTTGTATGCACCTGCTTTAGTCGAACCCTACCTAAGGTTCGCTGGTAGTTGGAGCTTTTCCCTCTAATCGGTTAAGTCCTACTTTATTGACATAATAAGCCATCGGCCCAACATTTTATTGGACCTAAACATTTTAATTGGTTAAACAAAGTTAGCAGGCCCAAGATCCACTTAACACTAAATCGGTCCAATAAGATGTATGGAATCCAGTCACATGACTCCCTTGGCCCATTAGACTATCCGGCCCAACAAACTAGTCCAACCACACGAAACAGGCCCGATAACATCCCTCGACCCAATATGGTTATCCCGGGCCAAGGAATTATAGCCACGGTCCATTGGGATTAATTGACCCATCTTCTTTCATTCGGCCCACACGACACAACCGACCCAAGGACCATCTACATTCGGCCCAAATTTGCATTAGCGAACCTTAGTGCAAATTGATTTGGAGTTAACAACTTAAACTACTACCAAGGTGATAATGTTTTGAAACTAGTGAATTTCCTAAAGTCTAAGGCTTTGTTTCTCTGAATAACTGCAAATGAAGACAATGATCAAATCAAATGAACAAGAAAGCTAACATCAAATTAATTGGGTTAAGTGTCACTAACTTCTATAATAAATAACTTAGGGCCGAATGAGGACCGAGACTCACAAGTGTTAGTCTACTTTTGGCTAACACAAACACGAACACGAATTATTACAGCTCGTACTCATAAGTTGCAAACAACCTGAAATCAATACAGGACCGTGAATACTACTACAAACACAACAACGCGAGCTCGTATTCTTGTTTTGCTTAGTCAACCACTTCAAACACAAGGTGAGTTCATTTGTCCCTTTTCAAACATATTTATTTTTTCCTCGAGACTGAGAAGCATGTTATACATTTTAAGAAATTATTGAAATGTTATTTAATGCTTTTAAACATACTCTTGATGCTTACACTGATGCTTATGCTTGGAAACTCTTATTTTGAGAAGCTATATACTTGATGCTTAAACTAGATGCTTGATGCTTATACGACAAATGTAACATCCCAAATTTTTCTAAGATACAAGTTATTAGAATTCTACGTACGTGTAACGGATAAGTAACTTGTGGGAAAATAGACGAAAAATAACCAAGATGGGGCTTAGAAATCGTGTACTCGAAATAATGAAGATTTCGAATACATCACATTTCGAGTACACTACATTTTCGTGTACAGGGGTTTTCGAATACAGGGACCTTGTCTATAAATAGTCGTGCCTTGGGAAATGTGACAACCTTTGGTTGGAAGCACAGTCCCTCTCGAGTACACGAAGTTTAAGTCCAAGAATTTCAAGAATCAAACTTTGATCGACCAAACGAAGTAGGAAACGCACGGGATTTTACCAGGAGGATCAGCTACCTTCAAGTAAGTGATTCATGTATAGAAAGCTGGATTTTTATGCAAAAGTTAGAATGGTTAAACAAAGGGTGAACTTTTGCATAAAGCTCACACCTTTATGCATAAAGTTCATAACTTTGAGGTTCCAATACGTTGGTAACAACCAAAGGAACCTAGAACTAGCTCCCCAAGGTCTTAGATGAATTTCTGAGATGTTTAAGGACGAAATGATGAGTACACGAAATCATGTACAGAGGGTACTCGAAATCATGCATGTATTTCGAGTACAATGTTATTTCGAGTACAGGGGCTATTTCGAATACAATGGTTATTTCGTGTACATGGAATTTCGTGTACATGGCATTTCGTGTACATGGAATTTCGAGTACATGGCATTTCGTGAACTAGAGATGTTTCGAGTACCTGGCAATTCGTGTATGTAGGAACTTAATGAATTTCAAGGGTTTCGAACACTTAGCTAAATTTCGAAAACTTGGATTCAATAAGGGGGACTAGTAGGCTATGAGGACTTAGAATAATTTCTAAGTCTAAGTATGTGATGTGATGGTATGTGATGATATGATGTAACTGATATAGGTCCTTAAGGCCCTAGCTAAGGAGTTCGGCTAAGGTTAACAGGAGTCTACTATCAGGTGAGTTCTAGACGCCCTATTTCATGTTAACTGTTTTGGGCTGACATACATGCTTATGGTTATGTTATGATGTTATGTGCTTATGATGATGAATGAATGATGGTATGCCCTGACTATGTATGCATGCGTATGTGTTAGTATGATCTATGCATGAAAGTAAGTTAAGTATGATGAATGCATGAGAAATGAATTATGATAATGAATAACATGACATGAAAATGATGCTAGCATTTGATATGATGATGGCTTTATGATAACATGCTTCATGATGATAACTATGAGAACCGTTATAGGAGTATGACGAGGTCCTAGGTTGCTAGGATGATAGTATGATATGTAGGCATGATGACATGATATTATGATATGCTGATGATGCTAGTATGTTATGATGAACTGTGCATGATGACAGTATGCTATGATGGTATGATGAGACGATGCTAGTATAACATGTCTAAGATGCCATGATGACTGCTATGAATGATGTTATGATGTTAGCAGTAAATGTTATGATGATTATGATAAAAGATGATATAATGCTAGTATATCATGTATGACGAACGAACGATGTTCCTATACGTGTTATAGGATAAGTATGAAAGATGTACCAGCTCTTGTGATGGGTATGATAGTCAACCACGACTATAACTGGGTATGATAGTCAACCACGACTATAACTGGGTATGATAGTCAACCACGACTATAACTGGGTATGATAGTCAACCACGACTATAACTGGGTATGATAGTCAACCACGACTATAACTGGGTATGATAGTCAACCACGACTATAACTGGGTATGGAGCCTTGTGCTGGCATAAGCCCACTGTTCGTATGGTAACAGTGGAACGTATGATGATGATGATGTAAGGATGTTATGTGCTAAGGTTATGGACTATGTGAATGAAATGATGTGTATGTTAAGTATGTTTAATGTTGTTTTATGAAAACTAGAACTCACCAGCGTAAGCTGACTTGATTTAGCATGTATGTCAGGTTGAAGGTATGATAGGAGAAGGCATGGAGCTCGGGCATAGAGTCATACGATCCGGTGGTTTTTGGCAATCCGATATGTTTTTGATACAGACACTTTATTGATTTCTGTTTATCAAACTATGTTTATATTTCCGCTGCATGATTATGAAAGTTTTTAGTTTAAGAGCTATGCGTTATGATGAAAACCAACCTCTGTGAGGTGCCCGGTTTCGGGGTCTCACAAGTTGGTATCAGAGCCATAGTTTGAGAGATCTTGGCATCCCAAATGCCAAGACTTAAACTGAGAATGGGATTAATGGATGCGGATTGCCAACCACGGATGAACGGATGCCACGAGCTGAATGTTATGTATGAGTTAAGGGATAGATGTAAGGTTATGTAAGTAGTTAGTGTCATGCACATTGAAGAGATGGGATGGGAAATGTTTAGAGCCTATGAGTTGGGTAAATGGTTAATAGCACTTGATCAACGTCATTAACGATTTACAAAGCTTATTCCGTGCTAAACTGATTCCTGTACTGACTCATCAATTGTTGCATTATGTAGATAGTTAGATGGCTGGACAAAAGGGTAGGCCACGTAAGCAACCACAGGAACCTGAAGAACCACGTGTCGAGAGTGAAGAACCCGTCAACGAAGACGACCACGAGCACAACGAACAACCTGAGAATGAAGACGAGTTCACTCTAGAGCCTATCGTGGTGAAGGCTATTTCTGATGAGGTCTGCAAGATCATGGATGAAAAGATGCCGGCAATGATTGCTAAGGCACTGAAGGATGCTCTAAAAGACAAGTCTGAAGGAACTAAGGAGAGCACCAAAGAAGATGAGGTGGTGATCATCGAGACGAAGAGCGGCGACTCTATGACTGGGAAACTGAAGGGCTGTGACTACAAGTCCTTCAAGGGATGCAACCCACCGACCTTCGATGGTAAGAAGGATGCTGTGGCCACCTGCCACTGGGTATCCGCGATGTTGGCTGTTATCTCCATCAGTGAATGCCGAGTCGATCAAGCTGTTAAGTTTGCAGCTCACTCTTTTGTCGAGGAGGCACTTCACTGGTGGAACACCATTAAGCAGTCCAAGGCTGCAGCTGATGTAGAGAAGATGACTTGGGATGATCTAAAGGAACTGGTCACTAAGCAGTTTTGTCCCAAGAATGAGCTGGATAAGGTTGAAAAGGAGTTTCTGGTGCTGAAGGCGGGAAGCCTGAATCACAGGCAGTACACTTCACGATTTAATGAGATGGCAAGACTTGTTCCTCATCTGGTTTCTACCGAGGAACGCAGGGTGAAGTTGTACATGGAGGGTTTGCCTCCCAAGGTTCGGATTCATGTGAAGGCAAATGCTCCCAAGACTTATGATTCCACTGTGGAGCTTAGTGGCATAGTTTGGGATGATGTTATGTCAGCCGAACCAGCCAAAGAAGAAGCAAAGGTGAAAGAGTCCTCCGGGACTAAGAGGGGTCGAACAGACCAACGAAAGTTTTCAGGCAAAAAGGTGAAGCGTGAGGATGCGAACCGATGCAACAAGTGTGGTAAAATTCACACCGGACAGTGCTTGGTGGGCACTAACTTATGTTTTCGATGCGGAAAGACGGGACATTTCTCCAGCAATTGTCCGAGTGCCACCAGATGCTACAACTGCAACGGGTTTGGACATCTGTCCAAGGATTGCAGACAACCACGGGCCGATGCTTCGGGCTCGGGTAAGAAAGAGGAGAAAGGAAAGGAGAAGCAGAAGGCTAAAGCACGAGCCTTTACGATGACGAAGGATGATGCGATTGTGGACCCGGACGTGGTCACAGGTACCTTTTCTATCAACAATATTCCTGCTTCTGTATTGTTTGATTCTGGTGCCAGTATGAGTTTTGTGTCTTCTACTTTCTGTGATGGGTTATCTGGGAAGGTTAAGAAGATAGATCGGGTATTTGATGTAGAGACGGCTATTGGTAAGATGACCAGGGTGACGGAGGCTATTGATGATTGTTATGTTGAGATAGAAGGTCATAGGTTCCCTGTCCGATTGTTTCTTATTACCTTAGGAGGATTCGATGTGGTTTTGGGTATGGACTGGTTAGCCAAATATGAGGCTAACATTGTATGTCGACGAAAGATGATATGTTTACGTGCGATGGATGGGAGCTCCGTGACGGTTTATGGTGATAAAGCGATGTATGCGCCAAAGATTATTTCGATGATCACGGCTGATGTTATGATGAGGCGAGGGTGTGTAGCCTACTTGGCCTACGCGATTGAGGAACGTACGGATACGAGGACGATTGATGATGTTCCCGTGGTGTGTAACTTCCCCGATGTATTCCCTAAGGAATTGCCTGGATTACCACCCGAACGGGAAATTGAGTTCCAGATCGACTTAGTGCCAGGGGCACAACCCGTTGCCAAAGCACCTTACCGTTTAGCTCCAACCGAGATGAAGGAAATGATGACCCAGCTACAAGAACTCCTTGACAAAGGTTTTATACGACCGAGTGTCTCTCCGTGGGGAGCACCGGTGCTGTTCGTTAAGAAGAAAGATGGAAGTATGCGTATGTGTATCGATTACAGGGAACTGAATAAGTTGACCGTAAAGAACAGGTATCCTCTACCTAGAATTGATGACTTGTTCGATCAATTGCAAGGTGCAAGCTGGTTCTCGAAGATAGATCTCCGATCCGGTTACCATCAGTTGAAAGTTCGAGAGTAGGATATTCCAAAGACTGCTTTCCGTACGCGTTATGGACATTACGAGTTTCTCGTTATGTCGTTTGGATTGACGAATGCTCCCGCAGCATTTATGGATTTGATGAACAGGGTATGTCGACCGATGCTGGACCGATCGGTGATAGTGTTTATTGATGATATTTTGATTTATTCAAAGAACGAGGGAGACCATGCTTGCCACGTACGTGAGGTATTGGAAATCCTGAGGAAAGAGAAACTTTATGCTAAGTTCTCCAAATGCGCTTTCTGGTTACGAGTGGTACAGTTTCTGGGTCACGTGGTGAACCCAGAAGGCATTATGGTAGATCCAGCTAAAGTTGAAACGGTTATGAAATGGAGTCCTCCGAAGTCACCTACGGAAGTACGCAGTTTTCTTGGTTTGGCCGGTTACTATCGGAGATTCATTCAGGACTTCTCCAAGATAGCGACGCCACTGACGAAGCTCACGAAGAAAGACGTAAAGTATGAATGGGGTCCAAACCAAGAACAGGCGTTTTCAGTGCTGAAGGAGAAACTTACCCAAGCTCCTGTTCTAGCACTGCCGGATGGGAATGATGATCTTGTTGTGTATGCCGATGCGTCACGACAAGGGTTGGGATGTGTACTAATGCAAAGGGGAAGGGTGATAGCTTATGCTTCGCGCCAGCTAAAGATTCATGAGGCTAACTACCCGACCCACGATCTTGAACTCGCTGCAGTGGTGTTTGCATTGAAAATATGGAGACACTACTTGTATGGAGTACGGAGTACCATCTATACCGACCACAAGAGCTTGAAGTACTTCTTCGAGCAAAAGGATTTGAACATGAGGCAGAGACGATGGCTTGAGCTGCTAAAGGATTATGATTGTGATATTCTATATCACCCAGGAAAGGCCAATGTGGTGGCGGATGCTCTGAGTCGCAAGACTGATCATCCTGCCATACGAGTAAAATCGTATAGTTTGGTAATAACGCCAGACTTTCTGAACGAGCTCAAACAGGCGCAACAGGAGGGATTGAAAGAAAAGAATGTGGGTTTTGAACGCGTCTTCGGACAAGTCAAGAACTTGGAAGACAATGACCATGGGATAAAGCTACGATTCGGTCGAATGTGGGTGCCCAGAAGTGGGGACATTCGAGCGAGGATTTTAGATGAAGCCCACAAGTCACGATACTCGGTACACCCCGGTGCGACGAAGATGTATCAAGATCTTCGACAGGATTATTGGTGGCCGGGCATGAAGTTTAATGTGATGCAGTATGTGAACAGGTGCCTTACTTGTGCGCAAGTGAAGGCTGAACATCAGAAGCCCTACGGATATGTGCAACCTCTGGAGATACCGGAATGGAAATGGGAACACATCACCATGGATTTCATCACCAAGCTACCGAGGACAGCTAAACGGCATGATACCATTTGGGTGATTGTGGACCGACTGACGAAGAGTGCACACTTTCTTCCTATTAGGGAAACATATACGTCCGAAAGGTTGTCTGAGTTGTTCGTGAAAGAGATTGTGACCAGACATGGAGTTCCTGTCTCCATTGTGTCAGATCGGGATACGAGGTTTACTTCCAGATTCTGGAGGCAGTTTCATGATGCTATGGGAACGAGGTTAAATATCAGTACCGCCTATCATCCTCAAACTGATGGACAGTCAGAAAGGACTATCCAAACGTTGGAGGATATGCTTAGGGCGTGCATTATCGATTTTGGAGGAAGCTGGGATGATCACTTGCCATTGGTGGAGTTTTCATACAACAACAGTTACCACTCCAGCATCAGAATGCCCCCATATGAGGCGTTGTACGAAAGACGATGTAGGACCCCGGTATGCTGGGGTGAAGTTGGACAGAAAGAAATGGGAAACAAGGCTGCCGTGATTGATATGGCAGAAAAGCTACGGGTGATAAAAGCACGTATGAAAGCTGCACAAGATCGCCAAAAGTCTTACGCTGACAAGCGCCGACGACCGATAGAGTTTAATGTTGGCGATCGAGTGTTGCTGAAAGTATCACCATGGAAGGGAATCATTCGATTCAGAAAGAGAGGAAAGTTGAGTCCGAGGTACATCGGACCGTTCCGGATAGAGACGAGGGTAGGAAAAGTCGCGTACCGACTGGACCTACCAGAGGAGCTGAACGGGATTCATCCTACCTTCCACGTGTCACACCTTAGGAAGTGTCTGGCAGACGAGCAAGCACATGTTCCTTTGGATGACATTGAGGTAGATGACCGACTGAACTACATCGAAGAACCAGTCGCCATTGTGGATACGAAGGAAAAGCAGTTAAGGAATAAAACGGTTCGTCAAGTAAGAGTTCAGTGGAAGCATCGGAAAGGTTCAGAAACGACGTGGGAATTGGAAGACGAGATGAGGGAGTTGTATCCTCATTTGTTCGATGTGTAACAAGGCAGCTTTCGGGACGAAACCTATTGTAAGGAGGGGAGACTTGTAACATCCCAAATTTTTCTAAGATACAAGTTATTAGAATTCTACGTATGTGTAACGGATAAGTAACTTGTGGGAAAATAGACGAAAAATAACCAAGATGGGGCTTAGAAATCGTGTACTCGAAATAATGAAGATTTCGAATACATCACATTTCGAGTACACTACATTTTCGTGTACAGGGGTTTTCGAATACAGGGACCTTGTCTATAAATAGTCGTGCCTTGGGAAATGTGACAACCTTTGGTTGGAAGCACAGTCCCTCTCGAGTACACGAAGTTTAAGTCCAAGAATTTCAAGAATCAAACTTTGATCGACCAAACGAAGTAGGAAACGCACGGGATTTTACCAGGAGGATCAGCTACCTTCAAGTACGTGATTCATGTATAGAAAGCTGGATTTTTATGCAAAAGTTAGAATGGTTAAACAAAGGGTGAACTTTTGCATAAAGCTCACACCTTTATGCATAAAGTTCATAACTTTGAGGTTCCAATACGTTGGTAACAACCAAAGGAACCTAGAACTAGCTCCCCAAGGTCTTAGATGAATTTCTGAGATGTTTAAGGACGAAATGATGAGTACACGAAATCATGTACAGAGGGTACTCGAAATCATGCATGTATTTCGAGTACAATGTTATTTCGAGTACAGGGGCTATTTCGAATACAATGGTTATTTCGTGTACATGGAATTTCGTGTACATGGCATTTCGTGTACATGGAATTTCGAGTACATGGCATTTCGTGAACTAGAGATGTTTCGAGTACCTGGCAATTCGTGTATGTAGGAACTTAATGAATTTCAAGGGTTTCGAACACTTAGCTAAATTTCGAAAACTTGGATTCAATAAGGGGGACTAGTAGGCTATGAGGACTTAGAATAATTTCTAAGTCTAAGTATGTGATGTGATGGTATGTGATGATATGATGTAACTGATATAGGTCCTTAAGGCCCTAGCTAAGGAGTTCGGCTAAGGTTAACAGGAGTCTACTATCAGGTGAGTTCTAGACGCCCTATTTCATGTTAACTGTTTTGGGCTGACATACATGCTTATGGTTATGTTATGATGTTATGTGCTTATGATGATGAATGAATGATGGTATGCCCTGACTATGTATGCATGCGTATGTGTTAGTATGATCTATGCATGAAAGTAAGTTAAGTATGATGAATGCATGAGAAATGAATTATGATAATGAATAACATGACATGAAAATGATGCTAGCATTTGATATGATGATGGCTTTATGATAACATGCTTCATGATGATAACTATGAGAACCGTTATAGGAGTATGACGAGGTCCTAGGTTGCTAGGATGATAGTATGATATGTAGGCATGATGACATGATATTATGATATGCTGATGATGCTAGTATGTTATGATGAACTGTGCATGATGACAGTATGCTATGATGGTATGATGAGACGATGCTAGTATAACATGTCTAAGATGCCATGATGACTGCTATGAATGATGTTATGATGTTAGCAGTAAATGTTATGATGATTATGATAAAAGATGATATAATGCTAGTATATCATGTATGACGAACGAACGATGTTCCTATACGTGTTATAGGATAAGTATGAAAGATGTACCAGCTCTTGTGATGGGTATGATAGTCAACCACGACTATAACTGGGTATGATAGTCAACCACGACTATAACTGGGTATGATAGTCAACCACGACTATAACTGGGTATGATAGTCAACCACGACTATAACTGGGTATGATAGTCAACCACGACTATAACTGGGTATGATAGTCAACCATGACTATAACTGGGTATGGAGCCTTGTGCAGGCATAAGCCCACTGTTCGTATGGTAACAGTGGAACGTATGATGATGATGATGTAAGGATGTTATGTGCTAAGGTTATGGACTATGTGAATGAAATGATGTGTATGTTAAGTATATTTAATGTTGTTTTATGAAAACTAGAACTCACCAGCGTAAGCTGACTTGATTTTGCATGTATGTCAGGTTGAAGGTATGATAGGAGAAGGCATGGAGCTCGGGCATAGAGTCATACGATCCGGTGGTTTTTGGCAATCCGATATGTTTTTGATACATACACTTTATTGATTTCTGTTTATCAAACTATGTTTATATTTCCGCTGCATGATTATGAAAGTTTTTAGTTTAAGAGCTATGCGTTATGATGAAAACCAACCTCTGTGAGGTGCCCGGTTTCGGGGTCTCACAACAAACTAGAAGCTTGAACTAGATGCTTAATGCTTATGCTACAAACTAGAAGTTTGAACTATATGCTTGATGCTTATGCTACAAACTAGAAGCTTAAACAATGTACTTGATGCTTATGCTAAGAATTACATGCTCAAACTATATGCGAATACTTGAATCTATATGGTCAAAACTATGATTATGTGCGAAATGCTAAGCTTGTATCTAATTATGGGCTACGTGATTGCTAAACGACTTCTGGAGCAGAGCTTGTACCCATGCATTGAGATACGTGGAAGCTAAACTATGACAATGCTAAGCTGTTATCTATATAAGAGACACGTGATTGCTAAACGACTGCTAGAGCAGGGCTTGTGTCTGCTTATATGAGATATGTAAATGCTAAACTACTTGTGTGTGCAGGGCTTGTGTCTATGTATGAGATACGTGATTGCCAAACGATTGCTAGAGCAAGGCTTGTATCTTGTATAGGAGACACATAATTGCTAGACTATTCGGATACTAAGCTTAACTAATTCATGAGATACGTAATGGCTAAACACTGCTAGAGCAGAGCTTGTATCTAGCCGTGGGCTACGTGATTGCTAAACGTCTGCTAGAGCAGGGCTTGTACCTAGCATGAGATTAGTGAAAGCTAAACTATGATGTGTGAAACTATGATGCTTGTTAAACTTACATTAAAGCTAATACACATGAATGCTATAAACTTGTGAACTTTGAAACAGTAAACTAAAGCTATGAGGAAGACTGGATTGAATGGTAGGTAAAATGCTTAATTATTATTAACAACAGTGTCATATGCGAATTAGTATGTGGTGGGATGGCGTCTGGGCGGGTTGTAGGCTCGACTCAGGGGTATGCCCTATATATAAGCATACCGATTCGGATATTACATGTGAAGTTACTGAGGTTAAGGTTTTACCGAAAGAGGTTTGCTAAAGCTATTTTTAAACTTATAAACTTTATGAACTCACCAACCATTGTGTTGACTTTGTTTTCTTACATGCTTTCTCAGGTGATGCACAGGTTTAAGCTAAGGATTTTGGACTGCATACTAGGCTACCCAGATAGAGGACCTAGTTGATTTTGGAAGCACATCTTTTGTTATTAATACGAATCACTTTTGGATGTCTTGTACTGTTACAAGATAGAAAACATTTGATTCTTTTGATAGGTTTACCGGGTTAAATTACTGAACATTGATATTGTAATTTAACTTTGTAATCCTAGTTTAATGCTTTATTGGGCTTTAGTTATTCTTAACATTGATGCTATGTAAACAATCAGATCATCACGATTATCACTCATGATATCACGCCCCGAGAACCTTCCGCTCGGCGGGGAACACGATCCGTCCCGCCGGCTCGGGGTGTGACAGATTGGTATCAGAGCTCAAGGTTATAGAGAATAATAGGTCATTTACTTAAACAGTTTGGCCTAGACTATAACTTAGGGACCCTCATGTAGAGAGCATAAGACTTAAGTTTGCATTGTGTCTTCTGCATTCAATCACTGCACTAACCAATATCTTTTGGTTATGATCAGAATACCGCCCAGAAAACAACCGACTCCGGTACCTACTACACATACTTCTGCACCTCACTCATCGACACCATCACCACCAGATTCACCACCGCTACCTCCTCCTCCTCCACTTAACCCACCCCCAGGTCCGAGCACGACTCAGATATTTGATCCTGCTACTATTGCTTTAGCAACACTGCTGAGTAGCCAACTGACGAATCAGCTGAAGGATGTCATCCCTAAGATGATTAACCGGATTCAAGGCCATGGCAACAACTCTGGCCATACTACAGGAGAAGCTAGTGGAAACACTAGCCATACTTCAGATTGCTCCTACAAGTCCTTTGTAGGATGCAAGCCACCAAGCTTCACTGGCGTTGAAGGAGCCGTTGGACTGATCCAATGGTTGGAGAAGATGGAGACCACCTTGGACATAAGTAGTTGTCCGGAACATCACAAAGTTCGCTATGCGGCTGGATCTTTCAGCAACCGAGCTTTAACTTGGTGGAACTCTCAAATCAGAGCGAGAGGCAGGGATGAAGAAATGGCAATGCCCTGGGCAGAATTCAAACTTCTTCTGAGGAACGAATTCTGTCCGAAGCATGAACTACAAAAGCTAGAAGTTGAGCTCTCGAACCATGTGATGAAGGGAGCCGATCATATGATTTTCACCACCCGCTATCTTGAACTGGTAGCTTTGGTGCTAGAAATGGTACCAACACTAGAGAAACTGATTGATATATATGTAGTTGGATTACCCTCCTGCATACAGAGCATCTTGTTGGCTGCAAACCCTGCTACCTTGGAATCAACCATCTCCCTCTCAGCCAAACTAACTGATGTGATGGTGAAGTCGGGTGTTTTAAAGAATGACACTGGAAAAGCTAAGGAGGGAACAACAAAGAAGCCTGAGTATCACCAAAAGAAGAAGCAAAAGGTCGTTAAGAACTATGCGGCCGTCACTCCTCTGAGACAAGCTCCTGCAGTACCTGCCAACACTACACTCAAGAACTATGTTGGAGTGCATCCTCAGTGCACTCATTGCAAGTATCATCATCATCCTATTGCACAGTGTAGGAAGTGCACTAACTGTGGTCGATTTGGCCACTGGTTTGCAAATTGCCGCGCTCCTGCAATGCAAGCTACCAACACTGCTGCTAGAGCACTACCTCCACCACCACAAAACCCTAGCAACAAAAACAACAGGGGATGCTACAATTGTGGGGAAATGGGTCATTTCTCCCGAGACTGTTCAAAGAGAGTGCAATAAGGAGCACAAGCACCTCGAGGACGAGCTTTCGTTATTGGAGCCAATGCAGCTCGCCAAGACCCTGATGTGGTCACTGGTACATTTCTTTTACATGACTCTTATGGATCTATACTGTTTGATACTGGTGCAGACCAGAGTTTTATTTCATCTGATTTTGCACGACAACTTAGTCTTACTGAGGAAACTCTAGACTCCCCTTACATTATCGAAGTAGCGAACGGGAAACAAATCACAGTTAGCACTATACTTAGGAACTGCCCACTTACACTCACAGATCACACATTTACGATCGATTTGTTACCGATGGAGTTGGGCAGTTTCGACGTCATCGTGGGGATGGATTGGCTATCACTCAATAGAGTTGAAGTCATATGTTCTGAAAAGCTACTTCGGATTCTAGTGGCGAATGATCGTGTATTGGAAGTTCGTGGGGATCAAGAAAAGCGAAGTGTCAGAATCATATCTTGCATCAAAGCGCGTAAGGGTCTACAAAAGAAATGCATAGCTTTCTTGGCTCACGTGGTGGAGAAAGAGAAAGACAAGAAAATGATACAAGACGTGCCGATAGTAAAGGAATACACCGAAGTGTTTCCTGAAGATCTACCCTGTTTGCCACCTGTCCGACTGGTAGAGTTTCGAATTGATTTGATTCCTGGAGCAACACCTGTTGCTAAATCTCCTTACAGGTTAGCACCTTCGGAGATGCAGGAATTGTCAAACCAACTACAGGAGCTACTGGATAAAGGTTTCACCTTGGGGAGCTCCGGTTTCGTTCGTGAAAAAGAAGGATGGATCCTTTCGTATGTGCATAGACTACAGGGAGCTAAACAAACTAACCATCAAGAATCGGTATCCATTACCGAGGATTGATGATTTGTTTGATCAGTTGCAAGGAGCTAAGTACTTTTCGAAAATCGATTTGCGGTTCGGGTACCACCAGCTAAGAGTACAAGACGAAGACATACCAAAGACGGCGTTTCGTACCAGATACGGGCATTACGAGTTTATGGTGATGCCTTTTTGGTTGACGAATGCACCCGCGGTTTTCATGGATCTCATGAACCGAGTGTGCAAGCCGTATTTAGATCAATTCGTTATCGTTTTTATTGATGACTTATTGATCTATTCTAAAAGCAAAGAAGAACATGAGCAACATCTTAGACTGATCTTGGAACTGTTAAAGGAAGAGAAACTCTATGCCAAATTCTCTAAATGTGAATTCTGGTTGAAAGAGGTTCAATTCTTGGGTCACGTAGTTAACAGTGAGGGAATACATATTGATCCTGCCAAGATCGAAGCAATAAAGGATTGGGACACTCCGAAGACATCGACGGAGATACGTTCTTTTCTAGGCTTAGCAGGCTATTACCGAAGGTTTATCTCAAACTTTTCTAAGATAGCCCTGCCACTCACAAAGCTAACACAGAAAAGAAAGCCGTTTGTTTGGGAACAGAAGCAAGAAGATGCCTTTCAGACTTTGAAGCAAAAACTATGTGATGCTCCGATCTTATCTCTCCCAGACGGTTGTGATGACTTTGTAGTGTATTGTGATGCATCCCATCAGGGACTCGGCTGTGTGCTAATGCAGAGAGACAAAGTTATCGCGTATGCCTCGAGACAACTGAAGATTCACGAGAAGAATTACACTACTCATGATCTGGAACTGGGAGCTGTGATATTCGCTTTAAAGATCTGGAGACATTACTTATATGGCACCAAGTGTACGATATTTACTGATCACAAAAGTCTGCAACATATATTTGATCAGAAGGAACTCAACATGCGACAGCGACGTTGGGTTGAGCTTCTGAATGATTACGACTGTGTAATCAAGTATCATCCGGGCAAGGCAAACGTTGTAGCTGATGCCTTGAGCCGGAAGGAACAAGTCAAACCCTTGCGCGTCAGGGCAATGGGAGTGACTGTGCAGACAAGCGTACGCGACAACATCATTCAATCACAACAAGAGGTTGTTGAACGTGAAAACCTTAAGAAAGAATTAGATTGCGGAGTGGAAAAACACTTAGAAACAAAGCCTGATGGAATCATCTACTATAAGGATCGTGTGTGGATTCCTGCAGTAGACGAGTTGAGAAAGCTTATTTTTGATGAAGCACACAAGACCAGGTACTCAGTGCATCCCGGTGCTGATAAAATGTATCAAGACTTACGAACATTTTATTGGTGGCTTGGCATGAAGAAAGACATAGCCGAGTGCGTTGGTCGATGTCTCACGTGTGCTAAAGTGAAGGCGGAACACCAGAAACCGTCAGGTTTACTGGAACAGCCTGAAATTCCACTTTGGAAATGGGAACAGATAGCTATGGACTTTGTTACTAAGCTACCCCGTACTTCCAGTGGACATGACACTATTTGGATTATCGTTGATCGATTAACCAAATCTGCTCATTTCTTTCCGATGCGAGAAACTTACACGATGGAGAAGCTAGCTAAACTCTACATCAACGAGATAGTGGTACGCCATGGTGTGCCATTGCCTATCATTTAATATCGTGATAGCAGATTCACATCAAGGTTCTGGCAATCATTGCAGAAATCTCTAGGGACACACTTGAATCTGAGTACAGCTTACCATCCACAAACGGATGGTCAAAGTGAACGTACTATTCAGACCCTGGAGGACATGTTAAGGACTTGTGTTCTAGACTTCGGTGGTAATTGGGACTCTCATTTGCCACCGATCGAATTCTCCTACAACAACAATTATCATAGTAGCATTGGATGTGCACCATTCAAGGCTATTTATGGCCGGAAATATCGGTCACCGATCTGTTGGTCGGAAGTGGGAGATAATCGTATAACAGGGCCGGAACTCATTCAAGAAACTACAGAAAAAATTGCTCAGATACAACAAAGGCTACAAGCAACCCGAAGCAGACAAAAGAGCTATGCCGACAAACGGCGCAAGCCGTTGGAATTCCAAGTGGGAAACCGCGTCATGTTAAAGGTATCCCCATGGAAAGGCGTAGTCCGTTTTGCAACGAAAGGAAAACTAGCACCACGGTACGTAGGACCGTTCGAGATTGTTGAACGTATTGGTCCTGTGGTGTACAGACTAAGATTACCAGATGAACTTAGTGGTGTACACGACGTGTTTCACGTCTCAAACTTGAAGAAATGCCTTGCTGATGAAACTCTTATCGTACCGGTTGAAGAAATTCAATTGGATGAACACTTACACTTTATTGTAGAACCTGTTGATACATGTTTTGTCCCTAGTTCAGTTTTTGTAACTCTTATCATGTAATGTTCAAATTATTAATGGAAGTTGTCTTTATATATATCTCTTAATGTTTATTACTGATTATATGTTTAGTTGATTTGATTAAATTTAGAGTTGAGTATGAAGATCTCACATTCGGGCGAATGACTCTAGAATGAAGTCATTCGCCGAATGATGAAACCAGCGAATGGCTAGCAATAGAATGAGTCATTCGCCGAATGACTCATTCGATTGACAGCTCATTCGAGCTTGGTCATTCGCCGAATGAGCTGCTTCGGCCACTCATTCGGCCGAATGACTACAGCCTATATATACAAGTTCAAATCATTTCAACACTAATTTTTTCAGAGCCCTCCTTCTTCCCTGAGACCCAAGAGTCAAAACCCTAGAAGATTTGAGCGGTTCTTGATTATCCAAGTTCGATTCTCAACCCGTGGTGTTCGATCGTTGCTTCCACGTTGTTCTTACAACCTCGGATCACCACGGTTTCTGTTGGTTTCGATTGGAAAACCCTGGAATAGGATTCCGCACTATTCCAGAGGCTGTCGAGTAGTTTTACATTGGATTCGGATTGTTTCCGAGCTCCCGATCGGTCCAACAAAGTGGTATCAGAGCCTTGACTCTTGATTCTACTCGATTTCCACTCAAAATCATCAGATCTGAATCTCCCAAAAGCCTGACTTTCGTAACTTCCAAAAACCCTATTTTTCTTCCAAAAACCAAGGGTTTTTGCGGTTTGACTGCCCTAATTCTTTCCCAATTGGCTTGTTATCATGTCTTGAACTTCTATACCAAATTTGGTGTTTAAATCTGGTCAAAATCGCAAGTTATCAAGATTTTCGTTGTTGAAAACCCCAGATCGCCGAATGACTCTGGCGGCCGAATAAGTTCAGCCGAATAGCCCCTCATTCGCCGAATAGGTCTCATTCGGCGAATAGCTCCTTCGCCATTGTCATTCGCCGAATAAGCCTTATACTCTACTCTCATTCGGCGAAAGAGCTCATTCGGTATGTCATTCGTCGAATAGGTCATTCGATCATCTCATTCGCCAGTTGTCATACTCAGCCTTCATTCGCCAGTTTCTGTTCATTCGGCCCCCGACATTCGCCAAAACCAGTTCATTCGCCAGTCCTTCCTGAAATTTTTCTAAGTGTTGAATCTTATTACTTCTGATCAAATGGAGGATCTAGCACTCATGGCTAACCAAAACCATCGCATTCAGACTCTCTTATTGACAGAGAATGAGACAGGGAACTCAAACAAAGCTCCTAAGTTGTTGACTTTAGATGATTACCCTCACTGGAAGTATAGATTTGAAATCCACATCAACGGGGTAGATACAAATCTGTGGATGATGATAGAGGGAGGTTACTTGAGGCCTTTGAACGAGGATGGTTCTCCTATGCTTGTTACAAGAATGACCGAGCCTCAAAGGAAGCTGTATGACTATGAGAAGAAAGCATATGCCATTCTGTCACAGTCCATTGCTACAGATATCTTTCATCAATTTAGACAGTTTACATCTTCCAAATACCTCTGGGATGCCTTACAACAAAGATATGAGGGGAATGATGCGTTGAAGAGCATTAAGTCTAAAGCTTTGAGAAAAGAATTCAACAGCTTTTTGTATGTGGGTAATGAGTCCCTTGATGAACTGATTGCTAGGTTTTATCATCTGTTGAGTGAGTTGTTCAATCATGAGGTCAAAACTACAACTCAAGAGAAGATTCAGTGTTTAGCAGATGCTTTACCTCCAAAGTGGGAATCCTTCTTGATGGTACTCAAGCAAAATCAGATGATGGCTCATATGGACATCAATGATTTCATTCAGAAGTTAAAAGAGCAGGAGATAGAGAACAAATGGATGGCCAAGAGGGTTGTGCAAGTTCAAGATCCTTCTCTATACTACTCCACTCCCACAGTTGATAAATCCACAACTCATGCTCCTCTGAAGACTGCTTTTGTTTCTAAAACATCTGAAGCTCCATCTGCAGCTAAGATGCATTTCAGTCAATCTTCTTCATCAAGTTCACAACAAGAGCATCATCAGCCTACCGCAAGTCTAAAAACAGAGAACTTTGACAAGGTCACAGTAGAGATTGCAAAAGAGCATATGTGTCTTCTGTCAACATTGGTTAGCTTATATGATGGATTAGTTGCTGGTCAGATCGGCAATCCATATTTGACCAATGATGATTACTCTCAGATTGATCCTGATGACATGGAGAGAATTGACATTATGTGGGCATTGGCTAGTGCAGTTAGGAGAGCAAAGGAGTTTGTAAAAAGGACTGGGAAGGATATCAATCTAAACAAGGAGTCCAAGTTTGGATTTGATATGGCATCTGTTACATGCTACAACTGTGGTGAGAAGGGTCACTTTGCCAGGCAGTGCAAACAGCCAAAGAAAGCAGGGAACAAAAACCCATTTCAGCATCACAAATCAGCTCCCGCCAATTCGGAAAGGAGATTAGTTCCCATTGATTCTCCTTCTCAAGTTGGATCTTCATCCTCTGCTAGTAAAGCTTTAATGGTTCAACAGGATGAAGGGGTGAACTGGGATTTCAGATTTAATGCTGATAAAGAAGAACAAGATAAAGCATGTGTTGCTGAGATTCAACAGGTTGAAGATCAAAGTGAGGAAAGCACTCTGGAAGAATCAAAGATGAATAATGATAAAGCATCAAGTTCAGAGTCAGATAGTGTGACAGATTCAAACACTCAAGATTCTGATGCTGAAACTGATGACTCCACTACTCAGTTTGCCTTGATGGTAAACTCTTCTGCTTCATCAGAGTCTGAGCAGGTATACACTGATTGTTCATCTTCACATTCTGAGTGTTTTACTTGTGTTGACCTTAGAAGTAAGGTCCTTGCTTATCAGACACATAATAGTAATTTAATGAACGATCTTGACCTATGCATTGAGGCTAACAAAGTTTTAAAATCTAATGAAAAAGATTTTCAAGCTAAAATTGATCTTTTAAATAGACAATTGCATGAGGCCGAGATCGCAGTGCTAAATAAGCAAGATGCTATCACTTCTTATCTCAATACCATCAATGAGATCAAGAAGAAGTTAGCAATAGTCGAGTGTGACTATGAGACCTTAGGACAGAAGCTCAAGAGCTATGAAAGCTCATCTTATATCATTGAGCACATGATCAGTAGGGGTACTGATCAGGGAAGGAAAAGGTTAACTATCAAAATTGTCCTCCACCAATCCTCAATGCATTTGTCAATACACCAAATGACAAAGATGTAAAGGATTTTCAAGTTACTACTCCGTTAGTAATTGATCCAGTTGGTCTGAGTACAAATCAGAGTTCATCAAAGACTGCTGGATCTCGGGTGGATGGAGTTGTTGAAGATTGGGTCTCAGATTCCCAGGATGAATCAGAGTATGGTACTCCTCGGAATCAAACCCCTGTTGTCATGAAAGGTGACCCAATCTGCAACTCAAAAATTTACAAAGAATTGTGCTTTGTTAAAGCTTCACAAGAGTCTGAAGCTAAGCATGTTACCAAATCAGCTTTTGTTGGTAACAAAGGGACAAAGGGTTTGGGTTTTAATCCAGATTGTCAGAAAACAAATGTTTTTAAATCAAATAGAAAACCATTTTCTGATTTAAAACATTTTCATAAAAAAGGTGACAAAGTCTGTTTTGAATGTGGTGAGTCTGGGCACATTGTGAGATTTTGCCCTCATTTGATCAGGCCAAAGGTTGTTTCTTTCAGAAAATTAAATTCTGCTTTACCAAAACCGGTTAAATCTGTACCTAAGCCTGTTCAAAAAAAGGCCAAACAACCGGTTCAGATTATCACTTCAGACAAGGGTAAAGGAAAACTGGAAACTTTGCATGTTCCAAGTGTGCCTAAAGTTAACCAAGCAAAATCATCATCCATTTATCTGAAAACCTCTTTTGATAAACATGCAATTTGGAAAGTTAAATCATCTGAGGATTCTGTTTCACCTCTTTCAGATAAATCTCTTCCTGATGGAAAATGGATTGATGTTTGGATCCGTGACTCTATGGGACAACCCAAGACTGTAAAGGCTTGGGTTCCCAAAGTGAACTGATTGTCTCTTTATTGTGTAGGTTGCCCCAAAAGCTGGAGTTAACAGCAATTGGATCGTTGATAGTGGGGCTTCCAGACACATGACTGGTGATATTTCTCTGCTCACCAATGTGAATGCAGTTCGAGGTGGATATGTTGCTTTTGCCGGTGACAAAGGCGGATTTATTACAGGAGAGGGAATTCTGACAAATGGACAAGTTTCATTTGATAATGTCAGATATGTTAAACAGCTGGAAAACAACCTTCTGTCAGTTTCTCAGATTTGTGACAAAGAGTACAAGGTCTTATTTGATGATTCAAAATGTTACATTCTCAAGCAAGGTGTTAAGATACCTGAAGATTGGATTTTGATGTCTGCTCCGAGGAAGCAAGATTTGTACGTTCTCAATATGGCCACAGCTTCAACTACATCCTCCACAGCTTCATGTTTTATGACAAAGGCAACTGAGAAAGATTCAATCCTTTGGCATAAGAGGATGGGCCATTTGAGTTTACGTAAGATGAATCATTTGGTACACAATAGTCTGGTTGAGGGAGTTAGCTTGAAGAATTTTAAGCTGTCTGATATCTGTGTCTCGTGCAAGAAGGGAAAGCAATCTAAGCAGTCTCATAAACTGAAAAAGTATCATTCAATCAATGTTCCTCTTGAGCTTCTCCATATAGATTTGTTTGGTCCAGTGAATCGGAAGAGTATAGCTGGAGATCAATACTGTCTTGTTATCACTGATGAATACTCCAGATACTCTTGGGTTTTCTTTTTGAAGGAGAAATCAGAAACGTTTGATTGCATTCAAGTTTTGGTTACTAAACTTGAGTCACTTTATAAGCTCAAGATTCGTCAGTTTCGAACTGATAATGGAACGGAGTTCAAAAATCACAACATGGAGAATTTTTGTAATGCAAGAGGCATTGTGCAACAATTTAGTGCTCCATACGTTCCACAAATGAATGGTGTTGCTGAACGCAAGAACAGGACATTGATTGAGGCTGCTAGAACCATGCTTGCTGATTCTTCTCTGCCGGTTCAATTCTGGAACGAAGCTGTAGCTAATGCGTGTTATACATTGAACCGGGTACTTATTGTGAAGAGACATGGGAAGACTTGTTTTGAACTGCTCCATAACAGAAAGCCAAATCTTAAGTATCTAGAACCATTTGGTGCTCCATGCACTATGCTTAAGAAACATGAGCAGGGCAAGTTCAATGAAAAGGTGGAAGAAGGGTACTTTCTTGGGTACAGAACTCCAAATAAACGAGTTTACAACATTGCAACTCATAATGTGGAGGAGTGGTACCATGTTGATGTTCAGAAATATTCTATGCCCCCACCTGGAAAAGGGCCAGATTGGATGTTTGATTATTCCAGTCTCTTTGATTCATTCAATATGCCCCCATGTATTCAGATGAAGATGTTGCTGTTCAGATGTTGTATGATGTACAAAATGCACCTGATGAACCTATGCAACCTTCCTCTGCATCTGTTCCAACTACACAGATAAATGATGACAGCTCAGACACAGATGACAATCATCCGGCTGCTCCTGAATCAGTTGTTGATAATCTTGTACCAGGTCTTGAGGATTTGAATCTGAATAACTTAGATCCTGAGGTTGAGGTTCCTGCTCATCCTGTTGGAAGAATTAATCGTATTCATCCTCAAGATAACATTATTGGGAGTCCTTTGGATGGAGTGAAGACTCGAAATCAGATCTCTTCAGGCGGTCTTGCTGACATTCTTGATTTTGCAGATGTAAGCTTTTGTGCTCATTCATGCTTTATTTCTCAAGTTGAACCGCGTACTGTCACTGAAGCTCTCAAGGAAGAGTCATGGGTTGATGCAATGCAAGAAGAACTTTTGCAGTTCAAAAAGTTAGGTGTCTGGCAATTGGTTGACAGACCCAAAGGTGCAAAAGTCATTGGTACTCGATGGGTTCTTCGTTGCAAGAAAGATGATCACGGGATCATAGTGCGAAACAAAGCACGTCTGGTGGTTCAAGGATTCAGACAGATAGAAGGGTTGGACTACAATGAGGTGTTTGCTCCGGTGGCTCGACTCGAAGCCATTCGTATCTTCTTGGCTTATGCATCCTTTAAGAAGTTTAAAGTCTATCAAATGGATGTTAAGAGTGCGTTCCTTCACGGCGTGATCAGTGAAACAGTGTATGTCAGTCAACCTCCCGGGTTTGAGGATCCATTGCATCGTGACCAAGTCTACAAGCTAGACAAGGCCTTATATGGATTGCATCAAGCTCCGCGAGCGTGGTATGAGACACTTTCTACTCACCTTCTGAACAACGGGTTCAGAAGAGGTGTCATTGACTGCACATTATTCATCCGTGAGAAGGACAGTGATTTACTTTTGGTGCAAGTGTATGTGGACGACATAATTTTTGGTTCCACAAATGATAGTCTGTGCAAGGAATTCGAGAAGGTTATGAAAGAAAAATTTGAAATGAGTTCGATGGGAGAGATGAAATTTTTCTTGGGTTTACAGGTGGATCAGTCTGAGGCAGGGATTTTTATTCATCAAACCAAATACGTTGGTGACATTCTGAGCCGGTTCAGTATGTCTGATGCCAAGCCTGCTGGTACCCCACTGGCTGTTAATCACGGGATTACTCCAGATGAAAAGGGGGAGTTAATTGATGCCACTCTGTACCGAGGAATGATCGGATCTCTTATGTATCTTACTGCTTCTCGGCCAGATATCATGTTCGCTACTTGCTTGTGTGCACGCTATCAATCAAAGCCAAGAGTATCTCACCTCATTGCTGTCAAAAGGATTATGCGTTATCTGAAGGGTACATCGGAACTTGGCTTATGGTACCCTAATGATGATAACTTTGAGCTTACTGCATATAGTGATTCAGATTATGGTGGATGCAAGAGAGATTTTAAGTCAACATCTGCAGGATGTCAGTTCTTTGGAAACCGATTGGTCACCTGGCAGTGCAAGAAGCAGACGTCGGTGTCTACTTCAACCTGTGAAGCTGAATATATTGCTGCTGCTAGTTGCTGTTCTCAAATCATCTGGATTCAACAGCAACTCAGGGACTATGGGTTATACTTTTCTAACACTCCTATATATGTTGATAATACTGCTGCCATAGCTGTCACTAAAAATCCTGTTCAGCACTCCAAAACCAAACACATCGACATTAAATATCACTTCATACGTGATTGTTTTGAAAAGAAATTAATCGATGTAGTAAAAATTCACACCGATCACCAAAAAGCTGATCTTTTTACCAAAGCATTTGACAAACCCAGATTTTTATATCTGTTATCGGCTAATGGTGTTTTCCAAAAGGATGAAGTTCAATCCTCATCTGAGTCAAACAAATGATCATCACTTTTCATTAGATAGTCTTTTACTTTTTCCTGTATAGTTTATTTTCATCATCAAAAACTCAAAAAGATTTTCTATTTTTAGGTTTTTAGGGGGAGATATTATGAAATTTGAAAAATCAAAAACAATAGAAAATTGAAAAACCAAAAACAATAGAAAATTTGAAAAACCAAAAACAATAGAAAATTTGAAAAACCAAAAACAATAAAAAAATTAAAAACTGAGATGGTCTTGTTTAATAAAGTAGTGCATTAATCTTATCATGTCATAGAAGCAGAAGTGAATGTATGAACTAAAATCACAAGAGAATTGTGATGGGATGTACTGATAGGCTGACTATACAAAATGAATAAACAACTTGTGATAACTTAGAAAGTTTGATCTGTGGGATCCATTTTATTAAATCATTTGAGTGAGAAACGGTTTTTGACTTTAATCAAGCATACACCTGTCATCATGGAATCAAATGAGGTTTCATTCAAAGAAAAATAGAGGCAAGCTGGTATTAAGCTTGAGGAAAATCAAAACAAGCTGGTATTAAGCTTGATGAAAAACTAAAAACAAGCTGGTATTAAGCTTGAAGAAAACCTAATGCAAGCTGGTATTAAGCTTGAGAAAAACTTAAACAAATAAAGTTCGATTCCATACATGTGCCATATTGCTGGGACGGACCTAGCTGAAGCCATCCATTTGGATAGAACAAGAAAAATACAAAAAGATAATAAATGTTTGAATCTTATTGAATTCATGATGACTGGTTTTAAGATATGCTTATATGAGTTTTGAACTGATTTTGATCTTTATTGGTGAAATGAATTGGGAACTCAATCAGAAAATATGAGTGATCACATAGTTTGGTCAGTAGTTATGTATTGTTCAGTTTAAGTTTGGACAAATATATCAGTAATCGTATCATAATGAAATTGTGTTGGAAGTGAAGCGTTCATTGAAGACAATATGATGTGATTAGAGATGTGCGTTATTTTATTAATGGACTTCTCACAAAAATATGTGTTTATTTGTTTTTAATTATTGTTTGTACAGTTGTAGTGGTTGTTTCAGAAAAATACAAAAAGATTTTCTATTCTCAATCTTGTTTTAGATGATCATTTGTAAGATTCAGATGTCTGTCATATCTGAATTCTGAACTAACCAGACATATCTTCATAAATTGTTAAAGGTTTATTGCTCAAAATGTCAAATGTTGAAATAGTTGAGGTTTGGAGGTTTTCATCTCTCATTCGTCCGAATGAGAGGTAGAATGAACTCATTCGGCCGAATGAACTCATTCTGCGAATGAGTCATTCGACCGAATCAATCATACACAATGTGTTTTTCATTCGGGGAATGAAAGATGTCGAATGTCTCATTCGACATTCTCATTCGGCGAATGAGTATTGTCGAACGTTCTATTCGCTACATTCATTCGGCGAATGAGACTGAATGTCAGGTGACCTTTCGCCTAGCTCATTCGGCAAATGAGAAGGGACTATATAACGGTCCTTCGGCCGAATGAGGGTCATTCGACCATTTTCACTTTCGCCACATCAGAGCTACGTCATTCGGCGATTTTCACACACATCCAGTTTATTTGATTTTCTGAGATCTTGTTAACCCTGCTTCTGACAATCACATTCTATTTCATCTCAGGTATTTGGAGATCGATTATCAAGCACTTTCAACCGTGAAATCATCAAAAACAGTTGTGATTTTAGGGTTTTAGGGTTTTGTTAATCGCCGTTTAAATAGACTATCAAAGTGGGATTGAAACTACCTAAGACCTGTATTAAAAGTCTTAATCGGTTGATTCTGAGTGTGTGTGTGCAATTTTTATGAACTGATTGTTGATTTTTGGAAAAAGGGATTTTGAATTCAAAATGGGCGCCGAATGTCGTCATTCGGCGAATGACTCATTCGGCGAATGTCGTCATTCGGCGAATGGCTCATTCGACGAATGACCAGCCTTGTCTATATCTCATTCGGCGAATGAGAGTCATTCGATGAATGAACCTCATTCGACGAATGACTCATTCGATCACATGACTCATTCGGCGAATCACTGCCATTCGGCACATCAGTTAATCGGTCAATCTGATTTCCTGTTGATTTCAGTTTCTTGTTGATTGTCTTGTACTAACATGTTTATTTCTTCTGTTGTGCAGCATGGCAGGTTACAAGTCAGTTCCTAAGCACAACATTTGTGCTCATCTAGATTTGACCACTCCGAACGCGAAGCACTACTCAGACATCATTACTTTTCTGAGGCGTTCGAGGATATTCACTGCCATATCTACTGTCCATGTGCCTTATCATTCGCATCAGCAGGATTTCTGGTCATCTGCTGACATTGACTGCGAAGCCGAGCCTACAGTCATAAGGGGCAAAGTTCAAGGGCATGATATAGTGGTTTCTGCTGAACACATCAGGAGAATTTGTGGATTTCAAGACTCTCCAGATCAGCCATCATTACTTGATCGATTTCTAGTTCGTGGATGTTTTCTTCGATGCAAGTATGAGGGTGACATTGGAGCTGGCATTCTCAACAAGGCATTTATGTCTCCACAGCTCAAGTATTTAGCTCATGCCTTGGTGCATTGTCTCGGATCGAGGCGAGGAGGATTCGACGACATGCGTGAGACCATTCAATGTGCATTTGCTGCTCTTGTGCTCAACAAGCCGTTCAACTTCTCAGAGATGATATTCATTCACATGAAGTAGAACGTGATTCTAAAGGGGGACAAGAAGTTTCTTATGTACCCGAGATTTCTGCAGCAGATCATAGATGCTCAAGTTCCAGATCTTCCCAAGATCAATGCTGATGTTATTCGGTTAGAGCACATGAATGACACTACTCTTAACAGAGTTCTGTCATACAGAGGAAAGGAGAGGAAGCCAGCCACCAGATCTTTATTCGGTCACCTCTCTCAACCTGATTACCGAGCTCCAGCTGGTCGTAGATGGAGGCATGCTGACTCTGATTCAGATGTCGAAGACATAGTTGTACCGGCTGGTGGAGACGACAGTGATGGAGGTGATGGTGATGATGGGGCAGGCCCTAGTGGTGCTGGAGCTGGTGAGAGCACAGTGATAGTGACCACTGCTGCTTCTGTGAGCATGGTTGATGTTAGTGGTACTGTTACTGGTGGTGATGCTGTTTTGTCTACAGCTCAGGAAGATGACATAGATGTTGATTCATTGATGGATTTAGACTTCCTGGCTACTACTACCACTACTGTTACTACTTCTGTTGATGCTTCTGTTCCTCATATTTCTGAAGGTAGTGCTGAGTCAGAGGACTCAAGCGAGGACTCTGGTGATGGTGAAGATGGTGATGATGTTGGTCCCAGTTCTGATTCTGAAGAGACTCATGATGATGAGTTTGAGAAAGTGAATGAAGGAGGAAAGATGGAGATGAGGAAGAGAAAAAGAAGTGAAGCAGAGATTGAAGAGATTACCGATCCTTCTTTTATTCCTGAGTTTGATTTCTCTCCTCCACCTCGGTCTTCCGCACCGGTTACAGTGGCTGTGACTGCTGTCACTTCTCCGCCTACATCCTCTAGAGCTGGAAGGGGAAAGAGATCTAGGTTCTCTTTCCAAAGGAGGTCAGAACTGACAGCAGCTGCTACAACTACTGATACATCAGTAGCAGCTGTGTCAGTTTCTTCACTGACACGGTCAAGGGCTATTCCTGCTCAGACTACTTTTGCCCCTCTGACCACTCCTTTTATTCGTGAGCCGGTTTATGTTGCTGCTTCTTCTGGCCCATCTACATCACGAGCTGATACGTTTATACCTACTGTGTCAGTTGTGGATCAGCTTAGCACACTGAACAGTATGGTTCTCAGGCTGATGGAGAAGAATATAGAGCAAGAGTCTAAGATTGCTCAGCTCACCCAACGGATCAACGATCAGGATGCCTTGTTGCTGCAGGCAGCTGATCAACGAGCTAATCTTAGAGCTCGTTCAGCTCAGCAGGAGGAACAGCTCCTCAAGTATATTGACGAGCATAACCAGCTGGCTATGACAGCCTCTGGTTTCAGTGAGAGGATTCTTCTACTGGAAGCTGAGAATGCTCGCCTTGCTGGACTTGTCGAGGGTTCCAAGGAGGGCACTCCCAGGCTCGAAGGTGTGGAAGTCCATTCCGATGATTCAGACAAGGAGGTGGATGAGAAAGAAGAAGAAGTGTCTGATGAGGAACAAGTTGATTATGAAGAGTCTGAGAAGGATGAAGAATCAGATGATGATGATGATGCTGATAATGATGATAAGGACGGATCTGGGAGTGGGTCTTCTGAATCATCCGGTACTGATGACAAGGATGATGATGACAATGATGATCAAGCCCCTCCCTCTTCTGAGATCCGGTCCAAGAAATCCAATGACAAGAAGGCTCAGGCTCCTCCTCCTTCGTCTCCCTCGAAGACAGCCGAACCAGAAGCTACTGAGGAAGTACAAGCTGTGCCTTTGAGACGTCAGCTTGATGAGACACTGACTATGATCTTGGACGCTCAAGGCATTATACAGCACTCAGTGAGCTATGACAAGGAGGAGGGAGAGATTATACACTGCCTCTCCAAAGAGCAAATAGCTGAGCTATTCAGGTTGAATCCTGATGAGGTTGTTACTGATGACACCTCAGTTCCCATTTTTGAAGAGCCTGAACCAGAGCCATTTGATGATGTTGATGAGGTTATTTTGGAAGACATCACAGATGAAGAATACCCAAAGTATACATCGGCTGAAGACGAGCTGCCTATATTCACTGAACCATTTGATCAAGAAACAGAGGATCTCTTGGTCAGATATCTGGAGGAACAAGTTGAGGCAAGCAAGGCTGAAGCCGATGACCAAAAGAGAAGAAAAGAGGAATGGGCTGCTTATTGGGAAGTGTTGAAGAAGCAAAGCACAGAGAAGATGCCAGCCACACACAAGAAAGTCTACAGGACCAAAGGCTACAAAGCTGGAGGTCAGATTCTTAGCTGGGCATACTTCCATGATCTTGGGTGCTATGCTGTGAAGAGAGAGAAAATGATTGACTACTTCAAACACCCACATGATTTCAAGACGTTGCCTGGATTCGAAGTCAATCAGTTAGCACGTCTGAACATGCTATACAGTGAAGACTCTGGGATGTGCTTGGTTTTCTCGACAGATCAAGTATGAATACCGGAAGAGATGGGTAAACTTCCAACCACAGCAGCCAGAACGGTATTACTTGCCAGAGATTGATGGTGATACCCGCAAGCATAAAGTCATTCTGAAGTGGCTTCCCCCTAGAGTTTTGAAGAAGATTCCCTTGCGGAAGATGCGACAAGACTTTATGGATGGCTTCCGATGGTGGTATTATGATGGGCGCACTGGTGAGGCTGTGATTGTTCTGTGCAAAGACAAACAGTGGGAGACTGTTAGGATTTTTGATCCTATGTGGCTGACAAACCTGTCTCATAAGGATGTTCAGGCTTTATTCAGGCACCAAATTTTCTTTGACGTACAGGATATGGAGCAGGCACTTCAGTTCATGAGAGTGATCCGAATCTGCATATGCTTAAAGATACATGCTGGAGCAGATTGGAAAGCTATTTCAGAGAAGTATTTCAAGAAAGACACTTCCAAGAGTTGAACTAGGTCCAAGGGGGAGTTTGTTGATACATGTTTTGTCCCTAGTTCAGTTTTTGTAACTCTTATCATGTAATGTTCAAATTATTAATGGAAGTTGTCTTTATATATATCTCTTAATGTTTATTACTGATTATATGTTTAGTTGATTTGATTAAATTTAGAGTTGAGTATGAAGATCTCACATTCGGGCGAATGACTCTAGAATGAAGTCATTCGCCGAATGATGAAACCAGCGAATGGCTAGCAATAGAATGAGTCATTCGCCGAATGACTCATTCGATTGACAGCTCGTTCGAGCTTGGTCATTCGCCGAATGAGCTGCTTCGGCCACTCATTCGGCCGAATGACTACAGCCTATATATACAAGTTCAAATCATTTCAACACTAATTTTTTCAGAGCCCTCCTTCTTCCCTGAGACCCAAGAGTCAAAACCCTAGAAGATTTGAGTGGTTCTTGATTATCCAAGTTCGATTCTCAACCCGTGGTGTTCGATCGTTGCTTCCACGTTGTTCTTACAACCTCGGATCACCACGGTTTCTGTTGGTTTCGATTGGAAAACCCTGGAATAGGATTCCGCACTATTCCAGAGGCTGTCGAGTAGTTTTACATTGGATTCGGATTGTTTCCGAGCTCCCGATCGGTCCAACAGAACCTTTGGAGATTATGGATCACAAGGTTAAGAAACTGAGGCGAAGCCGTATTCCGATCGTGAAGGTTCGATGGAACTCAAAGCGCGGACCTAAGTTTACTTGGGAACGCGAAGATCACATGAAGTACAAATATCCCCAACTTTTTACAGAGGAAGCCGTACCGAATAACAATTCTTAAATTTCGGGACGAAATTTCTCTAACAAGGGGAGACTGTAACATCAGTGCCGGAATCATTTCCGGAACAGTGATCGCTACAGTAACTTGCACTGTAACTCAGGTACACATTTTGTGAAACTATGTTTATGCTATTTACACTTGAGGCTTAACACTAAACTATTATGCGATTGTCTGTAATCTGATTAAAACCTTAGGGTTTAACAGTCAGAAACACATCAGACAACACAGAACTGACACACAGATGCATGATTTGATGCTATTATGTATAAACGTATGTGAGGTTAAACAGAACGAAACCATAACGGTTGTCGTTACAGAATGATAAACCGACGAATTATTCGTATAGGTGACGATCTGTACGAATAAATCTGAAAGTTTAAAGTTCTGAAACGATGACTGGAAAGTAGAAATCAAGAATCAGAAAGCCAAACCATCGTCGTGTTCGTTCGAATGACGATTCGAACGAATACGCACGATGGTGACGCGTTCTGACAAAACGAAAACGAAAACGAAAACGATAAGAACGATAATAAATTTAATTAAACATAATATTTCCTGTTTTACAGTTTTGAAACTCATCAGAAATAAAATTAAAAGAAATTATTTTAAATTAAAATACGTACATTCGCGAAAGAATTAACGTAACGCGTAAAAATAATATATTTCGATAAATAATTCAAGAAAACGGTATTTAAAATAATTACTAGAAATAACCATCTTCCAAACAATTAAAAATAAACTCTTTTTATTTAAATTATTAAACCACGCGTGTAATAATCCGGAAACGCGACGAAAGCGCGAACCGAGCAACCGAAACGAATCCGGATACTCTCGGGGTATTTAAGCTCTAAATGAGAGAATTTATTTCATTTTTCATGTCACTCTCTCTCTCTAAACCACCTCCACCGTCACTTTCTCTCTCTCTAAGGTTTCCACCTTCAAACTTCAAGATCTTGATCATTTCTTGACGAAATCAAGAGCTTTTGGTGTCCACGCGTAGCTACAATCCTTCTCTACCAAGAAGTACAAACGATCGGAAGAGTTATCCAGCCAAAACCCAGGTATTAAGCCATAAAGTTTCGAAAAAAATAGGGTTTCTTAAACCTTTGTTTGATCAAAAACCCTAAAACCGAATCATAACCTTTACACACATACCCACTGCATTTCGGGAACTACTCATCGCATATGAGCCACCATAGAACAACCCCACAGACACTTAAATCTCGATGAAGGTGATGATGTTGAAATAGGTTCGCTAGGAAGCAGTGGAGCCGAACCCTGCTGCTCGTGTGCTGGAACCGAACCTTCTCCATGCTGCGAACCCTACGAACCAGCCTGTGGACGAACCTATTGCACAGCGAACCTATCATCCTCACACAACCTAGGGTTCGCCAACCCCAACCCCCGAACCTTGAGCGACGCAGGTACCACGAACCCTGCCCGTAAACGAACCTTTCGACCATGCAATAACTAGGTTCGCTGGCAGATCTGCCGAACCCCATGCAGAGCCGAACCTCAACCTTGCGGCCGACCCTCTGAGCCACCAAAGAACCTAGCTACCTACGAACCCTCTGTTGTCGAACCCTTGTACGCACCTGCTTTAGTCGAACCCTACCTAAGGTTCGCTGGTAGTTGGAGCTTTTCCCTCTAATCGGTTAAGTCCTACTTTATTGACATAATAAGCCATCGGCCCAACATTTTATTGGGCCTAAACATTTTAATTGGTTAAACAAAGTTAGCAGGCCCAAGATCCACTTAACACTAAATCGGTCCAATAAGATGTATGGAATCCAGTCACAAGACTCCCTTGGCCCATTAGACTATCCGGCCCAACAAACTAGTCCAACCACACGAAACAGGCCCGATAACATCCCTCAACCCAATATGGTTATCCCTGGCCAAGGAATTATAGCCATGGTCCATTGGGATTAAAACAAGAAAGCTAACATCAAATTAATTGGGTTAAGTGTCACTAATGTCACACCCCGGGCCGGCGGGCTAGGATCGGAGTCCCCGTCGGGCGGAAGGTTCCCGGGGCGCGATATCGGGAGTGATAATCGAAGTAATCAGATTGTTCACATTGCACATGATATAAATGAGAAATGCTAAATATAATAGAATTACAAAGTTAAATTACATCCAAATGTTTATAATTTAACAATGTAAATCTATCACAAACATCATAAGATAACTATCTTGTATCTATACAAGATATACAAAATAATTGTATAATGATGTCCTCAAAAAGTATGCAGGTCCAAAATACTAAGTCTTCTATATGAAGTCCTAGTCCAAAAGAAATGACTTCTTAATTGACCTGTTCGTCACCTGAGAAGTCATGCAAAAATAAAAGTCAACACATGGTTGGTGAGTTCATATAATTTTAGTAATTGAAAATGATTTGAAAACCTCCTTTGGTAAAGACCCTAACCTCATTAACACCACATGTATCATCCAGATCGGTATGCTTATATATAGGGCATACCCTTGAGTCGAGGCTACAACCCCGCCCAGACGCCATCCCACCACATACTAATCCGCATAGGACATTGTTGTTAATGATAATTAGGCATTTTTACCCTACCATTTACCCATGATTCTTCTGTTTGTCGTCCCTGTAATTACAATCATTTGAAATCCATGTTGATTTCATAAGTTCATCACACAAAATGATCAACCATAGAATTGTATAAACAGTTATAAATGCTTAATTAAATAAATAAATAAACATTTAATAAAATCTAAGTCCTATTGATTGGGGCCTTTGGTCATACTCGAGTAGACTAGTATGTCAATCTAGGTACTTAGTAGTTAGGGAATCTGTAAATATCCTCAAACATACGACCTACAAGTCAAACGGTCTAGCTAGGACTTCTTGAAATGCAGGATTTTATGTTTCGTCTGTTTTTGGCGTATGTTATCTCTGATATTTCCCAGGCTTTCCCTTGAAAATGATTTATTGAATCGTCTGATTCTGTTACAAGATGTACTTGATTCGTTGATCTTAGAATACTAGGTTCATTGATCAATTGTACACTTGATTCATTGTTCAACAAACACTTGATTTGTAGAACATTGAATATTGTCTTTGCAAAGATTGTTTCGTTTGATTTGTTTGAACTCCCACACTTGTTTCGTCAAAATGTTTCGTATGATTCGTTGAACTCACCCACTTGATTTGTCAAGAATGTTCCATTTGATTCGTTGAAAACACCCATTTGATCCGTCAAAATGTTTCGTTTGATCCCTTGAACTCACACACTTGTTTTGTCAAAATGTCTAGTTTGATTCGTTTGAAATGTTTTGATTTGTTGAAATGTTTAGTTTAACTTGATTATTCACTTAATTTATAAGTAAATCAGTTAGTAAACCTGCATAAAATCTTCCTAGACATGGTCTAGGATAACATTTATATAAATATGTAAAACATATAAATTTAAAAGCATTTAAGTAAACAATTTAAATAAACAGTTTACGCATGCTTCTCAGCCCGCGCTTTAAAACAAAAATGTTAGAAAAGGGGCAATAAACTCACCTGTGCTGCTATGTAAATGATCTACACAAAATGCGCACTCTTGTTTGTAGCTAGGTTTCTTCCGTTCCTGAGTTATTTTAATAGAATTCGAATACAATAAGCACGCGTAGTAGTCGTTGTGCCTAAGGTTTGAGTCTTGTTGTGTGTGCAACTAAGTGTCTTAGTACTAAGTGTATTTAAGATCTAATCTATCTTAATTACCCTTCTTATGATCCCAAATCCCATGGTTAGTTATAATAACTTACTTTTATATTTTAGAAAATTTCGGCAGAGTTTCCTTTGTTTTACGTTTAAAATCCAGACAAATACATTGTCTATTTTATAACAAGATCCCAATTCAATCAATTCAAATAAATATTTAAACCAAAGCATTACAATTAAAATTTCATAACCAAATTTAACTAAAGGAAAACAATGCCATTTATAATTCACCTTTCAAACTAAGCAAAACTTTAGAAGTTATTTGGCAAACTCTTATAAATTCACCATGTCTTTTCCTTTAATTGACACATCATTAATCGAGTTTTAATTAACCACTTAAGGTATGATGGGTCTAATTAAGCCCTATTGGGCCCACTTAAGCCCATTGACAACCTTTTGATTATTCCTTGATCATAACCAAAAATATTTGAACCATGTGACATAGATATCAAACTCGTTCATGTTAACAATCCATTTAATGTTATTAATGTGTATTAATGATCTTTAGTTATAGAACTTCTATCCCCACCATTTGGCTGCATTAATTATAATTAACACTTTGCATTAATCCCATGCACCCATGCAAAATTCCAAATTATTGAACCCTATGCATAGATTATGTGGGTTCCCATGCACTCACATACCTTGCTTAACACATACCTACGTATCTAACCCCCATGCATCTTAGAAATCTCAGGTTTAAAGTTGTTTGTTGTTCAGCACCATCCCAAGGCAGCGAACCTTTGGAGGTGCTGACCTTGGGTTCGGCTAACATTCATCACCAAGGAACCCTTAGGGTTCGGCTCTCAATTTGCCACCCATGAACCCTCAAGGTTCGTTCAGTTTCTAAAAGGTTACAAATACAACGGTTCGAGAATTAAGGGTTCGTGAGTTGCATGTCCATGGTTCGGCCATGCAAGGTTCGGTTCCTAGGGTTCGCTTAAGTCTGATGGTTCGGCAATGCCTATGGGTTCGGTTAGACATAAGGTTCGTTCATGAGTAGTTGGAACCACAGGTTCGCTGCAGGGTTCGGTTGCAGAGGCTACAGGTTCGGTGCAGAGACCATGCAGGGTTCGGCTGCATCATGTGGGTTCGTGTAGGGTTCGGCTAGCGAACCTGTATCATCAACCAGCTCCTTAGCCCCACGAACCTGCAACTTCTTTCCTTTTCTAGTTCAAATTTGTTACAACACAAATCCTACCCTCTTTCTAGTTGATTACTTGTTTTATCTAAGTGTTTACTAGTGTGTAAAATGGCTACAACATCAATAAAACCCTAAGGATCGTAACATACTATAAAACCGAATTTAAAGTGGTTATTTACCTTCGATTTCGTGGATGAAATTCCAAAATGCTTGTACTTCTGAAATCTACCCGATGAGAGGATCGTATTGACGCCTAGAACACTTGAATCCAACGAGATTTAAGCTTCCAAATCTTAGAAAGAAGATTGTTTTCTTGAGAAGAATTAGAGAGAGAATGGGAAAACGAGAGAGAGAGAGAAAGAGTGGAAATGAATGGTGGTTGTGGCATTTAATGCCACATTGAATGTGGGAAAAATACCCGGTCGTTTGGTCTCGTTCGGTTTCGCGTAAAATGCCGGTTTCGCGTAGTTTTCGCGACGAAATGACACGATTATAAAATTAGAAATCATTTAATTATTCTAGGTTGTGATTCCTAATAAATTAACTGATATTTCTCTTTAATTTATTTAAATTTTAAAACATTAATTTACTGTTAAATCGAAATGTATCGTCGCGCGTATTCGTCCGAATCGTCACCCGTACGAACACGAAGATAACTATACTCTTCAATATTGTTTTCTAATTATAGAATATCATTCAGAACGTTAAACCGTCAGATTTATTCGTACAAATCGTCACCTATACGAATAACCCGTCAATTTAGCATTCCCGTAACGATATTCATGTGTTTTGTTCTGTAAAGCCTCACATACGTTTATACATAATAAATCCTAAAAACTTATCACATGATGGTTCTGTATTGCCAGACAATTATCTGACTCAAGAACCATTGTTCTGAACTGTGTTTCTGTTAAATGTTTCTGAAACTGTTCTATGACAACACACTATGTTAATGATAAACGATATGAATAATGAAACATACTGAAATGTATATGATTCGTACCTGTTACTGTACATATGCTGTAGAGATCACTGTTCCGGTGGCGGTTCCGGCACTGATGTTACAGTCTCCCCTTGTTAGAGAAATTTCGTCCCGAAATTTAAGAGTGGTTATCGGTTACGGCTTCCTCTTCAAACAGTTGGGGATACTTTAACTTCATGTGATCTTCACGTTCCCAAGTGAACTCGGGCCCGCGTCTTGAATTCCATCGAACCTTTACAATAGGAATACGGCTTCGCCTCAGTTGTTTAACCTTGCGATCCATAATCTCTAAAGGTTCTTCAATGAAATGTAACTGTTCATCGACTTGAATCTCTTCGATTGGAATGACGAGAGACTCGTCACCAAGGCATTTCTTTAGGTTTGAGACGTGAAACACGTCATGCACACCACTGAGTTCATCCGGTAATCTCAGTTGATAAGCTACAGGACCAATACGCTCGATGATCTCGAACGGTCCCACGTATCGTGGTGCTAATTTGCCTTTCTTTCCAAAGCGTACAACGCCTTTCCATGGGGATACCTTCAACATTACACGGTCTCCCACTTGGAATTCCAACGGCTTACGTCGTTTGTCAGCGTAGCTCTTTTGTCTGCTCCTTGTTGCTTGTAGTCTTCTATGAATCTGAGCTATCTTGTCAGTGGTTTCTTGAATGAGTTCTGGCCCAGTTATTCGGTTGTCTCCAATTTCAGTCCAGCAGATCGGTGATCGACATTTCCGGCCATAGAGAGCCTCGAACGGTGCACATCCGATACTGCTGTGATAACTGTTGTTGTAGGAGAACTCGATCAGTGGCAAATGGGAGTCCCAATTCCCACCGAAGTCCAATACACATGTTCTTAACATATCCTCTAGGGTTTGAATAGTACGTTCGCTTTGACCGTCCGTTTGTGGATGGTAAGCTGTACTCAGATTTAACTGTGTCCCTAGAGATTTCTGCAATGATTGCCAGAACCTTGATGTGAATCAGCTGTCTCTATCAGACATAATAGACAATGGAACATCGTGGCGTACCACTATCTCATTAATGTACAATCTCGCCAGTTTATCCATCGTGAAAGTCTCACGCATCGGCAACAAATGAGCAGATTTTGTCAAACGGTCAATGATCACCCAAATTGTATCGTGACCACTGGAAGTGCGGGGTAGCTTGGTAATGAAATCCATAGCTATTTGTTCCCACTTCCAGAGCGGAATCTCAGGCTGTTCCAGTAAACCAGACGGTCTCTGGTGTTCCGCCTTTACCTTCGCACACGTTAGACATTGACCGACGTATTCGGCTATGTCTTTCTTCATTCCAGGCCACCAATAAAATCCACGCAGGTCTTGGTACATCTTATCAGCACCTGGATGAACAGAGTACCTTGTTTTGTATGCTTCATCAAAGATGAGTTTCCTCAATTCATCTACTGCCGGGATCCATATACGTTCCCGATAGTAGATTATTCCATCAGGCTTCGTGTCAAACTGTTTCTTTGCTCCGCAATCAAGTTCCTTTTTCAGATTTCCTCGGTCAATGGCTTCTTGTTGTGCTTGAATAATCTTGTCACTTAAGCTGGTCTGCACAGTTATCCCCATGGCTCTAACACGTAGGGGTTTGACCCGTTCCTTCCGGCTCAAGGCGTCAGCTACAACGTTCGCCTTTCCCGGATGGTACTTGATCACACAGTCGTAATCATTCAGAAGTTCGACCCAACGGCGTTGTCGCATGTTGATCTCCTTCTGATCAAAGATATGCTGCAGACTCTTGTGATCAGTGAATATGGTACACTTGGTGCCATATAAGTAATGTCTCCAAATCTTCAACGCGAAGATTACAGCTCCCAGTTCAAGATCATGAGTAGTGTAGTTCTTCTCATGAACTTTTAACTGTCTTGATGCATAGGCGATAACTTTGTCCCGTTGCATTAACACACAACCAAGTCCCTGATGGGAAGCATCACAGTACACAACAAAGTCATCACAGCCTTCTGGGAGAGATAGGATTGGGGCATCACACAATTTTCGTTTCAATGTTTGGAAAGCATCTTCTTGTTTCTGCTCCCAGACAAACGGTTCGTTCTTCTGGGTTAGTTTAGTGAGAGGCAAAGCTATTTTAGAAAAGTTTGAGATAAACCTTCTATAATAACCTGCCAATCCCAGAAAAGACCGTATCTCCGTAGGTGTCCTCGGAGTGTCCCAATTCTTTATCGCTTCAATCTTGGCAGGATCCACATGAATTCCCTCGCTGTTGACTACATGACCCAGGAATTGAACTTCTCTTAGCCAGAATTCGCATTTGGAGAATTTGGCATAAAGTTTCTTTTCCTTCAACAGCTCCAAGATCTTTCTGAGGTGTTGCTCGTGTTCTGTTTTGTTCTTGGAATAAATCAGTATGTCATCAATAAAGACAATGACAAACTGATCCAAGTACGGCTTGCACACTCGGTTAATGAGGTCCATGAAAACCGCTGGTGCATTTGTCAATCCGAAGGGCATCGCCATAAATTCATAATGCCCGTATCTTGTTCGGAAGGCCGTTTTCGGTATGTCTTCATCTTGAACTCTCAGCTGATGATATCCGGACCGCAAGTCAATCTTTGAAAAGTATTGGGCTCCTTGCAGTTGGTCAAACAAATCATCAATACTCGGCAATGGATACCGATTCTTGATGGTTAGTTTGTTCAGCTCCCTGTAGTCTATGCATATTCTGAACGATCCGTCTTTCTTCTTTACGAACAAGACCGGAGCTCCCCAAGGTGAGTAGCTCGGCCTGAAGAAACCCTTGTCAAGTAACTCCTGTAACTGATTAGACAATTCTTGCATCTCTGAAGGTGCTAACCTGTAAGGAGATTTAGCAACAGGAGTTGCTCCAGGAATTAAGTCAATACGAAATTCTACCGGTCGCACAGGTGGCAAACCTGGTAGATCTTCAGGGAATACTTCAGGATATTCTTTCACTACTGGTACATCTTGAAGCTTTTTCTTATCCTTCTCCTTTTCCACCACATGAGCCAAGAACGCCACGCACCGCTTCTGTAAGCACTTACGCGCTTTTATGCAAGAGATGATTTTGACACTTCTTTTTGCTTGATCCCCCTTTACTTCCAACACGCGATCACTCGGCAATGGAATTCGAAGCAGCTTTTTAGAACAGATGACTTCCACTCGGTTAGACGAAAGCCAATCCATTCCAACAATGATGTCGAAACTACCCAACTCCATCGGTATCAAATCGATGGTGAATGTATGACCATTAAGTGTCAATGGGCAATTCCTATAAACTGTACTAACTGTGATCTGTTTCCCGTTAGCTACTTCTATAATGTAAGGGGAGTCTAACTGTTCCTCTATGAAGTCTAGTTGGCATGCAAAATCGGAAGAGATAAAACTCTGATCCGCACCAGTATCAAATAAGACAGACGCATAAAAGTCATGTAAGAGAAACGTACCAGTGACCACATTTGGGTCCTGGCGTGCAGCTGGTGCTCCGATAGCGAAGGCTCGTCCACGTGGTGCTTGCACTGCTGGTTGTGCCTTCTTTGGGCAGTTCTTCGCAAAGTGGCCTTGTTCGCCACAGTTATAGCATCCACCATTGTTCTGATTTGCAGGTGGGGGGAGAGCCAAAGCAGCATTGTTGACTGCTTGGTTAGGTGTCATCTGGCAGTACTGGACCCAATGGCCCTTTCGTCCACATCCCGTGCAATGCTTGCAGGGAGTGTCAGCAGTGTGATGATACTGACACTTGGCACACAGAGGAAACGTGCCAGTGTAAGGTTTGCGGTTGGGGTTCGGCGGTGCTGCTGCTACCTGTTGAAGAGGTGTGGCCACCGTGTAGTTCTTAATGGTCTTCTGTTTCTTCTTCTGATGGTGGTGGGGTTTCTTTGAAGACTCTTCTTTGCGCTTGCCGGTGTCAGCCTCTTTCTTTAAGACTCCAGAGGCTACCATGAGGTCAGTGAGTTTCCCAGACAATCTCACTGCAGATTCGACAGTAGTAGGGTTGGCTGAAACAACCATACCCTGAATGCAGGCGGGAAGTCCACCCACATATCTGTCTATTCTTTTCTCCAAAGTTGGTACCATGTCAGGTACCAAAGCAACTAACTCATGGTAACGAGTAGTGTAACCTATGTGATCAGCCCCCTTCATCACATGGTTGGAAAGTTCAACCTCTAACTTCTGCAGTTCATTCTTGGGGCAGAACTCTGTTCGCAGTAGTGCCTTGAAGTCTTCCCATGGCATCGCCATAGCTTCCTCTCTTCCTGGGGCGTTGATCTGACTATTCCACCAAGTCAGAGCCCGTTTGTTGAATGTTCCAGCTGAATAACGGACCTTGTGGTGTTCGGGGCAGCTGCAAAGATCCAAAGTTGTCTCTATCTTCTCAATCCATTGGATTAATCCAACGGCGCCTTCAGACCCACTAAAGCTGGATGGTTTACATCCTACAAAGGACTTGTAGGAGTAATGAGATGAATCTCCAGTATTTCCACTGGCTTCTCCTGATGTGTTGCCAGTATTGAGGATTTCATTACGAAGACGAAGGAACATCTCCGGTATGGCTTCTTTCATCTGATTTGTCATCTGGCTACTCAGTAACGTCACCAGGGCGATAGTAGCAGGATCGAGAGTCGGTGTTGTGCCCGAACTAGATGGTTGAGTAATCAACGGAGGAGGGGGAGGAGGAGGTGGAGGAGGTGGTGGTGGTGAATCATTTGGTGACGGTGTGGAGGAGTGTGGAGCCATGTCTCGAGGTGGTAGCTGTATCAAGGGAGGTTGTCTTCGCGGAGGCATTCTGATCATAACCAATAAAGTTATCGGTTAGTGCAATGATCGAATACCGAAGACAATATGCAAATACGTCTTAAGTCCTATGTTTTCTACATGCAGGGTCCCTAGGTTATAGTCTAGGCCAAACCGTTTAAATAAGTGACCTATATTTCTCTATAACCATGGCTCTGATACCAATCTGTCACACCCCGGGCCGGCGGGCTAGGATCGGAGTCCCCGTCGGGCGGAAGGTTCCCGGGGCGCGATATCGGGAGTGATAATCGAAGTAATCAGATTGTTCACATTGCACATGATATAAATGAGAAATGCTAAATATAATAGAATTACAAAGTTAAATTACATCCAAATGTTTATAATTTAACAATGTAAATCTATCACAAACATCATAAGATAACTATCTTGTATCTATACAAGATATACAAAATAATTGTATAATGATGTCCTCAAAAAGTATGCAGGTCCAAAATACTAAGTCTTCTATATGAAGTCCTAGTCCAAAAGAAATGACTTCTTAATTGACCTGTTCGTCACCTGAGAAGTCATGCAAAAATAAAAGTCAACACATGGTTGGTGAGTTCATATAATTTTAGTAATTGAAAATGATTTGAAAACCTCCTTTGGTAAAGACCCTAACCTCATTAACACCACATGTATCATCCAGATCGGTATGCTTATATATAGGGCATACCCTTGAGTCGAGGCTACAACCCCGCCCAGACGCCATCCCACCACATACTAATCCGCATAGGACATTGTTGTTAATGATAATTAGGCATTTTTACCCTACCATTTACCCATGATTCTTCTGTTTGTCGTCCCTGTAATTACAATCATTTGAAATCCATGTTGATTTCATAAGTTCATCACACAAAATGATCAACCATAGAATTGTATAAACAGTTATAAATGCTTAATTAAATAAATAAATAAACATTTAATAAAATCTAAGTCCTATTGATTGGGGCCTTTGGTCATACTCGAGTAGACTAGTATGTCAATCTAGGTACTTAGTAGTTAGGGAATCTGTAAATATCCTCAAACATACGACCTACAAGTCAAACGGTCTAGCTAGGACTTCTTGAAATGCAGGATTTTATGTTTCGTCTGTTTTTGGCGTATGTTATCTCTGATATTTCCCAGGCTTTCCCTTGAAAATGATTTATTGAATCGTCTGATTCTGTTACAAGATGTACTTGATTCGTTGATCTTAGAATACTAGGTTCATTGATCAATTGTACACTTGATTCATTGTTCAACAAACACTTGATTTGTAGAACATTGAATATTGTCTTTGCAAAGATTGTTTCGTTTGATTTGTTTGAACTCCCACACTTGTTTCGTCAAAATGTTTCGTATGATTCGTTGAACTCACCCACTTGATTTGTCAAGAATGTTCCATTTGATTCGTTGAAAACACCCATTTGATCCGTCAAAATGTTTCGTTTGATCCCTTGAACTCACACACTTGTTTTGTCAAAATGTCTAGTTTGATTCGTTTGAAATGTTTTGATTTGTTGAAATGTTTAGTTTAACTTGATTATTCACTTAATTTATAAGTAAATCAGTTAGTAAACCTGCATAAAATCTTCCTAGACATGGTCTAGGATAACATTTATATAAATATGTAAAACATATAAATTTAAAAGCATTTAAGTAAACAATTTAAATAAACAGTTTACGCATGCTTCTCAGCCCGCGCTTTAAAACAAAAATGTTAGAAAAGGGGCAATAAACTCACCTGTGCTGCTATGTAAATGATCTACACAAAATGCGCACTCTTGTTTGTAGCTAGGTTTCTTCCGTTCCTGAGTTATTTTAATAGAATTCGAATACAATAAGCACGCGTAGTAGTCGTTGTGCCTAAGGTTTGAGTCTTGTTGTGTGTGCAACTAAGTGTCTTAGTACTAAGTGTATCTAAGATCTAATCTATCTTAATTACCCTTCTTATGATCCCAAATCCCATGGTTAGTTATAATAACTTACTTTTATATTTTAGAAAATTTCGGCAGAGTTTCCTTTGTTTTACGTTTAAAATCCAGACAAATACATTGTCTATTTTATAACAAGATCCCAATTCAATCAATTCAAATAAATATTTAAACCAAAGCATTACAATTAAAATTTCATAACCAAATTTAACTAAAGGAAAACAATGCCATTTATAATTCACCTTTCAAACTAAGCAAAACTTTAGAAGTTATTTGGCAAACTCTTATAAATTCACCATGTCTTTTCCTTTAATTGACACATCATTAATCGAGTTTTAATTAACCACTTAAGGTATGATGGGTCTAATTAAGCCCTATTGGGCCCACTTAAGCCCATTGACAACCTTTTGATTATTCCTTGATCATAACCAAAAATATTTGAACCATGTGACATAGATATCAAACTCGTTCATGTTAACAATCCATTTAATGTTATTAATGTGTATTAATGATCTTTAGTTATAGAACTTCTATCCCCACCATTTGGCTGCATTAATTATAATTAACACTTTGCATTAATCCCATGCACCCATGCAAAATTCCAAATTATTGAACCCTATGCATAGATTATGTGGGTTCCCATGCACTCACATACCTTGCTTAACACATACCTACGTATCTAACCCCCATGCATCTTAGAAATCTCAGGTTTAAAGTTGTTTGTTGTTCAGCACCATCCCAAGGCAGCGAACCTTTGGAGGTGCTGACCTTGGGTTCGGCTAACATTCATCACCAAGGAACCCTTAGGGTTCGGCTCTCAATTTGCCACCCATGAACCCTCAAGGTTCGTTCAGTTTCTAAAAGGTTACAAATACAACGGTTCGAGAATTAAGGGTTCGTGAGTTGCATGTCCATGGTTCGGCCATGCAAGGTTCGGTTCCTAGGGTTCGCTTAAGTCTGATGGTTCGGCAATGCCTATGGGTTCGGTTAGACATAAGGTTCGTTCATGAGTAGTTGGAACCACAGGTTCGCTGCAGGGTTCGGTTGCAGAGGCTACAGGTTCGGTGCAGAGACCATGCAGGGTTCGGCTGCATCATGTGGGTTCGTGTAGGGTTCGGCTAGCGAACCTGTATCATCAACCAGCTCCTTAGCCCCACGAACCTGCAACTTCTTTCCTTTTCTAGTTCAAATCTGTTACAACACAAATCCTACCCTCTTTCTAGTTGATTACTTGTTTTATCTAAGTGTTTACTAGTGTGTAAAATGGCTACAACATCAACAAAACCCTAAGGATCGTAACATACTATAAAACCGAATTTAAAGTGGTTATTTACCTCCGATTTCATGGATGAAATTCCAAAATGCTTGTACTTCTGAAATCTACCCGATGAGAGGATCGTATTGACGCCTAGAACACTTGAATCCAACGAGATTTAAGCTTCCAAATCTTAGAAAGAAGATTGTTTTCTTGAGAAGAATTAGAGAGAGAATGGGAAAACGAGAGAGAGAGAGAAAGAGTGGAAATGAATGGTGGTTGTGGCATTTAATGCCACATTGAATGTGGGAAAAATACCCGGTCGTTTGGTCTCGTTCGGTTTCGCGTAAAATGCCGGTTTCGCGTAGTTTTCGCGACGAAATGACACGATTATAAAATTAGAAATCATTTAATTATTCTAGGTTGTGATTCCTAATAAATTAACTGATATTTCTCTTTAATTTATTTAAATTTTAAAACATTAATTTACTGTTTAAATCGAAATGTACGGTCGTCGCGCGTATTCGTCCGAATCGTCACCCGTACGAACACGACGATAACTATACTCTTCAATATTGTTTTCTAATTATAGAATATCATTCAGAACGTTAAACCGTCTGATTTATTCGTACAAATCGTCACCTATACGAATAACCCGTCAATTTAGCATTCCCGTAACGATATTCATGTGTTTTGTTCTGTAAAGCCTCACATACGTTTATACATAATAAATCCTAAAAACTTATCACATGATGGTTCTGTATTGCCAGACAATTATCTGACTCAAGAACCATTGTTCTGAACTGTGTTTCTGTTAAATGTTTCTGTTAAATGTTTCTGAAACTGTTCTATGACAACACACTATGTTAATGATAAACGATATGAATAATGAAACATACTGAAATGTATATGATTCATACCTGTTTACTGTTCATATGCTGTAGAGATCACTGGTACGGTGGCGGTTCCGGCACTGATGTTACAACTAACTTCTATAATAAATAACTTAGGGCCGAATGAGGACCGAGACTCACAAGTGTTAGTCTACTTTTGGCAAACACAAACACGAACATGAATTATTACAGCTCGTACTCATAAGTTGCAAACAACCTGAAATCAATACAGGACCGTGAATACTACTACAAACACAACAACGAGAGCGCGTATTCTTGTTTTGCTTAGTCAACCACTTCAAACACAAGGTGAGTTCATTTGTCCCTTTTCAAACATATTTATTTTTACCTCGGTACTGAGAAGCATGTTATACATTTTAAGAAATTATTGAAATGTTATTTAATGCTTTTAAACATACTCTTGATGCTTACACTGATGCTTTTGCTTGGAAACTCTTATTTTGAGAAGCTATATACTTGATGCTTAAACTAGATGCTTGATGCTTATACGACAAACTAGAAGCTTGAACTAGATGCTTAATGCTTATGCTACAAACTAGAAGCTTGAACTATATGCTTGATGCTTATGCTACAAACTAGAAGCTTAAACAATGTACTTGATGCTTATGCTATGAATTACATGCTCAAACTATATGCGAATGCTTGAATCTATATGCTCAAAACTATGATTGTGTGCGAAATGCTAAGCTTGCATCTAATCATGGGCTACGTGATTGCTAAACGACTTCTAGAGTAGAGCTTGTACCCATGCATTGAAATACGTGGAAGCTAAACTATGACGATGCTAAGCTGTTATCTATATAAGAGACACGTGATTGCTAAACGACTGCTAGAGCAGGGCTTGTGTCTGCTTATATGAGATATGTAAATGCTAAACTACTTGTGTGTGTAGGGCTTGTGTCTATGTATGAGATACGTGATTGCCAAACGATTGCTAGAGCAAGGCTTGTATCTTGTATAGGAGACACGTAATTGCTAGACTATTCGGATACTAAGCTTAACTAATTCATGAGATACGTAATGGCTAAACACTGCTAGAGCAGAGCTTGTATCTAGCCGTGGGCTACGTGATTGCTAAACGTCTGCTAGAGCAGGGCTTGTACCTAGCATGAGATTAGTGAAAGCTAAACTATGATATGTGAAACTATGATGCTTGTTAAACTTACATTAAAGCTAATACACATGAATGCTATAAACTTGTGAACTTCGAAACAGTAAACTAAAGCTATGAGGAAGACTGGATTGAATGGTAGGTAAAATGCTTAATTATTATTAACAACAGTGTCATATGCGAATTAGTATGTGGTGGGATGGCGTCTGGGCGGGTTGTAGGCTCGACTCAGGGGTATGCCCTATATATAAGCATCCCGATTCGGATATTACATGTGAAGTTAGTGAGGTTAAGGTAAGGTTTTATCGAAAGAGGTTTGCTAAAGCTATTTTTAAACTTATAAACTTTATGAACTCACCAACCATTGTGTTGACTTTGTTTTCTTACATGCTTTCTCAGGTGATGCACAGGTTTAAGCTAAGGCTTTTGGACTGCATACTAGGCTGCCCAGATAGAGGACCTAGTTGATTTTGAAAGCACATCTTTTGTTATTAATACGAATCACTTTTGGATGTCTTGTACAGTTACAAGATAGAAAACATTTGATTCTTTTGATAGGTTTACCGGGTTAAATTACTGAACATTGATATTGTAATTTAACTTTGTAATCCTAGTTTAATGCTTTATTGTGCTTTAGTTATTCTTAACATTGATGCTATGTAAACAATCTGATCATCATGATTATCACTCACGATATCGTGCCCTGAGAACCTTCCGCCCGGCGGGGAACACCATCCATCCCGCCGGCTCGGGGTGTGACAATGTGCCTCATAACAAAAACCGCACAATCGACAACGTTTGTTTTTGTTGCCCATGGTAGGTGTAATTTTTGTACAGGAGTTGCATGGATGTCGTCTGTTTTTGGATGCTGAATTTGCTTCATGTACGGGACGAAAACATCTTTCTGCACGAAAGATAACATGTTAGACGTAGTAATAATCGATAATCACATTACAGATTTATATATCTTACCACTTTGTATGGTGAATCTTTAAGATAGTAATCTGTGTTGTCTCGAAGTCCCACCTAAGGTATTGATTCATGGAAGTTATCAATTACCGAGATTGCAGAATTTTTTAATTCGAACACAATCAGGTAGTAATGGTTGAATTCTAACACCGGAAAGAACACCATATCAAACAATTTTAAATCCGACAGTTTTAAGTCTCCTTTGATCTAACCATCCATGTTTGTTGAAAACTTATCAAGTCTTTCTTTATGACTGATCCCTTCTTGATTCAGCACTCATCTTGGCTGTAATTGTTGTTTTACTAATAAGATAACCCAGAGACATATAGAAAATAATGTTAGAAACTTACAATTGCACTTGTTCCACAAAACAACCTTCGCGGGGAACCTGTTGATCGGTATTTTTCTTCAAAGTTTAACACTTCAGCCCAAGCATCTATAATTTGGTTGTTTACCTCGTTGCCTGGCCTCAACGAAAACAAATGAACTCTCTCTAAGATCAGATGGTTTACACTGTGGTAGACCACCTTCCTGAAATACAAAGATTACATATTATTTTTTTTTAAAGTAGTGTGTAAGAAGAATGAGAAACAAGTTTATAACAACATACTATATATTACGTGTAATTTACTTACTGATAACATATATATTGCGTTTAAATTATATATCAACATCAATCACATATTTATTACTTTCATACATATGTATTACGTATGTTTTACCTACCTATTACAGACCTTTTTTTTTAAAATGTTCATAGTTAATGTTAACATTTTTTCTCAACACAAAATACAAATATAAGGTTAACGCATAAAGTGTGAAGTACAATATGATATAAGAGATATTATATGTATTTTACGTATAAAGTAAATACTAACATCACTCATATATTCCATACATACATATATATTACGGATTTTTTACATACCTATTTTGGAAAAAAAAAATAAAAAACTCCTATATATATTCCATATATACATATATAATACGGATTCTTTACCAACCTATTTTTACAAAATGAATATATTAAAAACTCAACGATATGCTACAAACAAAGAAATACGTGTTACCTTTCGTCATTGCTTTCTGTCACAGCTTCTTTCAATTTTTTCTTACTGCATAGGAAAGATGTGAATGTCAATTATCCAAATAACAAACATACTAGATTAACAAGAATTAAGTTTTATTGTTTTTTATATTTGTCAAATTGTGATACCTTTCATCAGTTGCTTCAGACAGATTATCTGTCGCCTTATGTGTCGACCCACCACACCAAATAAAGTTTATTATACTTTCCTCATCTTTACTCAGCTCTTTGCTTGCATCAACGCCTCTAATAAGATAAGGAGATTTGTTGACATCAGCTATCCCTTTCTCTCGAATTGGTTTAAATTTTGTTGCTTCAAACTTTGCTATCATCTCATGCCAATTGGCATCAACATTCCTATCTTTATCTTTATCTATTAGAATAAAAATTGTTATAGTCTTACTTTAATATTAAATACCAATTATTACTTGAAATGTGATTTACTTACCAACAATAGAGGTAGCAAGAGGTGCTTGATCTGTATTTTCATTCAGCTGGGAAATACACAAGTCTATTGTTGATTGATCTAATTCCATTTCCTGGTCATTCTGATTTTCATTGACGGGGGACACGTGAGGACCTTCAGTTTGTACAGAATAAGCAAAGTTAGTTTTTAGTTGCGTTTCAATGTTCTTATTTTGTACAAATGATGTTTAGTTAACATACCATGTGGGGCGGTGTCGTCTTGAATGTTTGTAACTTCTTCCTTGCTTTTCTCTAGAAACCAAAAAAAAACATAAATTTAACAAAGTATATACAACGTTTTTGACAACGTATATATTATGTATTGTCAACGTATATGTTACGTACCAGAGGGGGCACTGTCAGCTTCTACTGATTCATTCAAGTTAACATCCATTTTCTCAATCTTTGTTTCGATTTGAATGTTTGCAACTTCTTCACTTTTTTTTTCTTGAAACATAAGAACAGTCAAAATATTTTTGATTGAAACATGTTTTTTACAACGATTATATTACGTTTCAATCATGTATTTTTTTACGTACTTGGGGCTGCATCGGCACCTTCCACCGAATTGTTCAAGTTAAGTGCAATTGTTTCCTGGGGTCTCCCCTTTTCCTTGTTTGCACCCACCTCTGTTTTTTTCTATGTAAACATCAAAAAGAAACAACGTATATTATAGATACAATTATGATAAATGTTTTTTCAAAATTCCTAAATTTGCCCCCTGAGGTTCCCGGTACCTCAAGCTGTTCCTTCTCAACGACATTTTCTACAAGACCTGTTGTTGTCCCAATCTGTGAGACCCCAAGACTCTAGTTTGGGCCTTCCAAATCAATACCTGATATTGCGACATCATCTATGGTTTTTGTAACATCTTTTCCTGTATTCATTTTTATTACCCACATGTAACTACCGCAGTAATGCTTATACACAATTTATTTATATTACACAATCAACTAACCTTTTTCATTTTCTTGAACATCATTTTGTGTAATCCCGAGACTCCAATTTGGACCATTGAACAAATATTCTTCATTGATAGGATCTATTATTTTTGTTTTTTTATCATACGTTAATTAGGATATCCTTTTTTTTACAATAACTATGGACAAATTTTTAAAGTCATGTTCAAGGTACCTTGAACCACCACCTTTCTTCCCGTTTCCAAATCCGGATGTTCTGTAAAGTTTTGGACGGGGATGTTGATATTCAGGTCCACGACGGCTTCTTTAAAAGACAAATTACTTGTTTCTCCTTTTTCCCCATGCATAAGTCAACTGTAAATAGAAATATATGTAACACAGATGTAAATTGCCCTTAAAATTTAGTTACAATAATGTAAATGATACGTACCTCCAACTGTTTCATCTCCCAAATTCTCACCTGTAGAATCAAAGTATATGTTAAAATACCATAAAAGACAAGTACCATGCAAGTAAATATGATGTAAAGTTTCTGTTTAAAAAACAATTTTTTTCCTTCACCTGTTTCATCTCCCAAATCCTGTAGATTAACAGACAGATCATTCAGAACTCCATCAATTGTTTCATAAACATTGTCGTTTTCAATGGTTGGTTGTGGCCACACTGGTTTTTTTTCTAGAAGGCTTTCATAGCAAGCGATGACTGTTTGTAAGTTCTCGCTATCATGATTAGTTTTAACCAATTCACCCAAATGCATTTCAATGTTGTTCTTTGTTTCCTCCCATTGTACCAGCATCTTTTTAACACCTTCTATGTCCACCTGTTTCACCAGAACAAAGAAGTGAAGCTCAAAATTCTGTCATTTTATGTACGATCAAAAAGTATCCATATAACTAACCTTTGTACTATCCGTCACATTTTGCTCTCCTTCTTCTGTGTTTTTCCACAAATCTGTATTAACCCCACCTCTGCCCAATCCTCCATGTTTTATTTCCCATTCTTCTCTAATCTTTAAACGGTTTTTGTTCCAGAACTCAATAGGCTTTACAGTTTTGTCAACTGAGATGCCTTTACACTCGAAGCCTTCTACATATAGCAGCTGCCAAAAAATGTATATTAAATTCGTCTTAACATTATCAAATTACTCCAACAACATAGAACATACCGTTAGTATCGCCAGAGGTCCATTGAATGTTGAGGTGTTGTCATCTGGGGACCATCCAAGTTTGCATGATTTAATTGATTCGAAAACATAGTTACACCAGTCAATCTGACTAAAATCCGTCTTCGCTTTGATATACCTAAGAATCCCTTCTCGTGCCCTTCTGTTTTTATGACATTCTACCAACACTGTCATAAACAACATGATGAAGTTCATTCGGAACTCGAAATTGTCCTCATCTTCTGCGCTTTCAATTTTTTCTACTAATGTTCTTGTTGCCAACAGCCTACCCTCGAATTTTGCTCTCCACTCTGAAACTGATGCATCATAAGTCTCTAGGGGGACAATGGATTCAACTTGAATTCCACCAATGGGGATCCCCCAAAGTTTATGTATCAATCCTGGTGTAATTTTTAAGGTTCCACCCCTACATACAATTTCCATTTTTTTGGGCTTCAACCTGTCTACAATGAAGTGTGCCAACCTTGATGGGATACCATCCAAATTAAAGCTAAGCAACTTTGCGAAACCCATTCTTTTGACACTCTCTCTTTGATTTTCTCTTAACAACTTGATGCATCGGAATAGCTGAGCGGGGGATGACCTTGTGTTTAGAACCATCCATTTTTTGCTTACATTGCTTTCATGAATCAATCGTCTTTGCTTCTTCTTGGGTTTCCCTACAACATCTTCTTCTGTTTCTGTTTCTGTTTCATACATCTTCTCTTTTCCTGCCATAAGAACTTAACGTATAACATACGTAAACAACAAGTATCACAACTGTAACAATATGTAAAAAAGCTGTAGCTTTTTTCTTTTGATCCACCCTACTTGGTTTACTACTCCCCTCTTCCACACGATATGTCTCTTTCTTTTTCTCTTTGCCTTTTTTTTCATATAGATTGTAACCATATTTTTTCAACAAATCATTTAGGCTAAATCATTGTAACAGCAGTTTGTAAACATTGAATGGTATTACCTTTTTTCTTTTCTTTATCTTATCAATCTGATCTGTTTCAAGAATCTCCTCAGCACCTATTATCACGACAACTTCATTTGTAAAAAGGACGTAACTAATACGTATATCAAACAATGGTTTTTTTGTTATCATACCAACACACGAGATTTTCTTCGAATGACCCTTCCCCTTTGTGCTACTGTTTTCCAACCTTACAATGCCTTTATTTTATTCCCTTTCTTTACACGAGGTGGTACCTCTTCTGATTCGGTGTCGGTTAACTTTAGCTTACCTGTTTTTTCTGTAATAATTTCCAAATGATTTTTTCACAATTTTCAATAACATAAGCACCAAACACGCAGCATACTTACCTGTTTTGGCCCGATTACAGTGCTTACTATGTATATCTTCCAACAGTTCCGTAGAATCTGTGATTTTCAATAACATAATTAAGAAAACGCAGATGTAAATCATGTGTAAAACTAATGTAATAGCACCTGGTGTTCTTGTTTTTTTCTTCACATGTTTATGTTTCTTTGAATGTTTCTTTTTTTCCAACACTACCACACTTTTCTCTTGTTCACTTTCAGTGGTTTCCCCTTTTGGCATCACTATATACCCATTAAATTTTAAAAAAACATTCAGACATAATAAAACACATGCTATGTTTAAATTTAGGGAACAAAACAAACCTATTTTTATCTTTTTCTTTTTCGCCCCACTTGCGCCGTTCATGTCTTCATCCACATCTTTTGGTGAAATTAAATTCATAACAAAAAATTTACTAACAAGAACTAAGAAATCTACATTAAGGTTACAATCCATACCCTTTATCTTTCGTTTTAAAACTTTTTTCTTCGAAGTTTCTGCCGAATCTAAGTTGATTGGATCATCTTCTGTGTTTGTAAACTTCCCAAGAGTTTTGTTTGTGATTCTTCCACTTTTTCTTCTTGACGACATATCTTAAAGATGATTATCAGAGATTATTACATAATGTAAATAAAAAATGTTGCTATAATGGCAAACGAAAATGAAACAACTGATTTTAGGGATGGCGATTAGGAACATAATGTTGATACAGATGTTGAACGGCGATTTAAGGATGGCGAAGAATCTAACCTTTACAATCCGCCGACTGCGATTTTAGGGATGGCGATGGGCGTGAAGAAGAAACACATCAACGGGCGTGAAGATGAAGAACTTCAATGGCGGTTTCACCCTGTTTTTGATATGAACGTGAAAAGGAAAAGAAAACCAAAATGGTTTTACTTTTTTGATTTGACGGTTATTAACTTTTCAAGACCAAAAAGTACAATCAACTCAAATACCAATACTACCCTTTTGTCTCATTTATTTTAAATATTTAAAGTTCAAATAATCCCAACCATCCAAACCCTTAATCCAATGGCTATCATTAAGTTTCTATGGTTTTCTTATTAATAAATGGTTTTCAAATTATCCCTTCCCTATATATATATATATATATATATATAGGGTGTGGAATTTTTCATAACCCACTAAATGCGCGCTAACCAAACAACTTTGGCAAGATGAAGCCGAATCTTGGATTTTTTTTGAACATCATTGTAACACATTTTGAACACCATGTTCTTTTATGAGTTTGTGGAAATTCATCACCGTTTAAAAAATATCATCGTTGTAAGTTTTGTGCTATAGTACTGTAAGTTTTAAATATTTTGAAACTTACAGTACTGTAAGTTTTTGAACGGTGATGAATTAGCTCAAACTCATAAAAGAACATGGTGTTCAAAATGTGTTACAATGATGTTCAAAAAAAAATCCAAGATTCGGCTTCATCTTGCCAAAGTTATTTGGGTTAGCGAGCATTTTGTGGGTTATATTTTTAACCTTCCCATATATATATATAGGGAGAGGATCAAATGTTAACCCATGTTTATTGCGTTAACCGAATAACTACATCTTATTATTTTTGGGACCCACATTAAAGTAAATCTAAATGTGTATGTTTTTTTTCTTTTTTAATTAATATAGGGCCCACTTACATTAATAAAAAAAGAAGAAAAAACCTAAATCTTTAGATTTTCTTTAACGCGGGCCCCAAAATAATAAGATGTAGTTATTCGGTTAACGCAATAAGAAATGTTAACATTCGAACCATCCCGTGTATATATATTACAAAGCTGAAAGTTGGTTACATTTGTATGACATTTTCCCTTTTGTCTAAGAAGGCTAAGAAATATTTTTAAAAACTCGAAAACCGACCCAAACAAAATCCGATTGAACTTATTTTTGCATCATTGGAACTTGCTTGTCGAATACTAAACCACAAACCTTAAACCATAAACAATAAACCTCTAAAACTAAAAACCAAAACTTTGAAAATAATCCTAAACCTAAAGATAAAACCTAAAAGCTAAAAACCAATCTTTAAAACCCAAACTCTAAAACTAGTTGTTAAATTTAAAACCTAAAAGCTAATATTGTAGTGTTCGATGAGACGTTTCCAATGTAGTAGAAATGAGAATCGGAGTTCGTTTGGGTTGGTTTCGGAGGTTTTAAAAATCATTTTTAGCATTTTTAGGCAAAAAAGACTTTTTATTTGATCTATCCCATACACACACATATATATAGGGGAGGGATCAGATGTTAACCCTCCCTTATAGTGTTAACCGCTTAACCCTTACCAACCAATAAAAGGCTGCCATGTGTACCAGATTAATTCAACTAGCCAAGGGTGTTATAGTCTTTTCAAGATTAATTTTTTAGTGATCCAAAGAGATCATCTCACTTTTTATACTGTGGAATCATAACCATGGTACACCACCATGCTTTTTTTTACCTGCCAACCATGCTCTCCTTTGATTGCTTTTGTAAAAGCAATATCTAAACCATATTTTATATATACCACACATCCATCTACCGTCATATCTTCACTAAAGTTTCTTTCTTTCTCTTTCAAACATCTGGTAGTCCTTAGAATGCTTTGAAGGTTCTTTCAACACTTTTTTAATAATCTTGCTTGAACATCAAACATGGGTGGAGGTGATCAGCCATTGATAATACCTGACTGTTGTTTGGAGGAGACTGAAGAATTTTTATCTCCTGTTCTACGTGAACCAGCCCCATATCCTCTAAATGATGAGATTTTTGACATACTTACTGGTGATTCTCCTTTGCGTTATATTGGTTTCGAGAAGGAAGGTATGTTATGTGGTTTAAATGATGTTAGCATTTGTTGGGTTAATTTTGTTTATGTTAGGTGGTTTAAATGATCTTAGTCATTTGTTGGTTTAAATTTTTTTTCCCTGGTTCACTATTCTACTTGTTTAAATGATGTTAGTTTTAATTTTGTTTCCCCTGTTTATGTTACGTGGTTTAAATTAGATGTATTAATTTTATGGTTTAATTTTGTTTTCCCTGGTTCACTAGTCTACTGGTTTAAATGATCTTAGTTTTAATTTTGTTTTCCCTGGTTCACTTGTCTACTTGTTTAAATGAGATGTATTTATTTGTTGGTTTAATTTTGTTTCCCCTGGTTCAGTAGTCTACTGGTTTAGATGATCTTAGTCATTTGTTTTTTTAATTTTGTTTTCACTGTTTCATGATCTTAGTTTTAATTTTTCCCCCTGGTTCACTTGTCTAGTGGTTAAAATGAGATGTATTAATTTGTTGGTTTATTTTTGTTTTCCCTTGTTTACTAGTCTACTGGTTTAAATGATCTTAGTTTTAATTTTGTTTCACCTGGTTCACTTGTCTACTGCTTTAAATGAGATGTATTAATTTGTTGGTTTAATTTTGTTTTCCCTGTTTCAACACTCTACTGGTTGTTGTTTATTTAGGTTGTCATAGTAGCTTGGTATAACGAACCGCTAATGGTAGTCGCTACTGGTTTCCTGATGTTAGTTCTCAATTCAAGCATGTGTTTGGAAAGATATTTTTATCTTGGGATGAAGTTTACAAGATGTATGAAACATATGGGGAGATGTCTGGTTTTGGCATTCGTGTTGGTGGGTATAAGAAGTAGAAAGGAGCAATAACACATAGAGTTTTGGTATGTAACAAAGTAGGTAAACCTAGGGGCAAGGTTGTTGATTCAGTCAATCCAACTTCGATGTCTGGTGCCCGTGCTACTTGCTTCAAAGTTATAGGTTGCAAGGCGCTTATTAGATTGAGAGCCATAAAAGGCACTTCTAATTATGTGTTATATAAATTTTCTAAAAATCACAATCATGAGATGATTTCTTCTGAAAACATGGATCTAACTTGTAAAGGAAAGGATCTTAACTTTGAAGATGTGCACTTTATTCATGCTATGAGTCTAAACAGGGTAGGTGCTACTGTATGTGACAAATTGCATTTGAGAATTACGTCATCAATGACGTGAGCACATTCGGTCGTACTTGAAATCCACGTTGATTTAGTTATTGTAATTATTACAGGTTGATAGTATGCGAGAAATGATGAATGTGGGTGAAAACCGTGTGCGAAACGGAGTTCCGGATTCTCCGAAATCGAAAAACGAAGAAACATTTCGAAGAATTGAACTCCGAGGGTCTTCGCGGTACGCCAAGGCTGAGATGAACATCCTTGGCGGTACGCGAAGGACAAAAAATTTCAGATTCTTCCAGATTTCTTCGCGATACGCCGAGATCTAATTGGTCCTCCTTAGCGGTACTCGACGAATAGGGCGGTGCAATGGATGAGATTTCTTCACCAGATTTTCATGCAGAGTTTATTTTTTTTACATCTCTCAAACCAAAACACGACCACAGGCGAAGAACATCACTTTTGAACATCCAATCTCAGTTTTAAGACCATCAGATCGTGTGGTTGAAGCCAGGGAACATACCTACAAGTTGAAACTAATCACAATCATTAACATACTCATTGGAATGATAATTTGATGTTTATGATAACAGTCAGATTAGTATGTTAAACATGATTATTAAACCTATTCTAATGCTACATTGTGATATTTCATGATATTTGGGTATTCAATAACAAGGATTGATCGTTCCTAAGCCATAAATTCGTCTAGAAACTGTTTCAGCATCATAATCAACAACATTAACTATTTGGTTAATCCGAGATTAATCTGATTAATCAAGTGTGTCATCAACCTTGTATTAGGAGCCTAATTCAGTGTAGGTTCCTACATTATCATACATTGTATGATATAACATTAAATTAACTAATTGAATACTTAACATCAGTTTGATGACTGTTAAGACAATGTCTTTGATATTGAACGTTCAGAAAGATCTAATGAGTAAGTAAAACATAAGTAACTCATTAATTATAAATAAATGCATAATTTCTCTATTACTATCAGTTGTGTGACATTTTGCTACTTCTGAGTTATCAGGTGAGTTTCGTACAACCCCTTTTCTTTTTAATCTTTTACAAACATCGGGGTAGCACTGTGGAACTTTTCTTGACCATATGATATGTATCATTGTTATCTGCGTGATTTCATGTGATTGTTGAGAACTTGTAGATTTCATGGGATTTTTCCTGTAGAACAGAACACTATCACGGAACTTAAAAGTCCTCATTTTTGAACTGTATCTAGTGAACCCATGTGGGGCCGAACAGGAAACAATGATAGTATTATCGGTTGACAACCCATTTGCTAGGAGCTGCAACTCCCCTTGCTGTGAATGTTTTTTACCTGTTTCCAGAACTTCTTAATGTAGTGATAGACATTGAGACAATCAGGCACTAAGATATGTACTGACGGTTAGTATCTTTATAGAACAGAACAGAACAGTCCGAAAGGAACTAGATACGGGTCCTATGGTTATCTTGAACTCAACATTGTGAGAACTTGTATTGCATATCATATTGTAGAACATGAACTTTACAAACTCACCAGCTTTGTGCTGACGTTTAAAACTTAAAACTTTTGCAGGAAGACAGTGACCACCGGGTGAGGATGCACTTCATATGTTTGTAATTAAATAAATCAGATAATGTAATAAACTTAGTTTATATAATGTAATGTTGGTTGTGATTACGACATCCTTGTAATATATTTACTTTAAGTTAATCTGTGTGTTGTGCTACCGGAACAAGTTAGTTACCCCTCACCTCTGACACATCACCACTATGCTTCCGCAATCTTCTCAGTGACATCATCAACAGGTGACGAGAGGTGGGGGTGTGACACTGTAGCACATCGGTTACAAACTTCCTTGAAAGGTGGTCACCACAACATGCGTGGCACCAGGAATTCTTACAAGAAAGTCATCCGTGATATTAGAATGTTCATTGGAGAGTGTGATGTGCAGTTGGTATTGAAGAAGCTAGAGGAACGTGTTAAAAACCTTAACAATTTTTCATTTGAAGTATATCATTCTGAAGGTGTTTTGTAGGCCATTTTTTGGGCTGATGATGTTTCCAAACTCAGTTACCAGTTGTTTGGTGATGTTATAGCCTTTGACGCAACCTATTCTACAAACAAGTAAGCTTTTATCGTATGTTATGTTTTTTTGTATTGTCAGCTGAATGTAGTCTAATTTTAAATTTTGAAACTTTACTAGGTTTAACATGATATTTGTTCCCTTTATGGGTGTTGATCACCACAAAAACTGTGTCACCTTGGGGCTGGTCTTATCCACAATGAGACTGTGGAATCCTATTGTTGGCTTCTTGAAGCTTTTCTGAAGATTCATGTTAAACATCCTCAGTTAGTTTTGACAGATCAGGATCCTGCTATGAGGATTGCAGTGCCAAATGTTTTTACAAAATCTGTGCATCGTCTTTGCATGTGGCATATCATGAAAAAACTACCATCTAAGGTGTGTATATTTTGTTTTAGTAGTTACATCAGCTTTTTATAGGTTGTGTTATTGAATGATTATTTAATTTGATTTGTAGTATTGTATGACATTTCTAAGTTACCTCCACTTACATTATCTAACAAGGCTGTATAATATACAATTTTCATGAATATTGTAGTATTCAAACAATTTTGGTATAGATAATTGCAAGATGTGTAATAATTTAGTATTAATTTACAGATGTTTAAACTGTTAATGTTAGTTTTCATGTTATGTAAGTAAGGTGTGTATTTTGTTTTATTGTTACATCAAACTTACAATTTTTTAAGTGTAGTTTTGTGTTATGGATTGATTATTTGTTCTGAGTTGTAGTATTGTTTGATAATTATAAGTAATATAGTACACACTTACATCCACTTACATTATATAATAAGAGTGAATAATTTTTCATTATACATGAATATTGTATTATTGAGTTACATCAACAAACAGTGTAGCTATACTTAATTGTAAGATGTATAATAATGTAGCCTAATTTACATTTATTTACACTGTTTTTATAGATATCTGCGCATTTGATTCATAATTCAAATATACAGTTTACATGAATATTGTAGTATTCAAACAGTGTTGGTATACATAATTGAAAGATGTGTAATAATGTAGTATTAATTTACAGATGTTTAAATTGTTAATGGTAGTTTCATGTTATGTAAGTAAGGTGTGTATATTTTGTTATATTGTTACATCAACTTACAATTATTTAAGTATAGATTTGTATGATGGATTGATTATTTGTTCTGAGTTGTAGTATTGTATGAAAATTATAAGTAATATAGTAGACACTTACATCCACTTACATTATATAATAAGAGTTAATAATTTTTCATTATACATGAATATTGTAGTATTGAGTTACATCAACAAACAGTATAGGTATACTTAATTGTAAGATGTATAATAATGTAGACGTAATTTACATTAATTTACACTGTTTTTTATAGGTATTTGCAGAATTGATTCATAATATAAATATACGGTTCAGGTTGCATAAGTTAGTTTGGAATGTTTACATTTCTCCTGCCACTTTTGAAGAAAAATGGCATAATCTCATGGCTGAATTTGAACTGAATAACAACATTTGGTTAAATGAAATGTTTTCAATTCGTGAACTTTGGGTGCCTAGTTATTTTCGTTATATTCTGATGTGTTGTCTTATGAAAACTACGTCTCGTTGTGAGAGTTCTAATTCGTTGTGAGAGTTTCTGATGTGTTTTGACACCGCTATAGACAATCAAAGGTACAATCAAAGGGTTGTAGAATTCAAATCAAACATAACCACTTGTTTGTTCAAAATAGGGTTAGATTTGAAGTTCATGCTGCTAAGATTTACACCCAGAACATTTTTAAAGATGTTCAAAAAGAGATTTATAAGGGCATGATGAATTGTTTCATGAATAATGTTGATGTTGTTGACAATTTCAAAGTGTACACAATTTCTCATATGGACAACCGATGTGACTTTGTCAACCGGTTTAAGGTAATCAATTATGATGTTTTCATTTCATCAATCAAGTATAGTATACTTTTAGTCAATATTTATGTTAACCAATTTATTTATTCTTGGCAGGTTTCTGTTCATATGCTAGAGAACTCTTATGAATGCTCATGCATGGGATTTACTCGTGTTGGTTATCTCTGTCGTCATATTTTTGGTGTATTTAGATTGCACCAAATTAAAAACATTCCTGATCGTTACATTTCCAACCGTTGGAGAAAAGGTACTCTTCCAAGTCGTGTTTATGGCCTTTCCCAAAGGCTAAGCGTTGATAACACCGAAGTTGCGGTCTTGAGGAATGAACTGACAGATTCTGTTAATGCATGTGTCGATCAATTGGCATTTAATGTTGATGGTCTTTCCTCTTTTACCGAAAAGATTAAGGAACTTAAGAAGGAATTAGTTGACAAATTTTCATGTTCTTCAGGTTCACACAAAAAGCAATGCGTTATTGAACATTTGGTCGGTCAACATGATGAAAGAGACTATTGACCTGTTGCCCCCTCATGGCATTCGTAACAAGGGTTGTGGTATGAATAGACGTTTAGTTGGACGTGGAGAAAAGACTATTGAGAATTCCAAAAAGACCCGAGGATGTGTCGTTCATGCAATCAGCTAACCTTCCATGATTCTTGCAATTGCAAAAAGAAGGCAAATGGTGGGGAATCAACATCTCAAAAGTAGGCCAAGATGTCTCGTATTTTTGGTTACTTGAATCAGATTTTACACTTTATTAGTTTTAGGTTACTTGATTCCCCAACATTATTAAATAACAATAATAACGGGTTCGCCACCTGGTACTCTCTCTATCCTTTTTTTTTTTAAATTTAATTCCCTTTCATCCTTTTTATATTATAATTTTTTAAAAATAATCCCCAAAGCCTTAAAAAATTATTCGGATTTTTGTAATCAGATTTTACACTTTATTAGTTTTGTAGGACAATTGTTTGTAAATCAATTTCTTGCATCAACTTACACTACTAATAATTACTTGTGATCAGATTTTACCCTTATTATTCTTAGGTTACTTGTGAAATTCTGTTATTGTAAGTTTTTGTAATATTTTTTGTAATTAATTATAATTAGGTAATTATTTATTTAACTGATAAAACTAACCCATTGTAGTTTTGTAAGTTATTGTAAAACTTTTTGAAAATGTTTATTACATTAATCACACATTTATAATTTTATGAGTTACAACGTAAGTTTCTGTACCATATTTTTCCCACAAAGAAATAAAATGCTTTTATTTTTTAATGCACATAAAAATGTATGTTTTCTAGAATAGTTTTCTGACAAAAAAAAAATCATAGTTCTTACCTTACCTTAACATGGACACGTTTTTTTCTATAAGATGTGAAATAGGTTGATGTAAGTACAAGAACTTGTACCTTTCAATTTAATTTATTTATACCTAATGACAACTACTTTATGGAAATGTCAGACCACTTTTTCCAATATTTGTTGTCTTTATGTGAAATGATAAGACAAGAATTATATTTTAATAGTACTTTTTCACACATCACTTTCCCACTTTCCCCAACCAAACCGTTCCTATATTCAACCATATTAGTTGTTCAAAGTAACTTTTTTTTCCAATTGACTCCCTTTTTACCACTAGATGCCAAAATAAGTTACCCACACATAAAATAATTCGAAGTTAACAAAAAGTATTCACCAGAAAATATAGAATACCACATACCTACGTAACATTAATATCTTCCCACAAAAGCTAAGTTCTAAAAAAGTTACACCATCCTACCACTCAAACTCTATTCAAGAATAGTATAAATAAACCCAGCATTAACATGTTTTTGAATTGTTTTACAAACCAACCTTAGCTAACAATTTTTGCTTCTGGACATTTATATCCGAGAGTAAAATTTTGCAGGCATATTTCTTACGCAGAGTTTGAATTTGAGTTTTTACCCTGCTTTTCTGACGTCTTGAACCCGCAGTCAAAAGTCTTACGGTGGCTACCTAGGAACATCTCCATATGTCTCATCGTAATATACCACAATCAATGATATTTCCTATTGTAGCCCACTCTAAATCAACCCTTGTCACATTATGCATAGATATTTCTCAGCTTTAGCATGTTGGAATTTCTCTAAATACTTGACGAACATATGTTTTCTGCAAAAGTTATAAATCTTAAATTAGTTAGTGTGATTACTTTAACTTAATATAACTTTATTTTGTAACTTATTACCACTTTATATGGGGTATCCTTCTTGTAGTAGTCTTTATGATCTTTAAATCGAAACGATTGTTTCGTCTTTATCAATATTATCTAGCAAATAGATACCTGGATTTTTCAAATCAAATGCCATCACATACAAGTGATCGTTTTCAAGCAGAGGAATGATCACTATATCGTAGCATTTTAAAGCCCTCATGCTTTCCATCCTTCCAACTGCTTCAAACATCATCTTCGTCAATGCCACCAACCGAACAGATTCATCTGTTTTGGGCGTAGTTACATCCATTTAAGCTGTTGAATGTACATTATACAAACGTTAAGTATAATTTACTTTGTTAAAGAAATATACCAGATATTTATATATATTATTGTCTTGTTAATCAGAAACTTACAAAAATACGGTGTCCACAAAATAACCGATATGGGGAGTCTGGACTATTTAGTTTCTCCTCTGCATTTAACACTGCTGCCCAACAATCTATGAGCTCCCCATAACTTCTGTTCCCTGGTATTAAGTCTTGAAAAACTTGGCCTCCGTCATCGGTCCATTACTTGTCTCAAAAATAACTTCCCTATGATATGTACATTAAATAATAAATCAAGTACTAAGCAAGTTACGTATCATATAAAAAAAAGAACTAAATAACTTACATTTCATTACAGTCAGAATTTGCTTCTTCTAATCCTAACATAACCTTTTTTGATCCCTTTGCAGGTTGTTTTCTGGTTTCAACCAGTATGTTTAAACACCAACTATGTTTAAACTTTAAAGTTAATAATTAAATTCAGAATTAAAACTTACTCATTTGAGAGTTTAACAATGTAATCCCATACTGAATTTTCCTCTTTGTTGTACCTATTTGTTATTTCAACTTCTCAAAGCAAGTATGGTGACTTGCAGTCCCTTGAAACACCTTTTAAACACTTACTTTTACTGATGACTGTCTCATGACTGGTTTTAGATGCTTCTAAAAAAACAAAAACAACTAAGATGTAACATGTTTCTAATTTTACACATTATTAACAAACATTAGGATTGGGGAACCCACTAACCTTTCTTTTGTTCAGTTTTTTCTTGAACATCTGACTCAATCGATATTTGAATGACATTGTTTCCGGCCTCATTTTCATCGCAACTTTTGTCCAAATGTTTGTCTGAAGTCTCACTTAACGACTGAACTTTAGTTGCGGTCTGTGAGGCATTGTTTGTTGTCTCAATTTCTGCATTATATATCATGTGTGAAAACCACATTACTTATTTTATTAAATGAATGTAGTTATTACAGTACCTTACATTATTAGAAAAATTGTCTACATCAACTATAATACTATAACACTAAATTGTTAAGCCATTTGACTACATTGTCTTACATTAATATCAATCTTACTTACATTATTTGTATCAACGTAACACCCATAAACATCAAAACAGGTCCTGCAAAAAGTAATATATCGAGTTACTTACATTAACCCATTTACTACATTGTGTTACATTAATATCAATCTTACTTACATCATTTTTTTTATAATAACACTATTACCTTTTCTGCCACATTTTGCTTCATCAATCCTTGATTTGGCTCAACTTTGAATTTTTTTTTGAGACATCTTTTCTTGCCTCAAATTCAGCGATTGCTTTTTTTTTTTCAGGCCAATATATTTACAACCATGCAATGCCTTATTACATTAACTTATATACACTAACATTTTAACACAATACCAAACCCATACAAAACTTTTACCTGCTTTTGTCCCCACACCACCTTAGAACGTGGTGCATTCAATACTTGATTCATAGCTCCACTTGCACCAAACTTTTCTGCTAGTATTTCTGCATTAAAGTAACACAACCGAACATCAACCTTTTCGTCTCAAAAACAACATTATATATTTACTTACATTAATATACATTACAATAAAACTATATTAACACAATAGACAGTTTATTTTTAGCCTTTTACCTGGTTTTGACCTGCCCACCATTTTACCATCATCGGGTGGCATTGATCTTTTCAGTCACACAAATCATATTTGTCTCCTCACTTATTTCCTTCGTCCTATGTCTGCATTATAAGAACATAAGGCAACAGCAAATCCAAAGATTCACCCTACATACATGGAAAACCCTTATTTTTTATAGATTATAGTTATATGCAAACCTGTGACTTTATTGCAGTCTTCTCGTCTCCCCTCCTGTGTTACCCAAGACTAACGTGGGTATTTCATCTTTCACCAGGCCTGGTTTCATACTACTCTCTTGCGAAACTTTGTTTGCTCTGTCCTTCAAATCTCCTTGGGTAGGAGCATTTGCACTGTATTTTCCGCCAATATATCTGCATTAATGTAATCAAACCAACATCAGTTTGCATGTCTCAAAATGCACATGTTACACCTACTCACAGTAACCTACATTTGCCAAAATAATAAGTTATATACTTTTAATATACAGTTACATCAATTTACAATAACATTAATTTAAATATAATTAAAACAATATTTCAATGTTAGGGTGGTACCTTTTTTTGTCCTCCCCACCAACCTACGATCAGCTATAGTAACTTTTTCAGATATAGCACATATCTTCATGTTTTCACTTAATCCCTTGCCTGTTATATGTACATTAATTAAAGAAAGCGCAACAGCAAATCTAAAGAAAAACACTACATATATGTTACATACATATACCTATAAATTGATTGCATTCTTCTTGATTCCCCTCATGTGTAACCCAAGACTAATGGTTGGAAATTCATCAACCACCAATCCTTGATTCAGATTCTTATCTGGTTTGTCTACGCACACTTTTTCTCCTGTGTTTACCTCAATGTTTATAGATTCTTCAATGCAAAGGTTAACTTAGTTTAATTGAAAGCAATATCAATTTGAATACATACTTGTACCTGATTGTTCCACCCCTTTTCTTTCATGTTGTTCTTGCGTAAAACCAAGACTGAAACTTGGGCAACCAAAGTCAACTTCATGATTATTGTTGTCATTAGAATCTTGATTATATTTTTAAACGTTTCCAGATCAATATCCTCTTCCTCACTTTCTATCCACGTTTGTCTACGCCTATTTATTTCCAAACAAACATATCCATAATTCAATCGTCTATATCATCACCTAACCGACTCCCCAAAATCTCATCACTCAACAACACACACTTTTTCAGTTAAGATATCTCCTCATTGTTTTTTAGATGAGATGGCTTCTCTTTTCTTTAAAACTTTTTTCTCTTTTAATGGAACAACGCACGACTTTTCATTGAAGATCCTCTCATATTTCTCCGCCATAAGCCTAACCATATGGTTGTTTGAATCTTCTTCAAATTTCTTCACTATTGCTAGCTCAAACTTCTTCTTGTTGCACTTTTAGTTCAAGCATACGGTCCAGATCAATCATGTTCCCCTATAACTCAAATCATTCAAAATTAGTTTCTATTTTTATATATAAAAATATTAAAATATAAATTTTTATCCTTTTTAGTACCAGATCACCGCTTTCAGAAATTTCTACTAACTCCAACGCCTCCCTTTGCTTAAGCGTCTCCATATTCCAAAATTCAATAGGGAGGGGGGGTTTGTATGATCCACATTCATTCCCTTGCATTGAACGTTGTCAACGTACAACAACTTTGAAGGGAAACACAACAATTACTTTATTAGTCAATTTTTAAATTTACAAAGTTTATAATTAAGCAATAAAACGTACCGTAAGCACTGCTAGAGGACCTTTAAAAGGAGATTTTGTATGTGGTAACCATCCATATTTGCACTTCTCTATGCAATCAATGACATAAGAACATCAATTTACCTTTGATAAATCGGTATCATCACCTAAATAGTTGAGAACATCTAACTTGCATTTCTCGTGTGCATGACATTCAACAACTGTACTAAGAAATAACATCAAGAAATCTAGTTTGAAATAAAAGAGTCATCATCTCCAGCCTCAACAAACCTCTTAACCAATTCCAAAGGAGAGATATAATCATTGGGATATAAATTCTCCACTCTTGAATTTTTTTACCAAGATTCCTGGTTGGGTTAACATTTTTTAAATCAATCCCTCCTTTTGGAACTCCTAACAATCTAAACACTGCCTGTTCATTAACCTTTATCGGGCCTTGTCTACCAAGTATTTCCATACTTGTCACATCCAATTTTCCACAATATAATGACCGATTTTTTGTGGTATTCCATTGACCTTAAATTTGAGTAGTTTCCAAAACCCATTTCTTGAACAACTTTTTTTTGTTTTGGTTTCAAGCTTTGCAATCCTTTACAAAACTGTTTTGGTGAACATTTGTTCACTATGCGAAACCATTCAACAGCGAGATCCGAACCCTCTTCCTCCTCTAGATGTTTTTCTTTTTTAACCTTCTCCTTTTTACATTGCTATTTGAGATGTTAATAACTGTATAAGAAACTTAAAAACCGTCAACACTGCTATTTTTTAGATGTTAATTCATGTATTAAAAAGTCTAACCCAGTTAACATTTTAAATAGCTTGTTTTTATAACCTGATTAGAGTAAATACCTTTTCTTTTGTTTATCATTTTGATTGCAGGAACGCAACATTCAACTTCTGGAGTACTATCACACTATCTGTCATAAGACATGGTTAATAAATTTTACGTAACTTTATATCAATCTATTTATTTACCTAAAACAATACCATTGTTTGTTTTTGGAAATCATCGTCTGAATCTATTTCAAATGAAGAATTACTTGTGTTCTTGAATCTACTAAGTGACTTGGAGGCTATACTGCAAATCAAGAGTAATATCACATTTAGCACATAATTTTAAACATTTTATTTAAAAGAAATTAATTTTTTATTTTACTCTCTATTGATCGCCCACTTGAGTCAATTTCAATTGTCTTCTTTTTTTGTAATTACTAAATTGCCTCGTTGAGTCTATACTGCAAATCAAGAGTAATATCACATTTAACCTCAATGGTATCAATTACAAAACATCTATACATATCAATACTAGGTATCGTTCTACTAAATATTATAGACTAAAGTCTTAAGTTAACACACTTATAACTGAAAAACAATAACTGAAAACAGCTTGAACTATGCAATTAACTGAAAACATAACCTTATTCAAATAATTGGTCAAGAATAATACTACAAACAATACAATGTTATTGAATCAACATCATTCTCAAAACTTGGTAGTCCTGATTCTAGTAAAGTATCTAACATTAACTTAGAGATATGTATGCAATTCCCATCAGCCGTTGGATCATGATCTCCATTTTATTTAAACCATTAAGATTGAGTTATACAGTGTAAATAAAATAAACTGTATACATCTTACAAAATATGTCACCTAAAACCTGAAGATAAGATGCATTTATAAATATGGTTAAGGCTGTCTTTGACATAATAGAACTCCTTTAGTTGATAGCACATTAAAATTTCTGATTACCTGATATGGATCACCAAATTTTTTTATCAGCCATAAAAGGATAAAACATACCAGAAAAAAAAGTCAAATAAGTCTAGAAGAAGAAATTTTGTGAACGATTAACCTCCATGTTGAAAATAGGAATCGGTTAACAACTGTTCTAACCAACGATTAGTAAAGAATCGTATACTAAGAGAGGATTTACAATAACAGGCCCTATTTTGAAGTCTTAGAATGGTCGATTAACAGCCACTAGTGTAACAACAATCCATTAATCACCAATTATTCTTCCGATTTAAGTC